>OX419597.1:5758231-5839231 GCA_948473455.1 Teleiodes luculella
GAGTTGGTTCCCCCGCGCCGCACGCCTCGCTACCTACGCAGAGTTCTAACCAACACACTTCCTTGAGCAGTGGCTTCCAGAATCGGAACCTTTCTGGGAGCTTTAGGTAAGATTTAGTTAATTATTAAGGGTTTGGCAAATTTTAGTTCATTTAGAAAAAAAAATTTTTTCATCTTTCTTCTTTTCGTAAATAAGTTTATTAATTTTAAATCGTTTAATAAATGTGTATTCAAATTTAAAAAATAATGCTTTTGTCATGTTTTTGTGCTCTCACGTATCAAAAGAATAAAAAGCGAGCTTACTAAAATATACTAAACCAAGCAGAACCATCATTATTTTATAATAGCTATTTATGCAACTGTTGCATAATGAGGGGTATTTAACACGAGTGTGGTTTATGAAACGAGCGCAGCGAGTTTCATAAAAGTATACACGAGTGTTAAATACTAATTATGTACAGTTGCATACAATAGTTTATCTACACTCATACTAAAACTTGAAATAACGACTTACTTATTACAACGAATAACGAATTACATATTATACAAACTGCAAAAGGAAAAATACAAACGTTAATGGCGCGAAAATAAATTTGCAGTAATATCGCACCGCGCATGCGCGCCGCCAAGGTTGCGTTCCGAAACACGCTAGTGTGCTCAAATAGCAAGCATCTGCGTAAAAATTAAAAAAAAAAAACTTCATTTTGTTACAACTTTGCGATAACGAAATGAAATTTGTATGGATCCTTAGTCACGGCTCCATCGAAAGGTAAATTATCGAAAATTTAATTGTATGCGCGGTTTTTTTTTCTAATTTGAATGTAGTATATCTACATAGAGGAATACGTTCATGTTTGCAGGTCTACAAATTCTCATACTACAAACTGGTCGGCTCCTATATCAGTGATGCCTCCATCTAGAGGGAGACAAATAGAAGCACAGGTAAGCAATTTTATTACAACGTAAAGCCCGACCAGAGAAATAAGAAACCTCGCCATATTGCGGAATTTCAATGAAACTAATTTTATAAGGGAAATTGTTGCCATAGTCGTAAAGATATACACGTGGCGCCCCCAGAGCTGGTTTTTCACTTCTTTGATCAGGCTTTAAAATTGTAATTACCCTACCATTCTTCTTTTTCATATTCTTCTAGTGACTTTGCTTTAAGTACTTACCAAATTGTACTGTTAATTTTCTACTTGGATGGACCATGTAAAACTGATTTATTATAATTAATTAAGCACTAATTGTATTTGTATTTGTTTCCAGATCATAATAAGATACTCAGGTGGTTCAGGCAAGGACACGCACTGTAGACAGTCCACTCTGCAATTCAATCTGGAGCTCCTGCCGAGTGTTTCCATTACCCATTGGGACGTCTTGCCGGCGGAAATGTAAGTATATGACAAAAAACTGAACATTTTAAAACTTTCTGACCGTTTCTGGATGTTAAATAAGATTGTCAATTTGAATGCTAATAAATGTTTTAGTAATTAAGATAATAGCTATTAGTGCTTATTTTATTCAATTAACGATCCCTATGTAAACAAATATGTCGAGATTCGTCAGTAGTCTCGACCAAAATCTCCTGAAGTCGGGAGATACTCGTAATTTAAAGGTTTTTTTTACTTTCAATACAGGGACTCCGTTAAGAAAATATACTGTACATATTGTTATTTTATTATATTGTGTAAAAAGAGCACATTTCAAATTTCTTTTTTCACTTTTCAGCCCATCCCAACTATATCTAGTCCTCGACGTGACCAATTTGACGGACGAAGAGATGGACTTCCAATACGGCAGCAAACACATTCTGATAGAGAGCAAAGAGTCGTGCCGCGTACCCGTGGCGCTCCAGCGCTGCCCCTTCAGCGCGCCCGCCCCACACAGGCAAGACGGTGAGGAACACCTGTCACACGCAGCCTATTTAGGGGCACAATACCTAGCAACACAGCCTACTGGGAACACAATACCTAGAAACATACAGGTTACTGGGGACACAATGCCTAGCAACTAACAGCCTACTAGGGGGCACAATACCCAGCAACATACAGCTTACTGGCGACACAATACCCAGCAACATACAGCCTACTAGGGGGCACAATACCAAGGAACACAGCCTACTGGGGACACAATACCAAGGAACACAGCCTACTGGGGACACAATACCAAGGAACACAGCCTACTGGGGACACAATAGCCATGTCGGAAGCCTAAGGCGACTCAAAAATTCCGACACCAGGGTTTATGAGGTAGGGTAACCTCGAAATCCGCTCTATAAGAAGACCGTCTAAAAAAGCTTCGTAATCGACCGTAAAACAAAACGCGTGTCTGTTTCCAGATTCGCTAGACTCGCGTTCAGTGAGCACGGGCACGGGGAGTGGCGCTACTGGCGCTAGTAGCCTAGAGACGCTGTGCTCGGAGCACCTGAGCCGGAGCGTGGCGCTGCGCTGGCAGCTGCTGCAGTCGGAGGCGAGCGGCCGCGCCTGCGTGCGGGGGATCACGCTCTCGCAGGCCATGATGGACATCGTCAGGATGTCGCCGCTTAACTGGGGTGAGCACTCACCATTGCGCTATACCACAGAGTAAATAATAGTACTAGGTACAGAAGGCGCACTCTCTGATAGCAAACGTGCGAATTTAATTCTAGCTACCACGCCACTAACGTTGAAATTACTTTGAATTGAACGCGTCGAACGTGACCTTGGCCTACAGTTTGTCGCTGCGCTCGTATTAAAACAAAATGCACCTTAAAACCGCACCGCGAGAGTCCGTATTACCACAGAATCAATAATAGCGTCGTCACTCGCGGGCGCGTTCTCTACCAACTAGCCTCACAGTGTGAGGCCGCCAGGCGTAGGTATATTCTGGAGCTCTAGCGCAATAGCGACTTCTTTTAATCCCGATACTTAAATATAAAGTAATTTGAAAAATGGTGTCATCTAAATAAAACTAACTTCAATTTTCAAGAGTAGTAGTAAAACTGACTACTTATTTTAGCTGTAGATCAAAGGCTGTAGATAAAAAACGACAAGATCTTTTTTTTGTAAATTCTTTTTTTAATTTAGTGTAATCTCAAAATTACGATAAAAATAAAAATGCCCTTTCACTTTGATACCCCACATGAGATTTTTTTCGCCGGCCATATTTTATGAGAACGATTGATAGCCTTTTTCGAATTCAGCTATGTCCAAAACCCAGGAAAAGCACTCTTAGCAGCTTGTTACAAGATTTGCTTCTTACCTCAAAAACTAGAGCATTTCAATTTGTTTGCTAGTTTGGGGTCAGATGGCCGTGTGTGAGATGTCCCACATTTTATTTTTATTTGCTAGACTAAGTACCGTCTCGATTACAGAAGTGAGCGTGAACAATCAGTGCATCAAGCCGCAGCAGGAGCTGAGCTGCTCGGCGGGCGAGTGGGTGTCGCTGGCGGTGAGCGTGAGCAACCACCTGGCGCGGCCGCTGCACCGCCTGTGCCTCTCCGTGCAGCTGTACCAGGACTACAGCTGAGCTGCTCGGCGGGCGAGTGGGTGTCGCTGGCGGTGAGCGTGAGCAACCACCTGGCGCGGCCGCTGCACCGCCTGTGCCTCTCCGTGCAGCTGTACCAGGACTACAGCAACGGCGCGCTCTGCTACAAGCTCGAGAACCGCGTCGCCACCGCCGGCAACAACAAGTCAGTATACCTACCGGATAACAACTAGTCAGTATACCTACCGGCTAACAACTAGTCAGTATACCTGCCGGCTAACAACTAGTCACTATACCTACCGGCTAACAAGTCAGTATTTATACCTACTACCGGCTAGTAACAAGTCAGTATACCTACCGGATAACAACTAGTCAGTATACCTACCGGCTAACAAGTCAGTATACCTGCCGGCTAGCAACTAGTCAGTATACCTACCGGCTTTAAACAAGTCAGTATACCTACCGGCTAACAACTAGTCAGTATACCTACCGGCTAACAACAAGTCAGTATACCTACCGGCTAACAAGTCAGTATTTATACCTACTACCGGCTAGTAACAAGTCAATATACCTACCGGCTAATAACAAGTCAGTATACCTACCGGCTAACAAGTCAGTATTTATACCTACCGGCTAAAAACAAGTCAAGATACTTACCAGTTAACAACTAGTCAGCACAGTCTCGCGTCAGGCGTCATTGCGTGTAGACACCTTTTCGATTTTTTACAATTTTTTATTAATCTACCCTCAGTTTTTTTTGTGTGAAATTAGTCAATACTATGAGTGATCCTAGTGAAGATGAGCCTCCCCCTAGTGTCGATCCTATTAATATGTGTCCTAGTGATGTGAGGAAAATAATTTTTGGTTCTTCGCCAGTTTATAACCAAGATGAAAATTTTGAGGTTAGGTGTGAGGAAAGTCCTGTGCTTCCGGTCAATACTAAGAGAATGAGAGAGGAATCAAGTGCAGCTGAAGATGATGAAGGTTTTGTAATGGTAACAAATAGAAAAAGGCGTATTTTGAGACGTTCACCATCTCATGAAATTAATATGACATCAACTTTAGCCCCGGAGGAGTCCACTTTTTATGAAGTATCAGTCTTATCTCAAGACCCACTTCCTAAACAACTGGCTATAGCAAAGTTTTTGAAGGCGGAGAATATTCCAGATATTTTGAAAGTTACCTATAAAAATCCATGCAAAATTCTCATAAGATTTAAAAATACTTGTGCCGCTGATACATTTATTACCAATGAAAATATCCGAAAAAAGGGGTGGATTTGCAGAAAAACTAACGATGTCATTTATTCTTATGGTATAGGTATTCTTATGGCGAGATGTTGATATTGAACTGGAAGATGTGGAATTAAAGCAAATACTAGAAAGTGATGTGGGTATTTTGTCTGTCAAGCGCCTTTTGAAAAAAGACCTGAAGGGAGAATGGGTGAAAAGTGAGACGATTCGTATTGCTTTTCAAGGAGCCACCCTACCAACATATGTTAAAGCATATGGTTGCCCTTTGAGGGTGGAACCTTACATTTATCCTGTTACGCAGTGTTCTAAATGCTGGAAGTATGGTCATGTGAGGAATTTTTGTCCATCTAAATCTCAATTATGTCCAAAATGTGGTGGAGAACATGGAAACTGTGTGACAGATCAATATAAGTGTGTAAATTGTAAAGGAGCGCATATGTCATTATTAAAAAGTGTCTGCCCGGCCTTTCTTCGTGAGAAAAATATACGTTTGCACATGGCAAAGCACAATTGCACATACAAGGTGGCTATAAATTCGATAAATGAATAAAGGGAAAAAGGGATTTGAATGACAGAGCTCGTTTTATAGTTCCAGAAATAGACAGTGTCGTTTCTAGACCACAAAGTAGCGGTAGAAGTTATGCAGAGATAGCCACTTGCAGAACTACTGTGAACCAAGTCGAAGAGATTATGGAGGTTCAGGAGACTGTCCAAATTCATAATAAACCAAAAGTTACAACAAAAAATAAACGTCTAATTAAAAATAAGGCGAGTGGAATACAGCATAAAAGTAAGAAAGAATCTGGTGACTACATTATGAGTTGTACTGATGGAAACATGAGTAGTGATTTAGAAGCTGAAAGCAGTAAAGATAAAGAAAAAAGATCGGTGAGATCTCTATTAACAAAATTTTTAGAACGTATGTCTGAAATTACATCTTCTGATGAAGATATCTGGACAAAAATTGAGTTGACTATTACCCTTATTATAGTAGTGATGAAGAAATATCTGAGAAAATATGTAAATGTAAAAACAATTTTTGATATATGTACAAAGATCTATAATGGCTCACCATAGAAATACTAATAGGTTAAATGCTGTCATGAATATTTTGCAATGGAATGCAAATAGTTTATCTCCAAAATTGCGTGACTTGCAACCCATTTTATGTCAAGAGAAAATACATATCGCTCTTATCAGTGAAACTTGGCTCGCAGAAGATGATTCCTTAAATATTTCAGACTATAGTATATTTAGAGTTGATCGAGATGATTCATATGGTGGTATCTGTGCATTGGTTCATAAATCTGTTAAATCGACTCAGAAAGTGTACAGAATCTCTAATTCAGACATCCAAATTTTAGTATTAAATGTACTAAATGTTCGTGGTCTGAAAAGGCAACTATTTAATTCTGAAAGTATTATTGTCGGAGACATGAATGCACACCATACTTTGTGGTCGGTGAAGAATGATAGAAGGGGAGAACAGATATATCAGGCAATGTTTGAGAATGATTATATATGCCTCAATGATGGTAGTCATACACGTATTAGATTGGTAAATGGAGTACTTCAGCAAACTTCTCCTGATATTTCATTTGCTTCAATGGATGTAGCTATAAACTTCACGTGGAAAACCATTAACGAGACCTTAGGCAGTGATCATGTGTTCATTAAAATGAAATTCGGTTTTGAAAAATCAGGAATAAATATTAAAAAGAGGAATTTTAAAGAAGCTGAGTGGGATAAATTTAAACAAAAAATTGAACAAGATATCAGCGAGTGGACATTTGTGAACAATGTTCAAGTGTGTTATGATTCTCTCATTAATATCATTCAATCTGCAGCAGATGCTTTCATCCCATGGATTAAGATTAGTCAAGATCTGGACTCTAAGTTCAAACCTAAACCATATTGGAACTCTTCGCTTTCTAAAGCAGTGGCAGAAAGACGACTTGCTTTAGCAAAGGTCAGACGCAATCCGATTCCTGAGAATTACAGCAATTTTAAAGAGAAACTTTCTAAGGCTAAATCACTTTCTAAAAAGGCTCGTTTTGATGGGTGGTCTGACTTTTGCTCAAGCATTGATAATGAGACTTCTTCCCCTGATATGTGGCGTAAGATGAGATGGTTGAAAGGAGGAGGGCATAAATATGCAACAGTTGATCCTGTAAAAGCTAAAGACTTGTTATTTTCTCTTACACCTGATACTGTTGAAGAACCTCGACCACTTTTATCACCTGGTCAACCTTCAATCCTAGAAGTTAGTATTACTTTGGCTGAGTTAAACAACTGTCTGAAACGTAAGGATACATCTCCAGGTACAGATAATATATCTTATTCTATGCTATATAATTTACCTCTTAAAGCCAAAAAAGCTTTTGTTAAGTTATTCAATCTCATTCTGAATTCTGGAGAGATCCCTCTTCAGTGGAGAGATATTATGGTGGTTCCTGTGCCCAAACCTGGACGTGTCAACTTTCCGTCTGCCTTAAGACCTATTTCATTGATGTCGTGTCCATGCAAACTTTTTCATCTAATTTTGCTTAAGAGAATGGAATGGTACATCGAACATAAGAATATATTACCTCCGTCCACGATTGGCTTCAGGCGCGCTAAGTCAAGCCTTGACAATCTTACTGGGTTGATTACTGATATTCAGATTGGATTCGCTAAAGACAAAGCAACTGTAGCCTGTTTTGTTGACATTACAAATGCATATAATAATGTAAATGTTGCTGCTCTTGTTGCAGCATTGGACAGGATTGGCGTAGGTCATAAAATATGTAACTATATATGGAATTTTCTCTCTAATAGAAACTGCAAGATGTTAATTGACAATGAAAATATTAGTAGACATACATGTAGAGGTTTAGCTCAAGGAGACCCCATGTCGCCTCTTTTGTTTAATGTGGTTACAATGAATGTCAGTAAAGCAATACCAAATGTAAATATTTCACAATACGCGGATGATTTTGTGCTGTATAAAACTTTGAATTATAGGAATATTAGTGTAGCAGAGAGGGACATCAACGATGCTATTGTGCTGTTAATTAATCTTTTGAATGAGATAGGTTTAAGTTTGTCGGAATCCAAAAGTAATGTGTGTGTTTTTAACAAGTCTAGGAAAAATTTCAATGTTTGTATTAATATGAATAATGGTACTCTCAAAAATTTGAAAAAGGTTAAATACTTGGGGATGTGGCTCGATCCCATGTTGAAGTGGAGTGCGCACATTAATGAGATTTGTGAGAAATGCTACAAACTTCTCAATGTGGTTAAAGTATTGGCAGGGAGTTCATGGGGCATCCATCCTAAACATTTACGCCGTCTGTACATTTCGCTTATCAGAAGCCGTCTCAATTATGGCAGTTTTTTATATGATAATAGTGCGAAAACCCACTTACATAAGCTGAATATTTTGCAAAACAAAGCACTGAGAGTTTGTGGCAGCTTCATTCGTAGCACTCCAATTCATGTAATGGAGAGCGAGTTGAGTATCCCACCATTGTTTATCAGACGATTTTGGCTTGGTAGCAGATATTGGCTAAGGGTCGCTTCGCTCTCCAATCATAATTTGGTTAAGATAGAGCAATTGCATTCTGTCAGCAACTTTTGGAGAAATAAGAAGCCGCCTTTATTGCTTGAAATTCATGACACTTTTAAAGATAAGGATCTTCATAGAAGCCCTGGCTTGGAGATGTTTCTTTCCGAAGTATGGTTGTCATACATTGATATCAAAAAGTTTGTTAGATTTCACGTTGAGGGAATATGCTCAGCGAAACGTAATTATGACAGTTCTGTTTTAAAGTCTCTTACTCTCAGGGACTTAGATGACACATATTCCGACTATCACAGGTTGTATACTGATGGTTCGAAGTGTGATCAGGGTGTTGGAGCTGCATTTACCGATCTTCAGGGGGGACACTCTTTCAAAATTAAACTTCGCAGTGATACGTCAATTATGAGAGCCGAGCTTTTTGCGATACTCGAGGCACTTCGCTATGTCCAAAGTAATGACTTTGAAAGGGTGGTTATTTTAACTGATTCGAGGAGTGCGCTTCAGCACCTTGTTCGCTGTGTTTTGGGCGTGCGGGGCATCCCCACTGCATATCAAATTCTTAAGCTGTTAACTGACTTAGAGCACTCTGTTTGTGTAAGACTGCAGTGGGTGCCCTCGCACATTGGCTTGAGAGGGAATGAAGTGGCAGACCAGCTGGCTCGTGAAGCAGCCGGTGATGGGCGGGATGTGTGTTGTCAACCCTATTGTACAGAGGTGTTTAATTTAGCTAAACGTATTTGTGGCGACCGGTGGAAGAAATATTTCTGTGAGTGTTCGTCTACAAAGGGTGTGTGGTACCGCACTTTAAATTGCGAACCGGGTTTGGTACCTTGGTTTGATGATGCCAACATTTCGAGGCCCAGCTTGGTTGCAATAATGAGGTTGCGCTCCGGTCACGTTCCACTCGGCAAGTTTTATCATATGATTAGGAGAAGGGAGTCTCCTCTGTGCGAACATTGTGGCGTTACAGAGGATATGCTTCACTTGCTGGTGGAATGTGACCGGAACCGTGACCTCAGGAATAGAATGTTCCCTTCAGGTCTGCACGGAGGGCAGGTCAACGTTATGTTGGCGTCGCCTTTATCAAGGGAGGCTCAATTATTGGCGCAGCTGCTCATTCGGTCGGTTAAGGATGTTAGGTTGGCCAACCGTTGGCCTGACATTCCTTGATCGTGTAGATTAAAACTATGAGGCTGGCATTGTCCCCAAGTGAGACAAAAGCCTCAACAAAAATAAGATTTAAAAAAAAAAAAAAAAAAACAACTAGTCAGTATACCTACCGGCTAACAAGTCAGTATTTATACCTACCGGCTAATAACAAGTCAATATACCTACCGGCTAACAAGTCAGTATTTATACCGACCGGCTAACAACAAGTCAGGATACTTACCGGTTAACAACTAGTCAGTATACCTACCGGCTAACAACTAGGCAGTATACCTACCGTCTAGCAAGTCAGTATACCTACCGGCTAACAAGTCAGTATACCTGCGCGCACGGTTGTACCATGCGATATCTTGTTCAAGTTGTTTGCCACCCGTTTCTAAGCTACAAAAACAGCAGTGGAACTTCTTCCGGCGAGCTCTTACCTTTTATTAAGGAAATCGTTAATTGCTTTTTCAAAGAAGACGTCTCTTCTATTGTAAATCGAAGAGACAGTGAATAAATTAATAGTCTTTCCTTCGGTTGAAAGTACTACACTTCGTGAAGTTCACAACTCTTGATGACAGAAATGTCATGAAATTAGCTTGTTTCAATAATATAAAAAAGTGTGTTAGAGAAGACTTACTTACTCGTAAAGACCGTGTTATTAAATCGTAAACATTTATTTATGAATAAGACGATTGTAGATAGTAATATCAAATTAAATATTTCAGAGTGGTGTTGCCAATACTACCGGAAGCAGAGAAAGCCTACCACGAGTGCACAGTGGTATTCCTAACTCCCGGCGAGTATAAGATAGACATCCAATGCTCGACCACTGAACCCTTAGAAGAACTCACTTTGAGAGATTCCGACAACCACTCCATCGTGCAACCATCGTGTGGGGAGGTCAGCCACGTGTGGAGATTCATCCCGCCCGTAGCTATAAGCGTCTCTGACTAAGTTAACGTGCAATGTGAATATAAATAGTTATGTATAGTCGAATGCAGATCATTGGTATTTCGCAGCTGGACGACGACGTATAAGCCATGTTTGATTATATTGTTATTAATTAACCAACCTTAGAGCAACGCCGGCCTTCCGTACCGGAACGGAAGGCCGGCGTTGCTCTAAGTAACCAACGAATGAATAAAGGAATGTTCTGTCGCTCTTTTTTACAAAGGTTTCAATGCCCTATGTTCGAAACGAGAAAATTCTCTTCGATCTAGGCTTGAGTGCTAATATTCTTTATTTTGGCCTTCAGCATATATTTTTTAATACATTCTCTTTGTAAAATACTTGCCTTCTTGACCAAGAGAGCATAAATCCGAACAACCATTTTTACCTTAGAGCAACGTCGGCCGGCGTTGCTCTAAGATTTTTACTAGCGGAACTGTAATTATTATTTTAATATTATTTTTCATCTGCACATAATATTTATTATAACCCACATTTTAACCATTGATCTGTGCTTGCCTATGCAAGTAATAATAATATATTTATGAAATGTAAAAAAGGCTGGTATTATATTTTATATTGCAATAAACTTATATTATGTTATGATACATTGATATTGTTCATTTTATCTATATAAGCCTCACCAGAAAATAAAAAACCTCGCCATATTGCGGAATTTCAATTAAATTGATTTAATAATGAAAATTGTTGCTGCCAGAAATATAAAAATATACATGTGGTGCCCCCCAGAGCAGGTTATTTGATTTTCTGGTCAAAGCATGGAAACCACCCTCTCATTTCAATGATCCCTTACTCGTACCAACACTTAGGTACTGAAGACGATTAATTTATTGGAAGTCTCCTTCACCGGTGTAGTGAAGATATTAAACCGACGAATATAATGTTTAACCGAACGAAATTGACTTGAAGGAAGACTCTATTAGTAAACCAATATAATATTACCAATGTGATGATGAAGAGAATAAAAAACCCCATCTCTGGGAATAGAATTTTCACTCAAAATAGGCCTGCGCTTGACGTTGAGTTGCGGGTGGTTGCGGAAAACAGCCCGTTGAACTACTAAATAAAGTGTAAAAAGTTTCACTAAATTCCGCAATACGGCGAGGATTTTTATTTTTCTGGTCGGGCTTTATGAATGGACCAGAAATAAAGATTAGATACTGTCGTAGGTTACTGTAATGTATTGAAACAAAATTGGTTAGATATTGCATAAAAGGGTTATAAAAGAAAATGCTAGCCTTATGATTAGGCTGTATGGCTCAATTTCTTTGCCTTTCTATTTGGGAAGACGACGGTTGCATGGCGATGATGCCTTTGCCTATCAAAAGGAACAAAATAAATTTAAAAAGTTGTTTGTTTGTTGTTTTGTTTGATGCCGAAATAATTTTATTATTATTTGTGCTTCTTTGCTATTTCTCGTTAAGTTAATTTATTTATATAAGTATCCCTCCCTCGTCAATCTTATCTATAAGAATATAAAAACCATGAGTGATCCAAAGAAAACTCATTGTTTGGTAAGAAACTGTAAATCCACAATATTCAATAAAGGGAATAATGTTTCTTTTTATAGGTAAGTGTTATTTATTACAATGTGATGAGTTTATGTACTACTGCATTTCTTGGGTTATTTAAAACATTGTCTAAACGATTTTCAGTGGCTAATAATTTACTGGTAACCTAACCTATAAATTTAGTAACAATCATTTTTACAGATTACCAACTCACCCAGAGTTAAAAAATAAATGGATTGGTCTACTAAAAAGTCGGTGTGGTGGTACCATCGATTGGAATAAAAGCAGAATCTGCTCAAGGCACTTTGAGAATAAATATTTTGATTCCCAGAGACAATTGAAAAGCAATGCTGTACCTACACAGTTTCCAACACTACAAACCTACCAGACCACTAAAATTAAAGTAAGAAAAAATAAAAAAAACTGTACGTAGCCTTGTAGTTAATCTCATTGGTTATTTTAACAAAGTGTTTTTTTATTCCAGCACTTAGACAACTCACCAATTCCTCAAACAAAGATAGACAGATTGCTCAACAATCTCAGTGAAGCTGAACTCCATGATGACATTAAAAATACCATGAATGAGCTGAAGGTACCTGATCAGCTGTCAAGTTTTGTCACTGACGACCTTCAATGCCGAAGCAACACATCAACAGAAATGAAGCTATGGTTGCTGGTTAAGAAGCAGGATCATTTGATTACAAGACTGAAGCAAGTAGTTTCACAAAATAAAAAGCATATTGAAGTTATGCAAAATAATTTGCAAGAGACTAGGGCCAAGAAAAAAGAGATGGAGCAAGCAATGGAGAACTACAAATATGTATCCAAATGTTTGCAAGAGAAACATGCTACCCTTGAAGAACAAATCGAAATTTTAACAGCAGTTGAATCTAGAACTTAAAAATATTGATAGACAATTAAGTAAAATTTGTTTGTTTTACTACACCTAATTTTCAATGCTTAGTAATATTTGGGAATACTAACATGATTGTCTGTCTGTACCTTATAAGTTTTTAATTTTTTTCCCCCCCATAGCCTCTCCTTTCGAAAGAAGGTGAGTGAGGGTGAGTACTTATCAGCTGGGTTGGGGATCACAGATGTTAATTAAAGCAGAAAAACTACCAAGTTAATTATTCTGGGATAAATATGAAAGTAATAAGAATAGAGAATATTAGAGCTGTTTTATTATGTCATATTAAATACTTTAATTAAACATTATTTCCTCAGTCTTACAATAAAATAAGTTTAGCAAAATAAATAAAATTGAATATTTTCTAAGATTATTCTTATAATAACGAGAATAACATGCTTATCTTCGCATTTGTTTTTCTATTAATTCTCTTAATTTTAATTTCTTATTTTTATTTGTTTTGTCAGCGAGAGGGCGCCCTAAAGGGATAATTTCCATCTGCTGAAGTCGCCGCCTAAATCTCTGATAAAATTCCAAGACACTTGCGTCAGCCCATACATGTCTGGCATCAAAGTCTAAGACTCGCAAGGTGTCTAAACTTTGAGCTCTACTCAGAGCTACATATGCCTGACCAGCCTCAAAAATTTTTGCTAATGACATTTCAACACAGTCTAAAGTCAGTCCTTGTGATTTATGTATTGAAAATGCCCATGCCAAATTCAGTGGAATTTGTCTACGACATAACAAGTTTCCATTTGAATTCTTAACATACCATCTTTCAGTTCTGGCTGTGAATTCTTTTTTATTCTTGAACCTCACTACAGGAAAGCCCTCTTCAAATCTTACTACCACTCCCCTGGCTCCATTGACTAGGCCAGCATTCACATTTACATTTTTAAGCAACATTACTTGGGCACCGATTTTCAGCAGCAGCTTCGAAGGGGCAATAGTTTGCATGTCGAGGATCTTAGTAGCATTATCACTGTCTTGTGATGAAAAAATTTTCTCTTCTCCATCTAGATCTCTTAACTTTGAATCATTAATCATTTTAGAGTCATTGGTGTGAGAACATAGCCTTGTAGCTAAAATTCCATCACTTTCAATTTTCTGCCTTGCTGTCTCAAGCAATCTATCACTAATTTCTTTTGTTACACGACCAATTCTTATGCTGTTTAGAATGGAGACAAATTCTTGGTCATTTTGTCTGTGAACTTGTTTCAATTCAAAGCAAAGTTCTATACATTTATCCCAACAAGGTGATTGAAAACAAAACTTTTTAGCAGATTTAGCTTTTTCTACAACTGGTGGTAGTTGAAGGAAATCTCCACAAAGTATTAGCTGTATACCACCAAATGGCTTGTCATTCTTCCTTACATATCTTGCAACATGTTCCAGTTTCTGTAAAAATAATACATTATAATGTTATTTTTAAAAGTACGTTTTCACTACCTAGTACCTAGTTATAACATAACACATGAGGCTTCACAGGCTATAGCGTGTTTGCAGCACCTCTACTTCCTTCGTACAGTCCATCCAAATAGAGTAGAAATTAGAAAGTAGCAACACCGTAGTGTCGTCTCATTTTCACCATGGCTTGGTTGGAAAGGGACGACACTATGGTGTTGCTACTTTTTAACTTCTACTCTTTTTGGATGGACTGTATTTTCTTAGCCAGTGCACATTTTTACACACTGTCACAGAATAAATAATAGTACTAGGTACAGAAGGCGCACTCTCTGATAGCAAACGTGCGAATTTCAATCTAGCTACCACGCAACTAACGTTCAAATTACTTTGAACGCATCGAACGTGACCCTGGCTATAATAGCCTACCGTTTCTCGCTGCGCTCGTTTTAAAACATTATGCACCTTAAGACGCTGTCAATCGCCAATGACCTTGAGAAATGAAATTATAAGCTCCGCCCATACGGCTTTCGATAACGTAGCGCCTCAGTAACGAACGGTAAAAACCGTGTACTACTACTGTTCTAACTGTGACTAGTCAGCAAACAAATTGATGAGTAAAAAAATGCTACTACAGATAGATGGCGTTAATATAAGATTATTTATTTTTTATTTTCTTTTATACCTACTTATTATTATTTTATTTTTATTTTTTATATTATTTTTTTATATTATTTTTTTATATTGTTTTTTCTATATTTATTTATTTTTTTTATTTTATTACTATATTTTTGCCGTTAAGTTTTTCATTAAGAAAAAAGTAGCCTATTTTTCCGTGAAAGACGAACAAACAACACTTACTAGTATTATAAAGAGGAAAGATGTGTATTTTGTGTGTGTGTGTGTGTTTGTATGATTTTAATTAAGTAATAAACACTAAAACTACCTATCTATCACATCAATACTAATATTATAAACTAGCTTTCCAGCGCGGCTCCGCCCGCGTTAACAGTTTTTCCCGTGGGAAAGCGGCATTAACCCGCGGTAAAAGGTAACCTATATTACTCTTCACCCTAAGTAGCTTTCTAATGGTGAAAGAATTTTTGAAATCGGTTAAGTAGTTTTAACACTAACACACACACAACAATACAAATCTTTCCTCTTTATAATATTATAGTTTATAAGTATATGATATAATAAGACATTTTAAAACACTAATTTCAATATATTTATTTCAATCAGTATATATCATCATCATCATCATCATATTTTATATTATTGTTAAAGTACTTTTAGTGAACTTCTTGGTTAATTTTACTATAGACCTTAGAACGCATATTATGTAGAAGTGCAAAAATAAATATGCATTATTTAAAAAAAAAAAATGCTATGGAAAACTTATATAAAGTAAATGTTAAGTATATGTTAGTATTAATTATAATTTTTTAGCTGTTTGATCATTTATATTTTAGTTCAGTTTCATACATCTCCTGTGTTACCTTACCACCACCACCCGAGAGGTTCAGGTTCAGCGTTAGTCATAATAGAGGTATGATTAGGTAAAGCCTGACCAATGAAATAAAAACATGGCAACAATTTCCCCTATAAATTAGTTGAATTGAAATTCCACGATATGGCGAGGTTTTTTATTTCTCTGGTCGGGCTTTATACAGGGCGTCCCACGGCTATGCCACATGAGGGAAAGTAGGTACCTTAAATATTTTAGATAGAACATTTTACTGAAAGAAGACTTTATTTTGTTTCTAAAAACTATTAAAACTGCATTCATACATTTTTTAATAATTACATGGTTGAACCGGGAATCGAACCCGCTATACGAGAAAAAAATATATACTGTAGTTTTATCATACCACCGATAGATATTATTCCTGCCACCGCACAGCTGTTGACTGGTAAGTAATGCTCATCATTAGAGTCACTATCTATTGTAAATTTTAGATTGCACAATTTACACTGAAATGTGAACTTTGAGGTCCACCCATTTAGTTTTTCGCCTACTAAATCAATATTACTCATGTTGCAACCTAGAGGACCATGATCAGATATTTCTTGCAGTTTTTTATAGAAATGGGACACATTTATTATTCGTCGCCCAACGTAGTTTGCCTTTTGAGGCTTACTTGCTGCAACCTAAAAAATAAATTAATACGATTAACTGTTGTGTTACAGTATAAACAGCAAAATATTTTGCTGTGGTAGATAGAACGACGTTCAGACCACTAGAACACGAACGAATAAAGGCACGGATCCACTTTATATGCCAATTTTATATTTACCTCAAGGTCTGGTACATTATCTGGTCCGGATTCAGCTGATTCATCAGACAACCTATGAAGAATAAGTTTATATTATGAAATTATTATAATTATGTTTAGATTGTCAATCATATTTCAATTATTTTCAATACAAGCGTCTATAGTAATTCAACTAACCTTTGAGAATTTTTTGTTACATGTTTAGGGGCGTCATAGCAGGAATCCGATTTTTCATTCGGTATCACGATTTCTAATCTGTAAATAGATAATTAGAGATAAAACCATACACTAAATTAACATAATTTTCTTAATATTTTTTACGTATGCCTGGTCTAATGATTTCATAGGTCTATGAAACAAACTAAATATTTTTTTCACCGAGTATACATATCTTACTTGATTTAGATGCAGAATCTAAAAATAACATAAAATATATTTTTTCACGTTGTTTTGTTTTGTTTTTTAATTTAGGTACAGTAAACAGCACATGCGGCTAGACACTCGCACTACGAAACTCGCTTCTACTTTGTGAATAAAATCATGTCGCGTGTTGTAACAAAGTTACGCACAAAAAAAAAAACTAGGTGGGATTTGAACATAAGCCCAATTCCATTTAGGACCCACGCGGCCACGCACCTTATCCCCGCGACCAACACTGACTCCAAGAAACGACTTGAAATTTTATTAGTCCCTAGTTTTGTACGGATTAGTACTATTATTTTCTTCTGTGGTTTTGTTTGAGAATAAATTATTACTACTACTATTACTACTACTAGTTGATTATTTTTACTGAAAATAGAATAACATTCTATTTAAAAACAATATTCGCCAGTACTTACTCCTGTCTGTAAATCGACATTTGAAGGTTGACAATTTTCAAAGGATGACGATAGTTTTCTTTTTATGAAACGAAATATTATGTCGTTTATTTAGGTATACATTTAAATCATATCAATAGTAAAAAAAAAACATACAAATGAAAAAAAAAATGTATTACTGAATAACAAAATTGTTAGAGGTTCGAACTCTGTCAATTTGTCATGGTATTCAAACACGTCATCCTTTAGGCCATACTTGCCTGTCATGAGATGATGAAATTACCAATCTTGTTCTTGAGCAGTAATTGTGTTGTAATGTAACTTCAATACAGTATGCGAATTATTAGTCTGAGAATAAATTACTACTACTACTACCTACTAGTTGATTATTTTTACTGAAAATAGATTATCATTTTATTTAAAACAATAGTATCTATTCGCCATACTTACTCCTGTAAATCGACATTTGAAGATTGACAATTATCAAAGGATGAAGATAGTTTTCTTTTTCTGAAACGAAATATTATGTCGTTTATTTAGGTATACATTTATATCATATCAATAGTAAGAAAAAAACATTTAAATGAAAAAAAAAATGTATTACTGAATAACATAACTGTCAAAGGTTCGAACTCTGTCAATTTGTTATGGTATTCAAACACGTTATCCTTTAGGCCATACTTGCTTATCAAGAGATGATGAAATTACCAATCTTGTTCTTGAGCAGTAATTGTGTTCTAATGTAACTTCAATATAGTATGCAAATTATTTAAAGTTAGGTAACTATTTCATAACAAAATAATATACTTACTTTACAATTTCCACCATTTTTTGGTACTTAATTGCGTATGAACGTTTTCTTGCTCGCTTTAAACTTCTTTGTTTATTACCCATTTTAATTTTTATTTACAAAATATATTTATAACTCAATTTCTTATTTACTAATATTATTATTATTATACACGTACGGAGAAAACACCAAAATATTGATTTACAGTCTATTTATTTACGAAATTACACGAAATATTTTTTCGAGAGCGGGAAACAATGGCGGGACTCGGCGGGAGAACACGCGACACAGGTCCGTCCAGCAACACGCCTCAGCGATCACTGTCGTTTTGGGTGCGGGTGACAGAGAAACAACGAATTTCGATGGGCGCGTGCATTTTATTTGGTACCTTAGTTGGTAAATTAAGATTTACAGACAAATGTATAGGGTTAATTGAAAATATAAATAGCTCATGTCCTTAAGTATAACATAGAGCGTTATTTCCCCAAGTCTTATGAACATAGTGCAACAAATTATAAACAATCTCTTTCTGAAAGATTTTTTTAGGGCACGACTTTGTAATTTTTTTTCATCGAATATATATGATAAATATATGTTTCTAATCAGCTCATGTCCTCAGTAATATCCTCGAGATTAACATATTTTTTTTTCAGTGCAATATTTCGAGCAGATTTTGCTCACGGAAGTCTTAAAAAGGGTGAAATTAGCTGTTCTCAGCCCCTTAAGTCCGCGACGCGAGAGTCCGCATTACTAAGTCCGTCGCGCGCCTTTGATAAAGCCGCTCCTCTGTAGGGTTGGGCGTAATTACAAAATAATTGAATTAGACCTTTGATATTATATTGGTATTGGTAATACTTCGCTGTTAACTAATAATAATCATAATAAATAATTTTAATGAAACTGACCAGTTACAATAATTGTTTTACAAAGCAACCACACTAGGCGCAGCCTGTATCGAGGCTACTATTTGATCTAAAGTTCGTCATTTTCAATACATTTCTTTATTTTATTACTTAACATAATGAGCATTTAACTAGTAACCAGTTTATGTGAGCTTGTATTAGTAAGCAATCACTAGTTCTGGAAGGTCTACTTATACTGAACGATTTCTAATTAGAGGTGGTTAACATTGGCATGTATTTAACCCGGCGACAAAGTAATCGAAATCAGGGATACAAAAAAAATAAAAATGGGTGCTAAAAATTATGGGTTGGCGGCTAATGTGAGGTAACATTTTAAGCATGCATGAAGTGCTACTAAATAAATTGATTGGAAGGTAGTATTTAAATTGAAACTGGCATCGAGTATTTTGTTTTGGAAACTAAATTTATTTTTAAGCAGCAACATAATGGCAGATAAAAAAAGACAAATAGGCATTCAAAAAATTCACTACAGGGCCTCTATTTAAAATAAATGGGGTGTGTAGTTAAATATAATTAAGGGCAAAAAAAGTTATTTTGGCGACACTTTAAGGGCGTTATTTAAAGTTAAAATAGGATGCAAATATAATTTTATATAGCCTTTTTTTCGTCATCGGGTCCCGTAGCCAAGTTGGTAGTCTTGATAGTAGTAAACATGGATAAATGGCTCGAAGGACAGAGTAAGGGTGAGGCCACACGAGCGTAATTTTGTGAGTCGTGAGCGGCAGAAATTCTGTCCCCAGTGGTGTCCAATGACGACTCTGAGGTCAAAATTGGAAAAAATGGCCGCCATTTTGAACTTTTATGTTTCTGAACGGATTGCTCTCAAAATCGATATCTAGGGTCCCCAGTGGTGTCCAATGATGACTCTGAGGTCAAAATTGGAAAAAATTGTCGCCATTTTGAACTTTTTTGTTTCTGAACGGATTGCTCTCAAAATCGATATCTAGGGTCCCCAGTGGTGTCCAATGACGAATCTGAGGTCAGATTTGGAAAAAATGGCCGCCATTTTGAACTTTTTGGTTTCTGGTCCGAATGCTTCCAAAATCGATATCTGGGGTCTCTAGTGGACTCCGATGACGATTCTGACATCAGAATTGCAAAAAATGACCACCATTTTGAACATTTTAGTTTCTAGTTTTATTGCTTCCAAAATCAATATCTGGGGTCTCCAGTAGACTCCGGTGACGAATCTGACATCAGAATTGCAAAAAATGGCCGCCATTTTGAACTTTTATGTTTCTGAACGGATTGCTATCAAAATCGATATCTAGGGTCCCCAGTGTTGTCCAATGACGACTCTGAGGTCGAAATTGGAAAAAATAGCCGCCATTTTGAACTTTTTTGTTTCTGAACGGATTGCTCTCAAAATCGATATGTAGGGTCCTCAGTGGTAGCCAATCCGTGGTAGCCAATCCGGGACCCTAGATATCAATTTTGAGAGCAATCCGTTCAGAAACAAAATAGTTCAAAATGGCGGACATTTTTTTCAATTTTGACCTTAGGGTCATCATTGGACACCACTGGGGACCCTAGATATCGATTTTGAGAGCAATCCGTTGAGAAAAATAAAAGTTGAAAATGGCGGCCATATTTTCCGATTTTGACCTCAGATTCGTCATTGGACACCACTGGGAACCCTAGATATCGATTTTAAGAGCAATCCGTTCAGAAACATAAAAGTTTAAAATGGCGGCCATTTTTTTTAATTTTGACCTCAGATTCGTCACTGGACACCACTGAGGACCCTAGATATCGATTTTGAGAGCGATCTGTCAAAGTCAAAGTCAAAATATAAAAAACAATTAATAAAAAAAATAATAATCAAATTTTAGTTAAAAAGTAAATAAATCAAATTGGCTAATAGCCCGCTCTGTCCCCGCTCGCCCGCACGTACCCCGCTTCTACCCAACCTCAACAGTCGCCGCTCGCGCCGTTCGCCATTTTTATTTAAATTATAATTTGAAACATTTTAAAAGAGACCTTTTATAATTATAAATAATATCCGTTTTAATTTTATAGCTGCCCTTTACTAAGACCCAGAATTTGCTTTATTATATGCCAACTAACAGTTGACAGAATACTATTTTATATTACCTCACCAATAATATTAGTCGCCAAGTAATTATATTAGTCGCCAAGTAATTATTTATAGTACCTCACCTATAATTTCAATAGTCGGACTTAATATAATAGCTACCCTAAAGTAGCCGCCAATATTTCGTTTTTATGATAGCCTGGTGTTGCCGCTTATTTACATTAAATAAACGCCGAAACATTTGATTGCAGCCGTATTAATTTATTAGTTGCCAACAGTTAGTCGCCATATCAGTTTTTAGTCGCCGCGAAAATAATAAGCCGTTAACATTTACACGAAAATATAGCAGCTGGGGTAGGGTGATATCACTAAATATGTTAATACCTGAAGTTATTTCATTATTTTAATGATATAATCAATAAAAAATATATTAAAGACAATAAAAGTATTATCTTACCTTTCGATATTAGTCGGAAGGGAAAAAAACTGTACCTCGACATTCTTATCGTAATTTAAACACCCAAATGCTATACAATACCTTTTTGGGTTTCGTTCACCCATAATAATTAAAATCAGACTTGGAATAATGCGAAATAAAGCACGGGCGTCGTCACTCGGGTGCGCGTCGCTCCTTACTAACTATCCGCCTTAAGGCGGAAGCCGGCGTAGGTATATTCTGGAGCTCTGGCGCGAAGTGAGCCGGGCCTGAGCCTGACACTGTTTAATTTTATGACCTTTTACAACCTTCCCCTGAAGTGTCTTGGCTGGTTTCTGTACTGTTTATTTAGCAACCCATCTGAGGGGATGGCAAGGACTGTTGGATACTTAATATCTTCATAATAATAATACTTACTTCAAAGTATGCTCCATCAACCATTGAAATCTCATCTATAATGAGATGTTTACATTTCCTCCATTTTTGTGCAACAAGTGGAGTTTTTATGGCCCTTTCACAAAGATTTTCGATAGAGCCACTTCCATCACCGATACCAGCAAATGCATGAAGAGTTGTCCCACCTAGAATATGGCGAAAGTCAGTTGTAGCTCACAAATTAAAATTCTACAAAAATTCACAACTAATACAACTTCAATGCAGCAAAAGATATGTGGGCATGGAGGATATTTCTGCACCCCACCTTACCTTAAGTTCTCCACAGACTTTGTTTCGCAAACTTACCAATATGACAAGCTGCTACCCCTGTGGAAGCAGTAGCTACAGTAACATCAGGAGGTAATGCTGCAACAATTCTCTTAAGAAGAAAGCTCTTGCCGGTACCAGCTGACCCTGTAAAGAATATGTTTCTCCCACCAAGACATGCATCTAACACTCGCTGCTGTTCAGGATTTAATGAGCTGGTAGCAGTAAGAGGTGAAGGAGAATATAGTTTCTTAGGTGCTGGGCCTTTACCAACTTCCTCAGCTTTTCTTTTCTTGGCAGGTGGTGATGGAGTGGTCACAGTTGACTTACTTATCTTTTTTTTAGCATTATGTATGTCAGCAACAGTGACCGGGCTTATATCTTCGAAAGCTTGAGGTTTTCCACTAAGTAATTTAGTCCTTATACTTGGCTTTGATGGTGTATTGGTTTGTTCTTTATCACCAGTCATTTTAACAAATATGGTTCTGAGGAATGACACCAGATTCGTCGGTGGAGCATTGGAGAGGAACACTGTGCAGCCAACCTCTTGAAATTTGATACTAGCTTTGCCTTCTGCCATAAATTTTTTAAACACATTGATTGCCTTTAGTGCGAGCCTGATAGCAGCGTGTTGACCACTTGTGATTTCCATGTACATTTCTCGAAATTCATTTCGAATCAGTCGAAGGGAAGCAGTTTTGTAGTTAACCTTCCTGCTTATGGAACCTTGTGGTGTCATCCACTCTACAGTAGCAGCACAAGAAAGAAACGAGTCTCCGCCATCCATTTTTACACATTTAATTCACATAAATATTAAAAACGACCCAATTATGGTCAAGCGTACAAATCAATAAAATCAAAAAGCAAAGCAGCTGCGCAAACGCACGCACACACAAAATTTTTTTTTTTTTTTAGTTTCTTCTCCCTTATGGGAAAGGCAAAGGGATCTAAGCCCATACAGCCTAGTCTTTAGTAGTTTCTTGCATTATCCAAGTTTAATGTCTTCATCCTCAGTCATTATTACCTACTTCAGTTTCATTTCGTCGTCTTTAGTCATTTCTTGCATCCATGTTAAACATCTTCAGTAGTTTCATTCCCTGTTACGGGATCATTGAAATGCAAGGGTGGTTCTTACATTCCAATGATACTGAAGTTTAACGCGGGGTATCAAATCAGAAACAACTAACCACTCATTATTTCTCACTTTCATTGAATAGTTCTTTAACGGCACATTATCGCACTAATTCCACCATATTAACACCACAATTACCATGAAAAACTAATTTTAAAAAGGACGAAACAATGAACCCGCCATTTCCTCTCGATTCCCGCGTAAAACCCCCCCTGCAAACAAAAATTTATAAACTGACAGGCAAGGCAGACAGTTGACACTTGTTTGTTCTTTTTTTCCAAAGAGTAAGGCAAAGAAATAGAACCAAACAGCCAAATCATATGAAGCGTCTCGCTCGCTATCGCTATTGGTCTCGCCTCGCTCGTCTCGTGTACTTACATTTACATGGTACAACATGTAAAGAAAGGACCAGAGAAATAAGAAACCTCGCCATATTGCGGGATTTCAATGAAACTAATTTTATAAGAAGAAGATACTTGACTTATCTAAATTATTATGAAACTTGTTCTATTGAAATTCCGCAAAATGCGAGATTTTCTGTTTTTCTGGTCGGGCTTTACTCACGGTTATTTTCTTTAATTTTACCGTAAATAAAAGTGCATTCTGTAAGTTTCATTTCTGGTCTTTTCATAAACAGGTACCTATGTACGAGTACATAAACTTATTTCATGGACGTAACATAGTTATAAACGATCACTCGCTCGGAAAACACCTACCTAATTACCTTCAACTTCACTTTATAGTTAAAGCGGTAGCAGGCTGAACATTCAAGTTGTCAACACAGAGAGATAACACATACGTAAGAAAACATTCGGTTTCAACAGGCCTTATTGCTAATGTAGCAATCTCTTCCAGGCAACCCATAGGTACCTATACCAATATAAATTACATATTATACTATACCAATATAAATATGTTTAGTAGGAACTAAGTATGTGAAGTGGAAACAATAGCAAAGCCTATACTATGTATGTCACACAACTTATATTTAAGTACGTACCTATTACTTATAATACAACATCCAGACACAAGGCAAACTCAAGAATGTTTGCCCTGAGCGGAATTCGAACCCGCGATTGTGCTTTGAAGGCAGACTTACTAGTACCACAGACAGAATACCAACTAGTACCTAAAAACGCAAAAGTAAAACTGCAACTTGCAAGCAAAGTGTTTGTAGTGCAGGCAGCCCCCAACTGGCAGGTAGACCGACAATCCTGGTGACGAACATTCATTCATGTTTATAATAAGTAGGTAATACTAGCTTTCCGCTCCGTGGCTCCGCCCGCGTTAACAGGTTTTCCCGTGGGAGAAAAGTATAGAGATGTATAAATAAAAAAGGCATAAAAAGTATCCTATATCCTTCTCTCAGATCTTAGCTACCTCCCTACCAATTTTCAGCCAAATCGATTCAGCCGTTCTTGAGTTATAAATAGTGAACTAACACGACTTTCTTTTATATTATTATAGATTATCAGTACGGATTGACTAGTAATTCACGGTCGCGTGTGAGTATAACATGTCGAAAACAATTTTGCTTAGAAAAGCTTTTATTTTCATGAAACATGTTTCATTAATTTAAGACTTCTGCTCTACTAAACTATTATTGTGCTAGCGTACCTACCTATCTTGTTTCTACGTCAATGTTACAAAGTTCCAAACCGATTAGATACCTAGGTATAAGTTCAATGAAAACCCGTAAATGCTTCACATTTTGGCGATTTATTTTAATTTTATTTGGTGCCGGAGACAGGCTGTCACTGTCGGACGGCTAATAACTCATCGGCGATCGTAAAGACGGCTAAACATAAACACTGTCAGAATTGAACTCCAGAGCCGTTATGCATTTCCACAAACGTCTTTCGTTTACGCGAAATTAATTTACTGTCGCACTTACTGTCTTCTCCTGTGAATAAGTTGACATTCTTGCGGCTAATCAGCTCTTATAATAAGTGTCAATCTTAAATTCCAAAGGTCTAGATCACTACGTAACTCGCGTGAAGGTAGAGAAGGTTCAGCGACATGATAACATAAGAAGAGTCATAGAGTTCTATAAAATAACACCTTCCATCGGTTTAATTGAAACTCTATTCTAGTATTTTAGTTTAGTAGTCCGTTTTCGTATGGGAAAAGTGTGACATTTTTGAGTAAAGCGACCCGCTTCCTTGTTGCGGAGATAGAATGCTTTAAGAGCATTCTCATCATAGAAAACACTCAGTATTTCGAGTGCTCCGTTGAGGTTTTAAAAAAAACCCTAACTTTTACTTATATTCCTACTAGTTTGTACGGAACCCTCGGTGGCAAGTCCGACTCGGATATAGCCGATATTTTTTTCTGTTAGTAGTGCTTGTTTTTCGGGTCTTTTGCCGTCCCCTACGCTGCGCTCACGAACGTTGCTGAACTATCAATAAATTTATTGTACAGTACCCAGCACATGCGGCTGGACATGTTGACCTAGAGAGCGCCCGTAGGTATTCCGTAGCGATATGGGTGAATTTCGTAGTGCGATTGCCCAACCGCATGTGCTGGCTTCTGTACATTAAAAAATATGAAACCTACTAACTAGGGGTTAGTTTGGGTTTCGTTACTACTAAAAGTTTACTATTTTAAGTATTGCGGTAAATTTTGCTACGAAACTCTAAAAAACTGGTATGGAGAATTAATTGGACATCATCTAGTTACCTGATAACGACACCAAACTTGACTCAAAGGTCTACACAAATCCACCAGCGCCGGGTGCTCTGTAGTTTCATACCCCTCCCCCCACCTGTCGCGGAATTATCATATCAGTATCACCGGGCGATTTGGGCTTAGATACTTGATGTACTTATATAATATTTGAACCAAATGGCATAGCTTTACTCAAAAATATATACCTCTCCATACAAGCATGCTCATTCATAAGAAAACGGACTAAGAGATCTGTGCTTGGTCTAATAAGACTGAGACATTGCCATGACCGGGATTATGAAAAGCGGAAGCTGTCGGTGGTAATCAAAGCTTCATTGCATAGGATAAAGTATCTTCGCTTATCTATCACCAACCATCATATACAAGCGAAAATACGCGGTAATATCTCAATTGCAACAGGAAACTTGAAACCTCAGACGTGCCTTTATTATTGCTTGGTTGCAGTTAGAACCGTCTTCGAAATGACGCAAGCGCAGACCAGACGCCCAGATCACAGATCCATTGCGCAAATTACAGCACATGCGATATTTCAAAATCCGAATGTGACAGAAGCCAGGCCGTGCGATATATGAGATCATCAGTCAATCTCTTTGTGAATTTATCTACTTAAATTATTCAGCAAGCAGATAAAACCAGCAATGTTATTTTCACGCCTAAACGGCTGAACAAATTACGTTAACAAATTAAAAAAGTTATAGATAAGAAACGACATGACTACTACTTTTCGTCGGAAATCACCTTTCTTCCTATGGGAAAATCTACAACGAAGCGACCGAGGCGGACAGAAGGCAAACAAAACGAAATTTGGACTATTACCTAGACTTTAGATTGAAGATAGGAAATCTATAAAAATGAAAGGGTAAATCGAATAATATGCGGATATTAATAAAACACTTCATTTGATCATGGATTTTAAAACGAACGGAAGCGCCCACTAAACGCATCACCACTCAATTGCTTTCAGAGTAAATACGAACGTTTTGCAATCGTTACGGTGCGTTTCACACTGAAGAAATAAAGTCGATAAGCACTTGAATTTATGGCCTGAAGTCGACTCGACGAATATGAGAAGAAATGTTATTTTTAAAATGCCGCACAGGAAGGTGCAAAAAGCTCGACCAGCCAAAACTTGAAAGCTCCCCAAGTTATCTCTGTTTTTTGTGGTTTTTGCCTTTTGTATGAATAAAAACTTATCCCTGGGAAATGAAAAATGGGCATCTCGTATGAATCGATAAATTAAAGTAGAGATATATAAAAAAAACTGTAGCAGGAGGTAGCATCTACCTATCTGCCAAGATCAATATCTAGGTATATAATAAAACTGTAGAGGTCGAAAATCTGTACATAGAAAAAAATGCTAAAAACCCTATCAGGAGGATGATGTCAAAGTAATATAGAATATATCCAGATTATTATTTTTTCTCTTTTATCTGTTTGTATGGGCTAATCTTCGAAATTGTTGGACCAATATGAATATAATTTTGCAATAAAATCTTATATCCCCGGTCAACATCCTAGATAGTCTTTACCGTAGGAAAATATATAATTCCTACGGAAAACTACACGGAAAGGTCAAAAAACAACAGCAGCTCTATCTACTTTGCAGGAAGCGTGAGTAAATACCGATTCCTATTTTCAGTTTCCTTCCATTCCAACATAACAGTCAGTTAGAGCAATTTCTGCATATTGTAAACTGCAATCGTTTGTCGGCAGATGCGGACACATTTCGCTAATTTTGTTCATACGGTCAAATCCAATAGATGTTGACCCATCTAATAAAGCCACAAAGCTTGTTTTCGTACGAATAGGTGCACATTTAGTAAGTCCGTCCGTACGTTGTGCAGGCGAGCTTCCTGTATCGGTTCCTCGTGTTGTCATGTCTGCCGGTGACATAGCGACGCATTAAACAGCCCCTGCAAACATTTGTAACAATAATTGCTTCTGTTTCCTATAAACAAGTAAATTGCAGCATTTCAAAGTTTACTTCTCGACGAAAGATAAAGGGCAGTTTTTGGTCGTAGCTAATTAAATAATGTAATTTTCCAGAAATCCTGCGCTGAAAATATTTAATTTATTTTAACCGTAAAATTCGAAATTCAATTAGTCGTGCGTGCGTACGAATGAAGCGCCATCTAAATTATAGCATTGCTTTTCAGCATTTCTTCAAAACATCATTCAGTTTGTTTGAATGGTTTATTTACATTAATAATGGACGTGAATGTGACGTGTTAATGTTATTGCCGTAATTAGTTGGCAATGTTCCGAGTAGGCAGGAATGCTGGGGTTGCATTACCTAAACGCCGGGCATCTGCCTTGCCTGCCCGCTGAAACAAAACGTTTCGTGTGAATGCTGGACAATGGCGTGGCGGGGTGACGAATTGGTGGCCTTCATTTTTTGAATAATTAGGACTTTTGAATCTGTAAATATTCTGATATTTTACATGCAGTTACCTAAGGAATCGCTAGAGAGCTAGTAAGTAAGTACGTCAAGTAATGATGATATAAATAAACTAAGTAGGTACTTATCTACATGTCGACATATACTTAAATATTAATATGATTCGGTCTAGTCGTAAGCTAGATCAAAGCTGCATACATAGACATAGACATTATTTATTTGACAGAATACAACACAACACAATAAACAATAAGAAAAATAATAGAAAAACAACCTACCTTAGGCATCTTCTTTATTCGTTGAGAGATCTTACGTATTTTATGTGGAAAATGCTGAATTTTTTTAGAGCTGTGCCACACTGTACCTAGGTGTTATAAGCAAAACTTTTACGTTGTTACGAGTAAGAATCAGTGACAGTTCCAGAAAATCTATTGAGACTGGTTACTGGGCGGGCGGGCACTTATACGCTTTAACGAGCTAGAAACTTATAAAACTAGTGAGGAATATTATAACTTGGAAACTTGAATTTTATAATAAAGTATCCTAATTTCAGTTACAAATTGTGGAGCACCGATGGCATCGTCGCCGGGCGTCGGTGAAGCGGAGAGAGCGGCACACATGGGACGCATCTGTGCGGAGGTGTACCCAAGGGGGCCACCTAATAGACCAGGCTCCAGTTCCAAATCCGACCGTTATTTTTCATCATTTAACTTTCAGTTTACACTTTTTAGGGTTCCGTAGCCAAATGGCAAAAAACGGAACCCTTATAGATTCGTCATGTCTGTCTGTCTGTCTGTCTGTCTGTCTGTCTGTCTGTCTGTCCGTCCGTATGTCACAGCCACTTTATTCCGAAACTATAATACCTATACTGTTGAAACTTGGCAAATAGATGTATTTTGTGAACCGCATTAAGATTTTCTTACAAAAATAGAAAAAAACCAATAAATTTAGGGGGTCCCCATACAAAGAACTGAAACAAAAAAAAAATTTTTCATCAAACCCATACGTGTGGGGTATCTATGGATAGGTCTTCAAAAATGATATTTAGGTTCGTAATAACATTTTTTTCTAAACTGAATAGTTTGCGCGAGAGACGCTTCCAAAGTGGAAAAATGTGTGTCCCCCCCCCCTCTAACTTCTAAAATAAGAGAATGATAAAACTAAAAAAAATATATGATGTGCATTACCATGAAAACTACCAACGAAAATTGGTTTGAACGATATCTAGTAAGTAGTTTTTTTTTAATACGCCATAAATCGTAAACCGCAATTTTCCTTTCACTATTATTATAACATCGATCAAAGTCACAACGAACAACAAAAACTTTTATATTATGTTACTGGCTGCTACGGAACCCATCATGGGCGATTCCGACTCGCACTTGGCCGCTTTTTTTTTATATACATCTCCGTGCTGTTAGCTTATGCGTTAAATACTTACAGTATTCACCTCCAGACTCTACCTAATTATTAATTCAGTCTAACCAGCGATTAAGCTGAGACAAAGGTCACGGTATAGTATATTATAAATTGGTAAACTTTTTTTTACTTTCAGAGTAGTAAGTATGTTTCATCTTCATCGCAAAGAGTTATATTCATAAAAGTAAATAAAACTTAGTTCGCGTGGCGGAATTCGCACGGACACCTCCAGAATGCTTAGATATAGTTTTGAGACCTACGTAGCTTAAATTAGCAAAAAAAAGCGATATTTGGTCTTACTAATCCTCTCATTATAACTTGTGGTATTTTTAACAAACACAAAAGGCTAAAATAACCTACACAATCACTAATATCACTATTGTTGATAAACAAGTTTCTGCAAGCAAAGTATCAAATCCATTATTTCAAACGCAGGTGTTCAAATTAGTCGATAAAACAAAATACATTGAATTGAACTTCAGATGAACAAACTTTGCTTAGACAATGGAGTTATCAGTGTTAGCAGGTAGCCCGGTCTGGACTATGAATACGGAACACGTGTGACGTATTTTCTCCTAAACGCAGCTGCGGAGGCCTCGCAGATGTTTTATGGCACCGAACATTTCCAAGACGCTTTATTTATTACGATATTACGGTTTAGAGCCTAATCTTTTATTATCCGAAACAATGGGCAGCGCCGGCCAGGGCGGCCAGTTTTAGCATGCGGTGACCATCTGTGGATTTCGCCGTGGGAAAGGCAGTTTCCTTGGCGTTTATTACTCACTACCTATTGCTTTTAAAAACAAATTGCAGTCTAATGGCTCAATATTGTCGGTCAACTTAATAGTCCGGGAGCCGAGGGCCTAAACACCTACCTCATCGAGTACCCCAATAGGCTATCTCTAGGTCGTTAACCGTCACTTAAACACTGAAAAAAAAAATAGTCTGCCAGAGCCGATCCTGCCGGGTCATCGAAATTTTTGACGTATTTTTTTCGTGGAACTTACCTCATAAAGTACCCGAATGAAAGTGGTGGCATCAGTTAACCATTGATTAATAATGTATAAAAAAATTGGTCTGCCACTGCGCAACCTGCCGGAAGTACTTGGCAGACGCCCTGAAATGTGCCCATCTGACACCCTTCACTTACCTCATCGAGTACCCCAATAGGCTATCTCTAGATCGTTAACCGTCACTTAAACACTGAAAAAAAAAATAGTCTGCCAGAGCCGATCCTGCCGGGTCATCGAAATTTTTGACGTATTTTTTTCGTGGAACTTACCTCATAAAGTACCCGAATGAAAGTGGTGGCATCAGTTAACCATTGATTAATAATGTATAAAAAAATTGGTCTGCCACTGCGCAACCTGCCGGAAGTACTTGGCAGACGCCCTGAAATGTGCCTATCCGACACCCTTTGACAAGTTTTGACCTGGCAGACCTTGTGATCCATTATCACAGGCATTTTGGTTATTTTTCGGCGTTGGTCCCATCGAGGTACTCGATGAGGTAGGTGAAGGGTGTCGGATGGGCAATAATGGGCATATTTCAGGGCGTCTGCCAAGTACTTCCGGCAGGTTGCGCAGTGGCAGACCAATTTTTTTATACATTATTAATCAATGGTTAACTGATGCCACCACTTTCATTCGGGTACTTTATGAGGTAAGTTCCACGAAAAGAATACGTCAAAAATTTCGATGACCCGGCAGGATCGGCTCTGGCAGACTATTTTTTTTTTCAGTGTTTAAGTGACGGTTAACGATCTAGAGATAGCCTATTGGGGTACTCGATGAGGTAAGTGAAGGGTGTCAGATGGGCACATTTCAGAGCGTCTGCCAAGTACTTCCGGCAGGTTGCGCAGTGGCAGACCAATTTTTTTATACATTATTAATCAATGGTTAACTGATGCCACCACTTTCATTCGGGTACTTTATGAGGTAAGTTCCACGAAAAAAATACGTCAAAAATTTCGATGACCCGGCAGGATCGGCTCTGGCAGACTATTTTTTTTTTCAGTGTTTAAGTGACGGTTAACGACCTAGAGATAGCCTATTGGGGTACTCGATGAGGTAGGTGTTTAGGCCCTCGGCTCCCGGACTATAAGCTTTTGGTCAGTAACAGTTTAAGAAGCGCCTTGCATTTTTAACTAATGTTCGAGAATAGTATTATATTTATTCAGAGCAGTATTAAAACAGTCACAGAACAAATAAATACATTTTTTTTACTTTATTTATTTATTTAACAGTTACTTACAATACTGTTTACTTTATTACAATATCGCAGGTAAACTAGTATTTAAATTCAGATCTAATTTAATTATTGCATTGAATTCAGAAACGGAATTTACTTAATACAATAATGAACACAATAGTTGATAGGTACTTATTTTTTCAGGTCAGTAGGTAGAGTCACAGATAATATAGCGAGTATATAAGGTAGAGTCATTAAAGACTGCATACAATACAACATTGTATGTATGTAGGTGACTTTGTGACAGCTACTTCAGTATTACGAGTTGGTAGATATTATTTACTACCTTCGGTGGGAGGAGCTACCTGCGCAAGCGATTCGCAGCTCGTAGGCCGTATCGCGAGGGGAGGAGTTTGTAATGGACAATGGCGTCCACGTGAGCGTATCATTATTAGATTTTTATCATTTTATCATACATAAACAAAACCTACAAACTAAATAAGTTAATTTTTTAAAGGAAAAAGTTCCAATTTTTATTTACCGGAGTAAAAATTTCGAACAAAATTAAAAATGCTTAAATTCAGAAAGACAAAATGAAAACCGTTTGGCTACATCTATCGCATTTATAAAAACTAAATAAATAACTAATTGTATAAGTTAGTAAAAAAATACATAAATGCAAATGGAAATATAATTTATTTGTTATTTAATTATGTACTTTATTTAATATCAAAGTTCTATCGTTTAGAATACATCGCTAATGTATTTTAAAAATACAAAAAAAATATATATAGTAGATGATCGAGACGTTTCTAGAGTTTACCTCGATTAGCTATTTGTTCATTATGTAGAGCAGTCAGAATTATTTTCCAAGCACGCACCATAAAATAAGCCTTAAAATTACACTTAAAAGTTTAGAGTGTGACCGTGAACATTCATTTATTTACTTTTATATCTATAAAAAAATATATAATTTTCGCTAGTCTAGGTAGGTATATAATTTTTGTAAGCCCTATAATGTCATTAAAATGTTATTAAAGTGACCGTGAAAGTTCAAAGTACCTGTACTTTTAAACAAAAAGCACATTTAGAGAGTGATTTAGCACTTTGTCACTCATCTACCAACTCACTCCTACTACCCTTCTTTATCTAAAGCAGGTGTCACACTCACAGGACTCATGCAAAACAAAAACGTGTAAAAATAAACGCGGCCGTAAAACGCTTAACCAAATAAACTTGAGTCGGTTAGAGTAATCTACCGCCGAAACATCTGTAGCGGTAACGAGGGGGTGAATGTGTTTTATCTGTACCTTTTACCACTGCTGAGCTGAACTGAGACTGAGATTAGTGTCTTGTCTAATTCTCATGATTTGTTTTTTTTTTAATTTACCTATGCTTGTGTCGATAAAGTAAGTACATACGACGAATCAAGCCTCACCGGACTTGTGGGGGAGCGGATTGCTCTACCCCTAGAATCTCATGATGTCGAGCTTTATATTGAAAAGCACCGTAAGTTAAGACAAAGAAAATATACTGCACATACATTTGCAAAGCAATAGGGAGGGATACATTGAAATCTCTTATGTGAGATAAGAATGTTTAACATGAATATGTTCATAGATTGATCGATGACTTTTTTCGGTGAATGGCAGATCCTGGAAATGGGATGTTTATTAAATAATTGGAGTCAGTTGCAATTTAGTAGCTAAACGGTCACAATTTTAAAACATTTTTAAAATTTTTCTTTTAATGTGACTTTTGTATCATGTGCAATTAATTGTGCATTGCATCACATGATAAGTTTAAGAACGGCTATACCAATTTCGTTTTGATCTCTAAGGTAATTTCTAAGTAAACTGAAAGTGCTTTTTTATGGGATTTGGGCAGGTGGTCCTGTTGAGAGAACTACCTAAGTACCTATAGGTAGAGAAACGTATGTAGGTCTGTGCCCTGGACGTGTCACTATTAAAATAAAAAAAAACATAGTTACACAGAAATTCTGTGAGAATATCCGGGATAAAGGGATGAGTCACATCACAACAATCTGCAAAGATGCCACGGAGACGGGAATCCCTCTAAAAATCCAACTTCATTCACGGGTAACCGTTATCTAAGAAATTTCTCACGAAGAGGTGCGGCAAATAACGAGTCTTTGCTGATAAACTACCTACGTAGTAAGTTTATTTTTACGATGTTGTTATTACAAAGTTTACTACCCTGTTGTAATGTTTTGTTTGAATTCGTTCGCTTTTACAGCTAATCCTAATCGAGAGATAAGAAATTGCATGGGAAATGCGGAGCTCACAAAAGCAGTAGTATTGTTTGGGCTTGAAAGCAGTCTTATAAAATAAATAGTAATACATACATATAATTATAGTAGTAAGTAACTAACTACTTAATTTATTAACTTTTTATTTAAATGATATCACAATATTATATTCGTTATTAGTATATGAAATAAATACTGTTTTACAAAGATTTGTTATTTCATTAAACTTGAGTTAAATATGTAGTGCTATTAAAAAAAAATCTTATTCCTTGTACAAAGAGTATTTATTTGTCTCAAGCTCAGGACAGAGAGGTGGAAAGAGTTAGGTGAGTTAGTTAGGCTTTTCCCAGCAGTGGGGTCAAAAATATTACACTTCAAAGAAAGCTTTTCGACCCTAATTACGAGTATTATGGTCGAATAAAATCATAGGACTCAATTTATAACCCGGATTAGAGAACAAGCCACATAAATACCTAAAGGCTATGTTTTTTTTATGTCGAGTTGGTACAAATGGTACGTAGATTATTAAAATGGCTGCGATAATGAATCTAATAATACAGCGTCGCCATCGCTGTGTGGTAAACGTTCCAGAAATATATTCTAAAAATAAAAATTATCATTCATACTCACTATAAACCATAACGGCAATTATTTGAAAAAATGTCGGCGTCTTCACGGTTGAATTCGAAACAAGATTAGAATGCGTGTGTTCGTTATTTATTATGCTAGCAGTAAACGTATGACACTGAAAAAAAGAATTTCAGCTTGGAAAAACTGAAAAGCAATTTGCATGGTTTTGGTTAAATTTTCCGCTACTTTTAACCCCCGACGCAAAAAGAGGGTTGTTATAAGTTTGACGTGTGTGTCTGTCTCTCTGTCTGTGGCATCGTAGCTCCTAAACGTATGCGCCGACTTTGATCTAGTTTTTTAATAAAACGATAGTACCTAAATGTCGTCGTTGCATGCGAGAAAAATTATTTATGAGTTCGATTTATGCGAATGATATGCATTATGGTCAGTATTGGACAGGAATCAACTTTTAATTTATGACAGACATTTTGACGATAGCGTCAGAATAATGTTATAGAAAACGCAAATAAATCTTTTTCACAATGCGTTCGAAAGTTAAGTAAGTTAAGTTTAGTTAGTTAAGTTAAGTTTAGTTGCGTGCGTTTTTAGTTATCTGACTCCATGAATAGGGCCGGGCTCAGGGGAACAAAAATCTCACTAGTTTTTATTAAACAAATTAGTCGAATTAGTGATGCTTCCTTATCAATCGAGCAACCTTTACCTACGCCAAGTGATATGAACCAGAGAGCCTCGAGAGCCAAGCCGTAGATACACTGTCCAGACTCTCAGCACCTTTTTTATCTGCCATCAGACGGCTCTGGCGGGTGATAAAAAAATTAAATATTTATAATAAGCAGGCACAGGCATCAGGCTCTGGGCGCCTGACCGACGACCGTGGGACTTGAACCGCGTCACGTCACGGATATTTTTAGGCGCGTTTCGGCGACAGGACGACGCACAAAAAGATTTAAGGATTAATAAAGAGCGATAAATATTACAGGCATATGAAATTTGTAAGGTAGAAGTTATTAAAAGAGAGTATCATTTTCATCTTAAATGAGTCAGCCCCAGTGCTGCAATAAAAAATCCTTCCAATTTTTTTTATTGAATTTAGATATCGCACATACTTACACAGCTATCATTTTGAACAATAACCACATTTTTTTATCACGATTATAGTAATATTAATATTGCTTCTCTTAATTTTATCATCATGAAGGTATATAAAGCTTCGTTTGTCAGTGTTAGCACATAATAATATGTTTCAGTATTGATGTACCTACAGAGCAAGTTTGCCTGTCGACCTCTTAAAGCCGATAGATTTTTTATTTGTAGGTACCTACATATTTTTATTGTGTTGTGATGTGACTTACTAATAACCGATCTAAATATAATATGTAAAAAACCATACGTGTGGCGCCAAAACTGACCGTGTAGGTGAAATAAAAGTTATTGTTGGTGGTCTTGATCGGCGGCTGTGGTTAATGGTCTGTGGCCTAACAGCAGCTTAATGCAGGATGCTACGCACCACGTATTCAGACAAAGGGAAAATAACATTTGGGTTTATTAATGGGCGCTTCACGGCGCTTGTAAAGATAAAATAAAAATAACAAAATTTGAAGTCAAAGCCTAAAAGCCGCGCTCCAAACTTTTATGCACATTTCGGAATCCAATTAACTCTACATTCCTACCTACAAGGGATAAAAAAAAACATCCCATTTATACTGAATTGGATCTATATGGCAAAACAACGGAAACATTACAGATCGCGTACAAAACAACATTCCATTCAGCATGACTACAACTTGTACTGCATGAAACCGAAGACAAGACACTGAAACCCCACAGGATGCGAGTTCAGCGATGCATCGGTTATGGCGACCTACCTACACCTATGTATACGGTAAATACGATGCCGCCGATATGATGGACAAGATAAACAGAAAACGATCAACACGTCTTACTATGGCCGTCTCGTTCCCTCGCACGGGATAAAGGCAGGAGGCGGCGCTCCGGCGGGAGGCGCGATGGAAATGGGTATTTTTTGTATCTTGTCAATGAAGGGACGGAGGGGCTTGGGCGGGCCAGGACCCGCGTCAGTCTCACCAACGCAGCTGCAGCGACCGGTGCCTGCCTCGCATGACTCACAACTATGAACTACGAACACTGTGAAAACATAGTGCCTATCAAAAGTGAAAGAGTAGAGTGCCCCGAGGAGGACGAATATTATGGGTACGCACCTGTCGAGATGAAGCCGCATCCTGAAGCGCAGTTCGAGCCGTCTTCGCCGACACGTCTCATGGATCTCAGCAACGGGTCTGCGTGTGAGCGCGCCCCCTACCCTTGGCCTTCAAACGTCACCTACGACGTCGAAGAAAGAGAGTACCAAAACTTGATGTTCCCGCCTTTAGAACAGCAATTCATCGATCATCGCCAAAGGCCGTACCAAAGAAACTTGCACTACGAAGATTCCAATTCGCAAGACAGGCAGCGATGCTACCCTACAACACAACCTTCTAGAACCAGCGAAGGGTACAGAACATCTACAGACGAAAACGAAGAACAAAAGAAAAGTAGGAAACGCACATCGAAGTCAGCGAGAAAGAGAGCTCAGTCGTTCGAGGAGATGCAGATACAGAGGGTGATGGCGAACGTCAGAGAGCGCCAACGGACGCAGAGCTTGAACGAGGCTTTCACGAGCTTAAGGCAAATCATTCCTTCACTACCGAGCGACAAGTTATCTAAAATACAGACGCTACAACTTGCTACACAATATATAGAGTTTTTGTATCAAATTCTGTCAAATAGCGAGACTGCTTCGAGTAGTGACGGCAGCGACGCGGGAAGCGAGCACGGGAAATATCTGGCGCAGGACAAACTGAGCTACGCATTCTCCGTGTGGCGAATGGAGGGAGAGTGGACCAACGGACAAACGTGATGTGATAATTTACACATTATACAAAAGACGCTTAATCTATTCCATAACTATAAAAAAATGTTTATTTGATTATTTTTAAAGATTTAATTTTGATGTTGAAGCAAGAATATGTCGTTTCAATAATATTGTGATAGTTAATTAAATTAGGAATTTCATCAATGTAAAAAGTGATTTGAACAAAGATGATTTGGAACCCCAAAGACAATTAGTTAGTGATAATTATTTTAAGAACAATGTTTATTGGTAATAAAAAACCAATCACAACATGAAAGATATACATACAGCTGTATACCAAAAAATCAAAATCGCGACGAATAACACGTATTCTAAGTGATTTTTCTAATAAAACGTTGATTTATAATTAAATGGACTTGTTTTAATTAAAACATTTTCTCATATTCAATTTCTTTATTCATATATTTATACATCTGTCTGTTGATGATTATTTACAAAACTTAGTAACTATTCAAGTTATGCATAATTAATTAATTTGATTTACAAATCAGTTTACAATTCGCTCGAACATCTATCTAACTACAATCACACCATCAAGTAATTATTAGTTGTAGCCAATACCAGTTGACTTCTTCATAGTTCGTAATAAATTATTCTCCTACAGCAGAGATTGATATTTTTCTGATTTAATTACTGCACAATTTCATTTCAAAACAAGCAACTTTAAAAATGTTTAAACCATTGTTTATTTTTGTTTAATAAGAAAACGATTTGATAATACATACAGTTATTATTAAATATCGACTATCGACACCACAATCGAATCGTTTATTTACATTATTTACAAAATATTGTCAACACGCTGTAAATAACATATTATTATACAAAAAGAGAAAAAAAAAATCTTGATCAAATTAAAAAAAAGTTTTGATTTATAAGACCGGCAGCAAATTTTAAAAGTACAGCCGATTGAATTGTTTTAAAATTAATTTAAATGGTTTTAACACCAAAGTATGGCTCTATATAAAGAAACTACAAGTTCCAGACTATTGCGACTGACTTAGCTTTAATTACAAAATTATGTATAGCACATGCGGCTGGACAGTCGCAATATGAAATTCGGCCTTATTGCTACGGAACAACTACATAACATTGCGCTCAAAGACAGAATTTCCAGCCGCATGTGCTGGCTACTGTTTAAGTCTATTTATTAAACTAGAAATTTTATCACATTGGGTTCTTTGAGGAACAACGAGTCGTTGGAAAAATTGGTCAACAAATGGAAGATGATTTTTTGATTTTTGCTCTAAATGTAATTATAGGGTTCAAAATTTTAAAAATAATGACAGCTTCTAAGCAACAAAACCACTGTTGACCAGTGCTATAGGTATAGGTGGCTCAATCTGAAAAAAGGGAAAGAAATAAATTATGGCAATGTTCGAAACATACGAAAAGTTAGTAAAGAAGCAAATATTTTTAGGAAGACAAGTCATCGATCACGGTGGACTAGGGATAATTAGATGTGACAAGACAAGCTTACTCTAGCCATGAAAGCTACTCGTAGAATAGATTTAGACTTAGCAAAAATGTCTTTCTTACTCTATGAGACTTAGGTAGCTGCCTCAAATATAAGATAAGATATTGAAATTATGATCACTGTTTTGTGGTTATGTGTTATCATGCTAACGTAAAACCTAGCTGGTAAATTGAGCAATAGCCCATCCGGCAATAGATTTTTTAATACATAACAATTCGCTCAGCCTAAAAGTATTTTACAGAACTTGGTTTTGCGATATTATCAAAATGTGTGTAGCGTTGAGGAACGGAACTGTGTCAAGCTTGTCTTAACAATATAAACTTATCTATCATCGCCCTTGTTGCATCAGCAGTAGTTTCTTTTTCCACTAACCGCACTACCTTGTTTAGTTTCGATAAAGTTGTTATGTGAAATGAGCTTTAAAGGTACTAAATTACTTACGTCAACTACGTTCGTTAGACCTTTCGCGTCGACGGTAATTTCAACTGCATTATCGTCCCCATTTTGAGGTGACCGATCTTCAGTTTTTTTATTGGTTGTTGCCTGTAAATAATAAGGTAGTGTAGGTATTATGATAGTAGACTGCAATTAAACATTCTTTTAAGGGCAACTGTATACGCTTTTACAATAGGGTCCCAACTGATATACAAAATTTAACACTAGTGAAATTCAAAATTATTGTTAAGGAGAAATTGATTAAGATAGCTTATTATAAAATAACAGATTACTTAGAGGATAAACATCCATGGGAATAGTTGCTTGGGTCACAGGCTTTTTCAATCGTACTTTAAAAAACATTGTTATTAGTAATTACTATCATAATAATTGTAAAAATATGTTTAAAAGACGCAACGCCTGTTGAGTTTCTTCGGCGAGCTCTTTTCCACAGAAGACAGCCAAGTTTTTGAACTCGCCAGAAAAGATAATTTAAATGACTTAACTAAGTGATGTAACATCCAAAAGTTAAAAAATAAATTTTGGATGTTCTATGAAGTCTTTGTATATTATATTGTTTGAAATTAAATAAGCCTTCAGTCCTAAAAAATTGTGACAAACTTAAAAATATATACAGTAGCACGGAAATGATACCACTGTTTTGCTAATATTTCATAATTTCGGACAAAATGTAGCGCTGTAGTATAATAACTACTAATATAATATGACATATGCTGAGCCAGCGCCGAATTGAAGTGTTGATGCATGTAGCACGTCTTGTATATTTTTTATAATTTGGTATGCTTGTTTTGATTATTATCATATTTTTTATTAGTTATGTTTTTAAATAATATTATCATTATAAATGTTTGTGTTTCTTATTATGTTTGCCTGTGTTTCGTGTAACTATAAAGTTTCTTCTATCTATCCGTCTATTTGAAACGATTATGTAATTATCAACAACGTACGTGCACGCGCCAGGTGAAGGTAACAAATTAAAAAAAGTTTGGTTTCAAAAATTTCACATACATAAGTATACAATTGAGAACCTCCTTTTTTGAAGTCGGTAATAAGAGTAGTCAATTTTATTATTGGCAAAAAAAGTTATGAAATCAAAAGGAGGAGGAGGCCTACATAATCCGTCTCGCTTGTGTTATCGGGCTCAGAGAGATTGGAAGGAAGATCGTAGGGCACTCGTGTAACAAATATCACATTTTGAGACGTTTTCAGTTTGGTTAGGCCACCGCAGACTGAATTATTTGATTCGTTGCTTCGTAAGGCACGAGGCTACTTTTTACGGAAGGAGTGTTAATACAAGCCATATCAGAAGCCTTAGGGTGGTTATGCACTACATCCGCTTTCGTTCCGAATCCGAGAACGCCCATAAAATTGGTTCCATCCGGCACAGTTTGTATCATCATCATCATTTCAGCCAGTAGACGTCCATTGCTGGACAAAGGTCTCCCCCAAAGATCACCACAACATTCGGTCCCGCGCTGCCCGCTCCAGCGGCTTCCCGCGACCCTCACCAGATCGTCGGTCCACCTAGTAGGGGGCCTGCCCACGCTACGTCGTCCGGCGCATGGCCGCCATTCAAGAACCTTTTTTCCCAACGGCCATCGGTTCTACGTGCAAGTGAGGCAGTTTGTATGGATGCTCAATAATTCTGACTAACACAAAGGTTTTCGAAATAGGTTAACCTCGAAACGATTGCTATCAGTGAAGACCTGTAATTGGCTTTCTGTTATTTAAGTTAATTATTATTTCAAATGTAATAGCTGTTGGTTTTCCAAATAAAATAAAATAAACGATTAGCAAGTAAGTACACTTACCAGCGCAGTGTCATCTTTAGCCAGCATCGACTGCAAAGTCTTGTCTAACTCAGCCTTATCTTCCTTCTTGTGGACGACTTTGATATGGTCCATGAGAGCAAAGGATCGCGCGTAGCTCGCTCCACATAACGTGCAACTGAACTTGAGGCTGTTTTGCCGCGTGTGTGTTTCCATGTGGACACGCACTGCGTATAACGATGCGAACGGCCTGGAGACAAAGAAATTATAATTACCATGGAAGAAGACAAATTTATTTCGCATAAATGGAACAGCTGGTGATTGGATCCAGTCTAGAATGCTGTAAATTTTTCTTTTGGGCTATTTCAATATAGCCACAGATTTTTTGCACTGACACAGAGTACATAATATGTACACAATAGTTCAAAACCGCACCCGAATATAATTTTCTTCTCGTAGAAAATTCACGGATTTTCGTGAAGTAGTTTTCAGCAAGACACTTGATGTCATCTATCATATCACCTATTATTTATCACAATCTGTTCAGGAGTGCAAACGTAACATATATACAGTTATTATAGAATGTATACAGTCGCAAAACTGATTTTGCGAGAGAGCAGAGAGCTTGCCATCTCAATGCATATGCATGCCCCCGTATTACAGTTATTTTTCTCTTTATCATTTACTAGCGACCCGCCCCGGCTCCGCACAGGAAAATGGTTATTGTGGGTTATCCTTAAGTATATTATGCATGTATTATACATATAAACCTTCCTCTTGAATCACTCTATCTATTAAAAAAAACCGCATCAAAATCCGTTGCGTAGTTTTAAAGATTTAAGCATACAAAGGGAGGGACATAGGGACAGAGAAAGCGACTTTATTTTATACTATGTAGTGATAACTCCTTAGATAACTACTTGGTTTTATTTCAAAGAACCGCTACTAATCTCTTTTTGTCTCGATGACGTAAAAGAGTTTACTATTCACAAACTGGCATATTCTAACAGCCATTTTTTTTATTCGAAAAAAGGGCATAAACGTATGTCAAAATTGTAATCCTAGGACAAAGTCAAAATGCCATAAAAATGTAAAATGTATTGTGATGAAAATTTATAGCTTACGGTAACTAATGTAACCTACAAAAAGCTGTTTGATATGATAGTATACGAAGTATAAGGTAAATAAATATTATTGGGTAGCACAGTAGTTTCTAGAGACACATTCGACTGATGGGTTTGTGATCTTACGTTTTCATGTAGTGTAGGGTTTGGCTTACACGAAACCAGGCTATGTGTAAATAAGCTTTATAACATACCTTTACACAGTACAAAACTAACATATTACCAAGTAATCCGCCGTAAGCTTACTCGTGTGTGACCTTATATCAAAAACTAATTTTACGTACGCACTCTATGTATGGTAAAATCTTAGGCTATTCTGGTATTTCATTACTATAAATACCTCGTCTTTATTTTTTACTACACAAATGTAATTAACATTACTGATATTACCAATAATTTATAGTTTATAGCATAATTCTTGTGTTATTACAGGTCTCTACATTCTACAATGGATCGTTTAACGCAAGCTATAATAGAGTTTATTAAAATCAGACAACTCAACTTTGCAGTAAGTACTATCAAGTAATCAAGCATAAAGGACGTCATCATACTCTTAAAATTTTTTTTTTTTAATTTATAAACTTAATATAGACGGACGGACGTTGACAACAGATTTGCTGACTGATTGCGAAAATATATTTTTAGTAGTGATTTTTGCTACCTACCTAAAATATATCCTAACCTAATAGACTGTATCAAGCTTTACAGAAAGTTCAAAATTGCTTTGCTTGCTTATTGTGTGGTTTTCGAGAGGACCCTGGTGTCAGATTTATTGAGCTGCCTCTGCCTAAGGATAAGGTTTTCCCCAGTTAGATAGGACATTACAGGCTAAATCACCTGATTGTCTGAAAGTAAGATGATTCCGTGCTTTAGAAAGCACATAAAGCGTCTCGGCTACTATCTATGGATGTAGTCGTTACACGAGCCATGTCAAAGTTTAAAAGGATTTAATAAATTTTAGGTGGCTGCCGTGTTGACCTGCGCTTATTTACTGTACCAGTACTGGGACCTGTTGTTCAAAGAGAAGCCCGTTGCGTTGGAGCCCTGCCCACACTCCGTACACAGCATGGCCAAACCGCAGTCCAGACACGAAAGGGATAGGTGACTATTGCTATTTTTCTCTAATAAACAGATACGGAACCATAGAATCACACACATACAACTTACCTCGAAACTACTAGACCTATTGAGTTGAAATTATTTATAATTTCAATTTGCGTTCTATACATACGTTTAATGTAAATACGTGACCCAAACTTGTAAATTAAATTATGATTAATCAATAGTTCATAAAGTGCGTGTGTCGAAAAGGTGCGACCAATAAGCTTCACCGGACTTGAGGGGTAGCGGAAAGCTTCTACCCCAGCGTAGTCATTCATTACCAACGCGTCTAGGGGCGGCCTAGCGCATTGATACGGAAAAACATCGTGAAGGAGACGACGTCTGAGGGAGTCCGTCTCCGTCTCTGATTATTAGTTTCATTTTGATTCTGGCCGCGCCCTCGCCGGCGGGTACGGGCTTTGTTACCTGAAGGGAAGGAGAGACAGTGTCACTAAGAATCAAGACCATTCTTGCTGTGAGCTGAGAATAAAAAAAATAGGGTCCAGTTATTTAGCAGTAATTCCACATTGTAATTATGGTACTCGTAATTTTCGTTACATATCATTAGGATACACCACAGGGATACACACATACTCGCAATAGTCACAAAATGCCTCTCATGCCCGCACCGCCAATAGCTGGACCCTATTCGATGTCTGTTTTTTCGTCGCTATACTTACTAAAAAAAAAAAAATTTTTGTTTAAAAATAAATTTCTCTTTTTAAAAAGACTTCTCTTTAAACAAACCAAGCACCAATGATAAATGGTGCTTGCTTTAAGCACAAAAAAAAACATTACTTAAGATAAGGACGGAAGTCCCCAAAACAATACAAGTTCCGGTAGTACTACGTAGTAAAAGTTACCTCTTCACGTAAAAATCTGAATACGGGTCTGAAATACAAATGAACTAAGAAGTAATTTGCTCAAGTTGATTTTTTAGGTACTAACGGGTAATCTCTAAAACTGAAGCAGCTGAACAGATTACGGTAAAAGTTAGCGAAGTGATAAAATATAGTATCAATGTTGAATAACGCATGCAAAGGAAACATAGTAAATATTTAATATTATCATTATAATTTTAGCAGGTCCCGCTCAAGATCCAGAGGCAGTCACCGGGAGAAGCGCGGCCGCGGGCGGAGGCCATACTATGGCCGGTGCCATGGCTGCAGCAAATGCAACGTAGACGCCACCACATAAGCACCATTGTCCCATCACCCGTCCTCCAAACCTACATTCTGATTCGTGGAATTCAAGCAGTAACGTTTTTTTACATGATTTTACATATTGTAGGTAAATTTTGTTTTTCGCAACTAAATAAATAAAAAAATTTAAGTGAATTTGCAATATATTTTCATTTACTAATCATGTGTTGGATTGGTAAACGCAATCCTCCCCTTACAGTGCTGCACTGCTGCTGTTATGTTATGTTTGAATAATTTGTATATTTTGCGGGTTTTGTACATTTTGCGTTTTGTACATAACAAACATGTATAAGAACTGTTTTTTTCCTACCTATCTTCGAGCTTTCTTAATGCTATCTTTGTAAGTTTTATGTCGTCACTAAGTATTCAATGCTGTTCCATTTCTTTTTTTCATGAATAAGTTTTTCCTTTCGACGCATAGGACCAGATACGCAATAGACCAGCATAAGAAAACGTGGCGTATTTTCCACAAAAATATTTTTTTCATCATCCTTTGGGCGATATAAGAAGACTTACCTGTTATTTTGTTAGAAATTGTAATCGTAAGTCGCATGACTCACCTGTTGCATTGTTGGCACGAGAAGGGCTTGGTGTGCGAGTTCTTATGTCCCGCGAGCTGCACCGAAGTCTTGAACGCTTTCGGGCAGAAAGTGCACTTGTACGCGCGCACATCTGAATGCGTTAGCAGGTGATGGTTGTACACGCTGTGTGCTTTGAACCTGCCGTACGAGAAAAAGTGCTGTAATTCAATTCGATTTCTTATTGTTTCGCCAATATCAAGTGTTTATAGCCCAAACTAAAATACAGCGAGTTTGACATAATGTCATCAAACTCAAAATAACGGTCGTTATGTTGCGGAATTTCAATGGACCTAATTTTATTATGGCGATTGTTGGAAGGAATATTTTAAAAACACGTAGCGCCCCCTGGGCATGTCTTATATTTTTCTGGTCAGGCTGGCTGGCACAGTACTGTGTGTGGATGGATTTTACAATATGCAATCATTACGATTGAATTTCGCGGTTCAAAAACGCTTCGAAAAAGACTGTCAGATAGATTGATTGAAATAGCTAAACGAACTTTTACTACGAACAAACACTTTTTTCCACAGGAAAGTGAAAAATGCTGAAGACGCGCCTAGAAAGGTTTTTTTTTTCAAGTTTAAATTAGATTCGTTCTAATTAGAGACCTCTGTCGTGTTTAGCGAAAAAATACGGAATGGATTTCTTATAAGATAAAACCAGCCATGTTATAAGTCGGACAATAAACACAAAGGTGTCTCAAGCACTCCAGTACCAGCGATCACCTCTATAAATACTTGCGGTGTCATAAATTCGGTCGACGCCACGTTACGACAATCTTTGAACCACAAGTATCGGCTGAGAGACGTCTATTATTTGACTATTTTTGGTAACAGCGGGATGAGTGATCGAAATTCTAGTTAGTTGAGACAGTTTTAGCCCGTTCCAGAAAGATAACTGTTTAGTTAAATAAAACGTCGTTTTATTTTCCTTTGTGTTAATGTTTTACTCTTTTTTCAGTGCAGAGTATTTTAATTTTAATTAACCTAATGGCGATGTCCAAAAATCGTCATTTCAGAATCTTAGAATTTTTGTTGTCCATTGAACAAAGGAAATAATCGCAATACGCATGTTCAAATTTACCTGCTCTTTAATCTGCTAGACAAGACAACAACTGACTACGGTGCCCGCATCTAGCTGTTACATTTTAACCCTTATTTTAATAATTAAGCATATAGATAAGAAACTTTTCTAATTCTGGTACAGTTTTCCATCTATGAGGTGGTTGGGATAGGCCTTTCAAAACTTCGATATACTATTACTTAGCTATTTTTGGTTGAATTAGGGGTGTGAGTTGACGAAAGGATTGTTCTCAGATGTAGTGGGTAGTTTTTGTGTGCAGTGTTGATTGTTGGGTAGCAGCGTTGCTTAGTGAAAGATTTGTGTCAGCGAAGCTTCTAGCTTCTTCTTCAGGAGTTAAAAATCTAACTTGAAATTACCATGTCTTTTATTTTAATTTTTGATGTGTTACATCTATAGGTGAGAGGTAAAATTGATTGTTGGCGTGGCGAGCTCGCTACGCCCCGAGTGGCGGGCCACGATTCCTGTCGTAATCTATTTATTTTACATATTACTTGTACTAAATAATTTCGATGTTTCACATCTGCCAGGCGTCCCATGACGACTCACCATTTTTATTACATTAATATCTTCCGTGGGATACTAACAATTTGGTTAGTGGCTAGGCCCGCGTTATACACTTACACTTTTTCGTAGATATAAATGGTATCATATAATCACATATTTCGACAAAAATACTAAAGGTCAATATGACATATGTGTGTTGCCAGTGATGAATGACTTAGATCTAGAATCCAAGACGTGGTAGCTTACGATGGGCCTCACAAGGAGGCACAAAGAGCAATGTAGAGCGCTATGCTTGGAGTTTTCCTGAATGATCGTATCAGGAATTACGAGATCAGCAGGTGCGAGTGTATGTGTGTGTGTGTGTATACCTCTTCCCGCAGTGCTGACAGGAGTAGGGCCGCGCGCCGGTGTGTGTGCGCATGTGCAGCGTGAGGCAGTACGACACGCGGAACGATTTGCCGCATATCTCACACGAGTACGGCTTCTCACCTGCAACACACCTGCCTCTTTACACACACGCTTGCTTGGCACACTTATTGTACTCTATGTACAAATAAATTTGTTTGCTTAATGCTTTGGCTTTGGGTAGAGCTTATGCCCGCTCGCAAGTCCGGTGAAGATACGAATACCCTGCTTCCATGTGTGGTAATTTATATACTTTGTTGTTTATCTACCGCTGATAACGAAGGCATAGTACTATTATTTTCTTTTGTGTTTCAGCGTCACTTGACTTAGGCACAACTTAGGAGAAACGATGTATCAGGTATAGACTTAGTAACAGACTAGCTATGGGATAGAAAAGATGTTGAGTGGTCGCAATATTTCACTGCATGCGGAGCAAGCAATTTTACATGAGCAATATCAGAAGCCATAAGCGACTCAATAATTCCGACACCAGGGTTTTTGAGTTAAGGTAACCTCGAAATCGACATAGCCCGAAGAATCGCTTAACTTAAGTGGCCGGGCACTTTGCGCGCAAAACAGACGGCCGTTAGGGCAGAATGGTTCTTGAATGGCGGCCACGCGCCGGAAGACGTAGCGTGGGCAGGCCCCCACCGTTATGGACCGACGATCTGATGAAGGTCGCGGGAAGCCGCTGGATGCGGGCAGCGCAGGACCGATCATTGTGGAGATCCTTGGGGGAGGCCTTTGTCCAGCAGTAGACCTCCTACGGCTGAGATAATGAACCTTGAAACCCACACGATAGCAATCAAGCAAAAGTAGACTGAAAAACGGTCATCGAAGTACAGAGTGCGTCAAACTTCTAGACGCTTCTGAAGTTGGCGCGAGCCGCGTCGCAGTAGCAATAATAGGTGTCAGCGGGGTGCGACGGGAAACGGCGGCGGCAGGGCCCGATCTCACCTGTGCGTGCGCGTTAGTGTGCGTTCAGTGTTCTCTAAATGTGTCAATGTTTGCAATGCACACCCCTGCGCGCGAACAAATTTCAGAGGCGTCTAGAAGTTTGGCGCACTCTGTACTGAGACTAGAGGCACTGGTCGGTCACTCCATACAGAAAACGCGTTTTGACAAGCTACTTCTTTTTGAATAACAACTGAATATCAACTACAAGTCAATAGCGCTAGGCGCTATGTAAAACACCCCCGAACACCACCGGCGGAGTCCCGCTGCGCCTGCGGGGTGCGGGGCGTGGGGCGCTATATCGGGCGGGGAACTCATGCCGGCGCGGGAGGGTGAGTGTCCTTTCTGTACGGGTTAGTACTATTATTTTCTTCTGTGCTAGAGGCATATTTGGTGGCAGTATAACAGAGTGTAGTGTCGTTACCGGTGTGTATCCGCTCGTGCTTGACCTTCTCGTGCGGGCGCGAGAAGCGGCGCTCGCAGTACAGGCACGTGTACGGCAGGCTGCGGCTGTCTTGTCGCGCCACCGGCACCTGACAACATCACACAAATACTTCTATTGGCGGCTGTACACGCTCACCGAGGCATCGAGAGAGAGAGAACGCCTTTAGAGTCAACACTGAAGTGAAAGCGAGAGGCATGACGAGAGCCCGAGAGTGTAAGCCACCATTTCCAACCTCCATCGTCGAGTGGTCATAGTCAAACGCTCGCCACACGGTGCTCCGAGTGCGAATCCCACTGTTATTAAGAAATAGTCAAATAAACGTTATTGAAATGGAAATATGTCTAACGTATTTGTATCAAACTAGCTTCCCTTGTAAAAATATTTTGAAATGATGCAACATCTGTGGAGTTTCTTCCGGCGAGTTCGTTTCCACAGCAAACAACGAAATTTCTAAACTCGCAACAAAAGAATATGTAAGTGACTGAACTAAGACAAGTGATGTAAATATCCTAAAGTTAAAAATAAATACTTTGACTTTGGGACTACATGGGGAAAAAAAACAACCATTATCTAGTATTGAATTTGCCAGAAGCACACTCACTTTATCGTTGAGATGCACATTCATATGCATCTCTAGATACTCCTCGGAGAGGAACTCCTTGTTGCAGATCTCGCAGTTGAGCTCGGGCTTGGCGCGGTGCGACAGCTGGTGCACGGCGCGGTAGTCGATGGGGATCAGCTTGTTGCACACGGAGCACAGGAACTTATCCTGCGACACTTCTTCGCCGTTCGCGCCTTCCACTGGCGGGTCTATCGGCCGCGCTCTGTACAAAACAATACCTCTCGTTACACTCTTGATGTAATGTATAGGTACAGTAGGCCTACTATGTAAGTAGCGACAGGCTCGAGAAGCTGTCAAACGCGACATATTTACATAACTATGGCTCTAATATCACTATGTCGCGTTTGACAATTTCTCCAGCCTAACGCTACTTACATAGTAGGCCTCACAGAACATTTAAAAGAGGTTAGAAAGGCGATGTGGGCGGGGCCGGCGCGCCAAAACTATGAGCAAAACGCTCATACTTCACGCAAAGAAACGATCGCGCTGTCTAACTACTCACACATAGCTATAAAAATCTACATCAGTGTGCGTGCATGCGTATGATTCGTTTCCATTTGAAATCGCGTGATTGAGCGGCGCTATGATTGGCTAGATTTGAAATTGCAAATATGTGCGTAAACTTCATCTTTATTGAAGTACAGATGTAGTGGAGGTGAAAGGTGGGGTGGAATCGGCGACACCGGATTTCATACGGACGGCGCATTATCGCCATTCTAACCTCTTTTAAATGTTCTGTGGTAGGCCTACAGAAGAAAATAATAGTACTAACCCGTACAGAAAGGACACTCACCCCCCCGCGCCAAAAATGAGTTTCCCGCCCGATATAGCGGCCCACGCCCCGCACCCCGCAGGCACCGCGGGACTCCGCCGGTGGTGTTCGGGGGTGTTTTACATAGCGCCTAGCGCCCTTGACTTGTAGTTGATATTCAGTTGTTATTCAAAAAGAAGTAGGTTGTCAAAATGCGTTTTCTGTATGGAGTGACCGCCCAGTGGTATAGGCGAGGGGTAAAACTGATTATTGACGTGGCGATGACGGGCAGGCGTCGTCGGTCGCCACGCTACTAAAGAAAACTATTTTCTACGTACCACTAATAAAGTGTATATTCGTATGATACATCTTGTACTACGCCATCTAACAGATACCTGTAGAACCACTTGAGGCAATCACAAACTAACTTTACTTTGGATGTTCCACATCAGTCAGGCGTCCCGTGACGGCTCACCATTTTTTTCTTTCAATTATCATCAGGGACTTTTCTATTGACTTCGTCTTATATGCGTGTATCGCAATGTCAATGAATAAAGCTGCATTGGATGAACTGGGACGGACTAAATTTATCATACACGCAGTTTTGTAGTCGTAAATATATATTTTTTTCTGACTGTACACGATTTGGGGCGAGACTATGTAAAACACGCTCTGTGCAATGCGACTCGACGTGGAGACATTCGAGCTCAGACGAATCGATACTCGCCGAATAATTCGTCAATTAACTTTATTTGCCAACTTACTTGATAGGGTCGTGCATGCGTTTGTGTAGTTTGAGGGACTTGTTTGTGCTGAATAGTGTGTTGCATATGTCACACGAAAACACATTCGTCGCAGACGGCGCTGTAAGAGAAAACTTGTCAGTAAAACTCTTAAGAACAAAAGGAGACAGGTGATTGTCAACTTCAATTTGGAGACGTCAAAGATTGACTTTACGCGTACCTAGTTCGCACTAGTTTAGCAAATATGCGAAAACATAGCACTATTTATAGTGGCACTACTTAAAATTAATCTTAAATTGACAGCTGCGCTCTTAATTTAAATATCATTCATTCAAAATTAGATTACCATAAGAAAGAAAAAGACAAAATCTTAATTAAGTTTATAACGTAATTTAGAAAAAACTAGAAACCAAAACTAGAGTCACTTGGTTTTATGTTAATGCAAAACTCATTTTACCCATGATCATGGATAAATAAGGTTAATAGTCTCCTATAATGGACCACGGAAACAAAAGTAACTGTGGTCCCCGTTTCGTGTATAATATACCAAATTAAATAACATTCAGAGAGTGTCGTAGATATTTTCAGTATGATGAAATTAATTACTTAAAATACCCGAAACGACCATAGTTGTAATAATCTAAACTAAAGTAAACATTATTTTTTTGATCAATCCGGTTAATTATTGTCATATTGAAGGCATTACAATTGGACTATCCCACGTCCTCCCATTGGGCAGCGACTAATGGATTCAGGTGTAGTTGCCGCATAGGTGACAGGCTGGCTCACAGACATACAAAGGAAAGCAGACCAAACATCACATTCTTAGAACGCGTGGCGACTTTTCACTCTTAGCTTATTTTTGAATTGCCAGATTACTATATTTATAAACAGTTATTGCGAACACCATAACATATACTGAAGTACTCTTTTACATTCATAAGTATAGTACTTTACTATTTTTGTTCCAAATATTACTAATTATGTTAAAGAAAAACAACAAAACTTATGTAGCTTAAGTGGAAATTCATGCCACGCGGCATTCTTTGTATACAATAATGTTCAGTCTGCTTCCCTTTATGTCTGTGGGCTGGCTGTATGTATTATTTTATTTTATTTATTTTCATGGGAAACTTACAGCCTGTACATAAAAATAAACAAAATCCGTAATTATATTACATTAGGCCAATTACAGGTTTCCGCCTGTAAAAACTAATTAAGTATAATCGGAGAAACGGTAACACAGACAGTAATATAAGAGACTGGTGACCGTGACAACAATCAATAACAACAAAAGGTGCCCAAGAAACAACTGTATGCAAATGTATGTAAGTGTATGATTAGCAGCTTACCTTCTCCCGGCTTGGCTTTGTGCACCTTCATATGAGCGCATAGCGACTTGGAGTTCTCGTACGCCACGGGGCAGTGCGGGCAGCAGTATTTCACTGAAACCAAACAATGTTATGAATATATGGTAAACAAGTACGCCGCCACAGATAACGCTATATCTGTGGCGGAGTACTGTACCCCTACCATGAGTTGCTAACGTAACTTACGCGCTCGATATCGACTACGTAAACGTGCATTTAGTATGGAATTAAAACTACGCCATCTATTGACAGTTATCTGAAGTAAAATTTCTCCATACTAAATGCACGTTTACGTAGTCGATATCGAGCGCGTAAGTTACGTTAGCAACTCATGGTAGGGGTACTGGTCCTCGCAAATTTAACCGCTGAGTCGACTCGCAAAGAAGAAGAAGAAGAAGAAGGTAAATAAGTGCAAACTCACTTTCTAAAACTTTCACGGTTGTTTTCAACCCTCTTTCTGTTGCTTTACTAATGTTAGACACGTTAAAGAGGGCAGACAGATATGTTTGCCCATAGCAGCCACCTAAAAGTATAAGCACTTACTTTGTTTGCAGGGGTGACTCTTGAAGTCGTCGAGGGCGGAGACGTAGAAGTTGCAGTACATGCAGTGGAACAGACGGACCTTCTCCCCGTTGGGCCGCTCCAACACCTTCATCACCACCTTGTGGTACGGACTGGCTTTATCTAACAAAAAACAATATTATTAGCATGGGAGTTAGCACCACAGAACATTTAAAAGAGGTTAGAAAGGCGCTGTGGGCGGGGCAGGCGCGCCAAGGATATGAGCAAACGCTCATATCTCCACGCAAAGACGCGATCGCGCTGTTTAACTCACACATAGCTATAAAAATGTACACCGGTATGCGTGCATGCGTATGATTCGTTCCATTTGAAATCGCGTGATTGAGCGGCGCTATGATTGGCTAGATTTGAAATTGCATATGGGTTAGCACCAAAAAGTTTTTTTTCTTTTTACAATAACAATCTGACGAGTTTACGTAAGAAACACTCATTTTTTAAAATCTCTCGTGAGATTGGGGGATGGGGGAGGGGGTTGAATAAAATCTCACTACATCTCACCAGGGGGGGAGGGAGGGACAGAAAATAAAAAAAAACACCTCACGTATTTATGGACTCCCCCCTACTATCTACGGATTTAGTCTTTTTTTTTAATTGACCTATGCTTGTGTCGAAAAAGTACGACCAATCAAGCTTCACCGGACTTCTTCAGTGGAACGGATGTAGTCGTTATAGCCCAAACGATAAGCAAGCAAGCAGTGCTTCAAAGTGGCAAGAACGATGTTAGTGGGTGTCGGTTACCGATTGGTTTTTCGATCTCCTTGACGAGGCTGTCCACCACCACGTAGCGGCGCCTGCCCTCCTTCCCCGCCGGGGACTGGGGCGGGGGGGATGCCTTGCCGCCCGCAACCACACTCGAATCTGAAAACCATCACATAATGTTTTACACTATGGTTTGTTCCATATAAATCCGGACAAAAGTGCACATACACAAAAGTGCAGTCAGTAGGGTGCAAACGATCGCGGGTGCGAACCCGAACGACACCAACATTTGTGACGGGCACTTTATTGCCTTATGGCTGGATATTTATTGCAAAGGCACAAGTTGGAATTTCATGATTCTGAATACGTAGGGAATTAGAAGAACCTTTAAAAAAATTACAATGAGTTACGAATTGGTAACGAATTTGAAGCCAAGATTTTCTTCACATGCGATTTGGTATGTGTTTTGAAATGAACCAAAGGTGATTTTGTTGAGAATTCTCTAATGTGGTAATGAAATTTATGACCAGCGTCACAGAAAATACATCATCTAAAAGGAAAACGAGAAATATTTATCAAAATACAAGTTACCTATTGAGACGGTATTCTTTAACGGTGTTTCAATAATGTCGCCGGTATCGGTGATCATGCGCCGCGACGCCTGCTTATCTGTCGTCGCGTCTTCTTCACTCGCCAAAGGATCCGCCATATTGTTCTGCAGCTCTATGGACTCGGTCGGAACTGTATCCATATCTTCTAGGGGTTCCTACAAATCAACATAAAATAAATATTTTACTAAAATGGCTTCAGCAGGTAGTACAACTTGAAAGTTAATTGACACAAGTAAGTAGTACAGTAGCCAACACATGCAGCTGGACATGTTGCCCTTAAGAGTGCCCGTATTCCTTAGCGGTAGGGGTGAATTTCGTAATGCGAATGTCCAATATGCGGGCTTTTGTACATTTAAGAGGTAGTACACAAGGGCTTAATAGAAATAAATTTAAATTATGTTAAAAAGATAATGTTTTTGATTGATAAAATCATTTCAAAATGATATGATTATGAAAATATTATTTACACACTAGCTGTCTGCACTGCCTGGTCAATTGGTCATTCATCACGTCACATATTATCTACTGGAAGATTGTGTCTTGTGTTTAAATCTAGTAATATTAGTGTAATACACAAATAAACTCACTTTAATGGACTTGCATTAAACAATGACACTGGATAGAGATTTACCTGACTTTTTAAGTATCCAAAGGTGGCAAGCATGTTTTAATTTCGGTTTAATTCTTTTTATGGCACTAGTTATACTTTGTGCCAGTGTCAAGTAAAGCGGTTTAAATTAAGTTTACCTCAACCACAACATCCTGGTCATTGTGGTAGTTCTGTATATGGTCCAGCACCGACGTGAAGGAGACCCCGCAGGTGTTGCAGCTGTAGATCTCATCAGAAGACTCTTCTTGCTCCTGGACCATTATAGGATCTGCAGCCTCCATTTTCATATCTGAAAGATATTATACCAATTGAATATTTTTCTAAATATTTATAGCAGTGCTGCACTTTTATTGAATGTCATGTACGCCTGTTATTGGTGCACATAATTATCAGGCTAAGATGTAAGTGTAATATGTGTGCTGTTGGTGTTCCTAATTAATTAAATAAATTATTATTAAAGAAAAATTTTCAATAACTACTATTTCAAACTTTTATGAATATGAATAACCTTTTTTACTATTCTGCAAAAATTAATATTTACAAAATATATTAAAATAGCAAAGATTACTTAACTTTGTTTATTTAAAAATCAAAACCCACCCACTACAGGCAAATTTTAGTTATAAAACATAATACGCATAAATTGTTATGCGTAAGACAATTTCTCTTTTCTGTCTATATATTTCCAGTGGTTGAAAAATGTCTTTCAGATGATACAGATCACAATTTCAACTGAAAATTTTTTCTAGGCAATTTTTCAACTGAAAAATTTTTCCCAATAAAAATCAAGGTAGTTAATAAGGCATCTTCTTGTCAAAATGTTAGAAAAAATTACAGATATAGCTGGTAATCCCCAGCAATATTAAAATGACAGCTAAACAAAGTTCAAATACACAATAATCTCTGCTTAGCATGTTTTGGTTCATTAATTTCTGAATAAAATAATTTCTGAAAGACATTCTGTTTGGCATAAATTATTGCACGAATAATGTTATCATATTCAGCAAGAAGAAGACAAAGTGCATAACTAATATATGAGACTTAATAAATAATTAAATCCAAAATTATGAAAATACTATCCATTATTTTATATTAATTCTAACAAATAAATAATTTAATACCATCCGACTTCTGATATTGTATAATCTTAGGTTCTTATTCTTTTTTACAAAAAGTTTTATTAGTTTAGCCTCACCTCTCACAGTTGTCAAAGATATAGTCCCATCATTGTTCTGCTTCGTGACCACTGCATTGCCAACATCTAAACCAGCATCTTCATTGTCATCAACCACAAAGACATATCTGCTGGTGCCTTCTTCTTTTACCATCTTTAACTCCTGAGTTTGCAGACAAGGTTTGGAGAGCTGTTTACTGAGGAATTCCACATAAATTCCATTCATGTCTGCTCCATCTTCAACATTGTCATTGATGGTGATTGGAAGTTGATTAGACGAGTCTTTTTGTGGTTCTGTAAAATATTATTGTCAGTCATTCATTTATTACTATACATTTATTATCATTTATTTTAGTCATTCATTAAAATATACATATACCTAAAACTTCAAAGAGTGGTCTCACTAATATTACAAGTTACATGTCAGATATCTTTTTTGTGTAGGAATCAAAAGTCAATAGAAAGGATTACTTTTACATCCACTGCCATACTCGCAGGATGATGCTAGTAGAAGATGAGAAGAATATAATATAGAATATAATATAAGGTAAATTGTTTATTTAATTAAAAAAAAATAAAAAATATAAGGAACAAAAAATTTTTTTCTTACCATTAGAAACTTGAACCAGCTGAGCGTTTTCAAAATCTTTGATATCATTTTGATTATACTGTTGTTCATCTGTAGGTTCTGGAGTGACGTCAAGTGCTTCTGCTTGGACCGTGTTGTCTGCTAAGCACTCATCAAGATTCAAATGCTCAATAAGTTGAGCCACTGAGGACCATTTGGTACTACATAATGGACAAGTTATACTCTCAGAAATAATCGACAAGTGTTCTATTAATTCTGCCTTCGAATCAAAAGTTCGGTCACAGCACAGAGGACACCTCAACACAGCGTTTTCCATCGTAAAGCAGTACTATCTACGTGTAAGAATTTGGGAATTTTGCCAGCAGGGGAGGACACTCCAAGGCTGCATCATTTCGTAAACATTATCATTTTCGCTCCAAAAACTTTTTGATAGATTAGTTTCTGTCTAATATGTACTCATCAAGAAATCTTGTTTAGGTTTTATGAAGAACTTCACACTATTTCCTTCGTAATAAACGTGAAGAAAGCACAAAGTGTGAATCGAGCGAGGACCAAAATGTCAGACAGAACAAAACAGTGTTGCCAGCCACCTGCCACAAAAATATGTAAAGCGGGCTACACATGCGCCAAGCACAACACAACCCTATGAACCCTACATTGCATTGCAGTCCATCTTGCAGAACTGCGCTGCGCTGCGTGCGATGCGACTTTTGGAAGACTGTGAATAATGTTGCATAGCTAGCAGTCCTGCAGTCCTGTCCTGCTTGCATGGCATCACTCACAGGCTGGTTACACAACACACAGCCAGCAGCAGAGCAGCACATGTCCGGCAACACCGAGCAGGATGCCCCTTGAGTGGTGTGGTGATGGTGAGGTGAGTCCTATCCTGCAGACTTCTGCACAATCCTATAAGCTAACAAACCACCGTTTGTAGTCCGCCGCCATGCAGGCCGCGCAGTGTGGTGGAAGACATACAGTGGGCCCGATTCTACGTATTACGTACGCTCGTAACTTTTTTAAAACCATGATGTCCCTTTCACGTTCTTGAGAACGAAAAGGGACCGGAAGGGGACATCGATTTTACTCGTAGTTCGCACAAGTTTAGCAGGCATGTAGATAACCACTTGTTTGTCATTTGTCCAACCAAAGGACTCTGTACCCAGAGCCGTTAGAGGGGTATTTCGCGGTAGTCAAAATCAGAAGACGAAAGGGACGCAGTCATGCGCAAGAGTGAGCGCGGTGTATTTGTATCTCATTCTAACGCATAACTGCGTCCCTTTTGTCTTTTGTCTCCCGCTCCCATGAAATAAATAGGTGCTTTAAACAGTTTATAAAAAAACAAACGCCATTTTGTTTTGTCGTCTGTGTGTTTATTCTATAAATTGCATATTTTCACGAATTTACCTATCTTTTCATTGAATGAAATCATCACGAATATAGTATTTAGTTTTGTTATCATCTACTGTTGTTCCATAACAGAAAAGTTACTAATCGTTGTTGAAACGCAGATTTCTGTGACGTGGTAATATACTTTCATACCTATGTTTATATACAACATACTGATATTGCGGGAGATTTGATTGATCTAGGATGTTGGGCAAACGAATGCATCACAACAGCAAAGGCCGGTTGGCCAGCAAGGGTCATGACAACGGTAAACCTTCGAGCCCAGGTATATCACCATATAGCAAGCCTGCTAAAATCCCCGGTGCAATTTCAAGCGGGAAAACTAAAGTAGATTTTTGCCCCATACCTTATATGAAGATACAAGATAATGCTTCCAATCTGCCACGATTCACGGCGATCGCGGCGAGGTCTGCTGATGAGCAGATTGGCATGGACGAGCTAGATGCCCTGCAGCTAGAGTTGGAGTCGTTACTCAGCAACACAGCATGCAGAGTAAGATACTTCCAGGGTGAGATTGAGAGTATAGATACTAATGAATCTAAGAGAGAAAAGAAAGGTAAAGCTGCAGGAAAGCAACTACAGTACAGTGTTAAAAGAAAATTTCCAGAAGAGAAGTTGGCAAAGACCAAAGATTACACTAAATTGTCAAACCAACCTAAAGTACCTAAGTTCAAGAACTTTTCTAGTGCCTCTGGAACCTCGCACAACTACTCAAATGACCTTGTTAACTCAGACAATCCTGTAAAACTTGAGTTGTCTCAGTTTGCATTGCCCAAAAATAACATTCCTTATAAATTTTGGAATTCAGTTGACCCATACTGTGCTCCAGTCACTTTAGACGACATAAAGTTCTTGGAGTCATTGCTGGCACAGAGCAGCAACACGACTCTTCCTCCCATACCTCCACTAGGCAAGCACTACTCTGAAGTCTGGGCTGATGAACATTTGGCTGAAGATCAAAATGCTGGAAATCCTAATAGCAAATCCAAATCAAGCATGTCTCCAGATGCTGCAAGCATACGCAAGAAGGTTGAGAAGTCTGGGGACAACAACATGATTACTGGCCCTCTAACTCAAAGACTTGTGTCAGCCCTCATGGAGGAAAATGTAATGCAATATGAGGTACCTGATATTAAAATTAAACATAACACTAGTACCAAAAGCAGCTACAAGAATTCTCTCACCTTAGAAAAATGTCTAAGAAAAGAACTGGTTGAGCAAGGTATTTTAGATCCAGAAGACTTACCACCTCTAACTAGCCCAGCTGATGATGAAATACTAGCAGAAATTAAAAAATGCCAGACTGAATTGACTGCAGTCCGAAAAGAAAACTGTCGTAACCTTAAAAATCTCATACAACTTAGCAAGCAAGAGATGATCAGACTGAATCTGAAAAAACAATTGGACCAAGTTGATATGGAGTGTATTGAGATCTACAAGAAGATGGTTGCTGCAAAACAGAAGAAGAGACCAATCACCAAAAAAGAGAAAGAAGATGCTTGGAAAGTTATAAATGAGCAGATTCGGCTAAACAAAGAAATCAATGCCTTACCCTTGACTGGGCCAAATACGAGTTAATTTAAGATAATTATAAATATTTCATTAATACATAGAAAAATACAAACATTGTATCTTTTATTGTCATACATACAAGTAGCTTTAGCACTAATTAATTTTTGTTGTTATTTAAAATATTAAGCACTGCAAGCTCCTTGTGTGTATTGCGTAGTAGGTAGGTAATAAAAACTAAAAATCATAGTTCTGTGTATTCATTTAAGTTATTCCAGATTCAAAAATGAAGAAGCTAATTAAAAAAAAGATTTGTCTTATTGAAGTGATGTAGCTTACTATGAAAAATAAGTAAAAAACAAACTGCATTTTTATATGACTAGATTTTATTTATTTAAATAAAAAAACATGAATTATCGCAATACCTTAAATTAACCAAATACATAATAGGTTGTTTGACCTTTGTAATTAATTCGCCTATCTATATAACAAACAAAAACTGGCACAAACTAGGATTAAATCATATCAGGCATTTTTTACAATATTATAAGGACCTCACATCACGGGGCATTTTTGAAATTTCAATGAACAATCGTCTAAAACATTATTTTCTTTTGTGCTGACGAAAAGGAAACTCCACTTAAATAAAATGAGTCACACACAAAGAGCGCACAAATTCGTCTCGAAGTGGCTCTCGTGTCGGGTCGCACTGATCTTTGCGCCATATGTTATGATGTCATACAATCATCATCATCATTATCTCAGCCGAAATACGTCTACTGCTGGACAAAGGCCTCCCCCAAGGATCTCCACAATGATCGTCCTGCGCTGCCCGCATCCAGCGGCTTCCCGCGACTCTCGCCAGATCGTCGGTCCACCTCGTGGGGGGCCTGCCCACACCACGTCTTCCGGTGCGCGGTCGCCATTCAAGAACCTTTCTGCCCCAATGGTCGTCGGTTCTACGCGCAATGTGCCCAGCCCATTGCCACTTAAGTTTAGCGATTCTTCAGGCTATGTCGGCGACTCTGGTTACATCTTGTCATACAATCCATAAAGATTTTGTTTATAAGGGCCAGAATTACTATTGTAGCTTTGTGAAATAGGCTGTAGACTTCGATGGATTTGTCCCCCTACGACAAGCCCCGAGGACACCGGGCCCGCGTTGCTCTTTGACCAGCCTATAAGAAGCGATATCAAAATAAAATATGCATTTCACCCGTTCATCAACAATCATATTGCCAATAAATTGAAAGTATTAATTTGTGACAATAAAGAACATTTAATTATAGGCTCAAATTTAGTTGATTCTATTCTAGTCATAATTTAAAAAGTAGTAAAAATAAATCACGCGTCGATATGAGAACCTCCTCCTTTTTTGAAGTCTGTTAAAAATGACACGTAGTCATGGATGTACCGTCAGCAAAGGAACATGCTGCTCAAAACTCAGTAAGGGCTTCATTTTTAAAGTATTTTTTTGAACTCTCAATATTTGCTCTGCCACAAAATAGTTATTTATGATACTAGTGCGGAAAGTATGTGATTTCCGATGAGTGTCATTTTATTCACGAGCGAGCAAAGCGAGCGAGTGTATAAGCCGACACGAGTCGGAAATCATCTTTCGCACGTGTATCATACAAGATTTTACAATGCATTGTGCAAGAAAAAAAACAGTTATAAAGGCGTATAAAATGACGGGCTTCATAAACAAAACACATTCGCGCTGAAAAAAACATCTACTGCGCATGTGCAAAGCTGTCGAATCGCAATAAGGCAATGAGTAAAATTTATTCAGCCACGCAAATTTTTAATTAATATTTGAACGTAATTTATCAATAAAAATCAATTTCTAAAGTAATTATACTAATTATAAACGCGTTTATTGAATTGTTATTTTTATTGTTCCCTTTATATTAGTAACAATTGGTAATAAAAATATCTCAAATACTGAAATGTTAGGTTGACTGGCTGAATGACAGGCTGAGCAAAAATAAAAAATAAAACTGAAAAGTAAAAAGCACTAGTGCGGAAAAGTGCTACTTTCCGCACTGTTTGGCTGCCTAGAAAACGCTCCTTTTCGAGCACATGCATTGTAAAGTTTATTACTTTATTTAGTGCGACCCTTTGCCGAGTGTTCATACATAAGTACTTACTTATAATCCTCCCTCCCTCTTTGGTTCTTTTACATTCGCAATCGAACTATTTTCATATTACAATGCAATTTCCTAACGAAATTAAAGAGCTTTGCCAGTCCTGTATTCTCCAATGCCACTTTAGATAATATTATATCATGCCTATATAAAGATAGCAATTTTTATTTAGCGCAATTTATTTACATCGACATATACGAATACAGGCCCGCGTCTTTTATTTATTTTTTGGCATTATACTTAAAAAAATACAGACGATAAATATACGATTTGTGCACAATGATATGCATTGTTTATATTTCGTTTTATGAGCATTTTTATGACTGGCAACAGATAATGGTTATTGTTGCCTTTTAAAAAAATACCTAATCAAATCAATCACATACTCTTTTATGGTCTACATCATTGCTACAATAACTATAACATAAAATCAGCCGCAGGTTAGTATCTTTATTCCTTACTATATCTAAGGAACCAACCGCCATGGCGTCGTATAAGGCTTGTTAGTAGAGTATTTAGTGCAAAAAATAGTTGAAATTGGACCAGTTAATGAAACTTTGCATGGTTGTAGAATAGGTAGTCCTGAGTAGAAATCCACCGGGACCCATGACTGGTACCCCCTCTGAAGCCGGGGGGAGGGGGGTGAAGGTGGGTTTTGCCGCCCTTCTTGTTGACGCTTATATATCTAAAACCGTATGTACTATGACAAGTTTGGTATCATTTTCAGATAACTCGTTAACGTAGAATTCATTTTTGGAATTATAAAATAGGGTTGCTATACAAAAAAAGTAAATTATAGGACAAAATTCGCAAAACACGAATGAAATTTTTCCACATAAACGTCGTTTACTTTTCCCATGGGAATGGTATCGATACAAAAAAAATATGGTCGGGTAGCGACATTCACAGGCTTTACAAATATATAACTTTTATGGCACTTACTTGATAAAATATGGGTCAAAAAAAATAAAATTGCATGCGCGGCAAACAAAGGTATATACATGGAACTAGCTGCAAGACCAAATTAGTCCCAAAACAGTGGTATTAAGGGGTGATAATGTATGGCAGACATGTTGTAAATGTTGTGGGTGTTACAAAACCTTCCAAACAAATGAAAGATGTAGAACATCAGGTCAGAATGGAAAGTTAGAGCGGCCGGAACAAACGGTAGGAGATTAAGAGGTGGCGCCGTAGTAAAACTTATTGGAAACCTTGGTCAGACTTTAAAACGAAAAAAAAAAGATCAAGATGGCTGACTTCAAAACCTGGCAAACACTGGCGATCCAACAAATGTAGCTTAACAGGTGCAGACAACATTTCTGTTGACTAGTAAATATAGAATCAACATTTTTTGGACTTTTTAACCACTGTTTAATTTTTGCGTGGATAAATTTGTTGCACTGCTAAAACTCAGACAACCATTTCATGACCTCAAAAAAGCTATTGTCGGTCGGTACCAGTCGGTACTGGGTCATTCATACTTAAAAAATACTGAAAATAATGCTTGGCTGACAAAGGATGCTGACATCCTCGCAGTCCAAAAGTCTTCTCTGAATGAGCTGCAATCTGAACAGAAAAGCCCTGCTCAGCTGAATCTGAGCTAAATCTTGAACCTCCCACAGCACATACCTCTGATTGAAAGAGATCTGCGATGTGTATATGGTATTAACTTACCAAGCGCAGGCCTTTGAAGCTGTGGTTAGGAATTTAACTTATGTACTGTAATTACTTAGTTGCTAACAAAATGTCTTGAAGCCGGAACATTTGACGATCCTTTGTTGCACCTTCGGCAATCCAGCAATCTTGATAAAAGATACCTTGTTGTTACCTTGGATAAATCGTTCTTTGATAGGCAACGCTGCTTAAGCACCAAGAAGAAAAAGAGTACTCGCAACAACCTACTGTGCCACCAGTTCATCGATTGGTCGAACCGGATCACTTTTTTACAGCAGGCAATTATACTAGCAGCTTCGGTTTGGATTCTGTGAGCACAAACGCAGTTATGGGGCTAAATTTGGCTCTAAATAAAAGTCTCTGGCTTTAAACAGAAGGTTCGTAGAGACGTGACCAGCTCTCTGGACATGGCTAATGAAGAGACCGACAGCAAACATCCCCTAGACCACCACGTGCTGATTCCTCAACACATTTAATGTCTATAGATAAGTAAGTAAGTAAAACGATTAAATAGAATAGACGAGATACCCCACAGCGCCAGTGTCATACATTCCGTGGTTTAAGTACGCTTGGACATGATCTGCCTTGGCCAAATTGATATCTTTGAACATACTCCGGACTCAAGTCAGCCGAAACAGACACGTTCCGGTGAAGCTACAGCTCGGATGGGGCTTGCCAGCGTGATGTGTCTTTTTCAACGATGACGCTCCTATGACTTGTCGAGCCTACCCTACCACCTGCATGCGTAAGGATCTTTCTAGAGACCACGGATAGCGCTTCATGTGTGGCAAAGTACTGGTCTCGCTGAGTTAATTCGATTAGAAGGGAAAAATGCACATAAAACGATTGCTTGAAATCGCAAACGACCCTACTTCCCAACTGTTTACCAACTTCCCCAACCTTCAACCCTTATTATGGTCTTCTACCTCGAACTCTTGCTTACGCTTAGTTAGCCTTACGGTGGCTGATCCATCTGCCTCATGGATGATGCTGACTAGCATAGTATTTGCAGCAATTGGTTAGTATGACACACTAAAGATATCGGCAGGTAACTTTTGAGATCATCTCAAGGCTTTCTGAGTTTCAACAGTGCAACTGCTTTAGCTTTTGCCCCAAAGACGTGGAATCTAAGCAGAAATTAAACAGAGGTTAAAATAAACCAGTAGCCAAGAAAACGAAATGGGTTCTTGGTTCTATTACTAATCGATAGAAATATTATCTGCCCCCGCTTTGCTATATTTGCTGGGTTGCCAGCATTTGCCAGGTTTTGAAGTCAGTCATTTTGGTCTTTTTTTTTTTTCGTTTTAAAGTCTGACCAAGGTTTCCAATAAGTTTTACTACGGCGCCACCTCTTAATCTCCTACCGTTTGTTCCGGCCGCTCTAACTTTCCATTCTGACCTGATGTTCTACATCTTTCATTTGTTTGGAAGGTTTTGTAACACCCACAACATTTACAATATTTCTGCCATACATTATCACCCCTTAATACCACTGTTTTGGGACTAGTTTGGTCTTGCAGCTAGTTCCAAGTATATACCTTTGTCTGCCGCGCATGCAATTTTATTTTTTTTAACCCATTTTTTATCAAGTAAGTGCCATAAAAGTTATATATATGTAAAGCCTGTGAATGTTGCTACCCGACCATATTTTTTTTGTATCGACACCATTCCCATGGGAAAAGTAAACGACGTTTATGTGGAAAATTTTCATTCGTGTTTTGCGAATTTTGTCCTATAATTTAGTTTTTTTGTATGGCAACCCTATTTTATAATTCCAAAAATGAATTCTACGTTAACGAGTTATCTGAAAATGATACCAAACTTGTTATGGTACATACGGTTTTTGAGATATAAGTGTCAACAAAAAGGGCGGCAAAATCCAACTTCACCCCCCTCCCCCCGGCTTCAGAGGGGGTACCAGTCATGGGTCCCGGTGGATTTCTACTCAAGTCCACCTATTCTAACACCATGCCAAGTTTCATCCACTGGTCCAATTTTACATGTTTCCCATACATTCATTTGCACTAAGTACCCTACTATGTTATGGTCTGTTTCATATAAATCTGGATAAAAGTTCATTGACTTCTTTCTTTTCTTGAATGTTATTAAAAGTAATGTAACGCCAAAATGTCTGGCAAGGTCATACGCTCACCCCGCCTTCTACTACGGTATGCCAAATTACGTATTTTGCGATAATTTCCTATAGTTTTATCGTATCGTTTAAAAAATGTGCGTATTGTACGCAAACGTCAATGACCTTTTGTCCGGATTAATATGAAACAAACTTTAGTCACCTTACAGGGTAGGTTCGGTTTCATCGCGGAACCTGTGACCTGATACCATCTAAACTACAATTATGACTGAACGGTATTGGTAGTAATCGGTAGCATTTGGCTATTCTCGTTCCGAAGTAGAGAAATTATATAGTTGAAATAAATACTTTTATTTATGTAATAAAAGTTTATGCAACTTTGGCTATATAGCTCCACTTTTGCACGGATCTATACATACATAGTAAGGAATAGAGATACGAAAAAGATTACATTTCTATTTCTATATTTTTCATGGAAAATGAATACGATGAGAATATCAATTAAAAATACATTCAGCATTATAAATTGATGCCACATTTAAATTGCATTATAATTCCAAATTTTTGGATACAAGTAAACAAAATTATATAGTAATGATCATTAACTAATGATGCTGCTGACTGTATCTCTGTATAGCAATAGGGGCAATCAGACCAATGTGGTTAGTTACATTATTAATAAGAGGATAATACAGTCAAAGTAAGTCAAGTTGGACACTTACCTTGGAATTTTGCAACGGATATTATAAGAATGGTGAAAAGTCTAAAGTGTTCAACTTAACCTGCTCTTGACTATACATAATCTTGAAATTAAACTTATTAAAAATAAACAAGGTGGAGCAATAAAAAAAGTGAAAGGCAATGTTAAAAATACCTGTACAACAAACAAATGCTAGTATTCAATCAAGTCCGGTAAAGCTTGATCTGTCGTACTTTTTCGACTCAAGCATAGGTCAATTAAAAAAAAAGCTAGTAATAAATACGAGAAATACTTGCTCATTTCCATAATGTTTTTAGTCATGTAATGGAATTTATTTAACCATGCATAATAATTAACATAAGCAATAGTTGCCCCTATGCTATCTGAAATATTTTCAGCTGTGGTTACGTATGATAGGTCTTATCTTTGGTCGTTAATACGTATGAGTAATAAATTACGATATAATCACTGTGTGAAGTTGGGAATAAATCGTTTGTAACTTCTACTACTAGGGTCTTCAAATAAACTCTTCAAGAAGAACACCTGGAAACAGGACAAGAGCAAATTAACCAATATTATATTCATATTATGTTTGCTTACTAACAATATAGATTTATTTATTGCTGGAATACAGCCCTATAAGTGCCATAAGTCTATTTGGTAGGCGTACCATCAAGTTAATTATCGCAGGTTCGAATCCTCCCCAGGAAAAAAAACCTGCTTGAAATGGTCTAGTGTCTGGATGTTGTTGGTTTATATACTAATAAAGAAATGTAGTTTTTTTATATCAGAACAGTCTAATCATCTGATTAGGTGTCAAACAGTCACTTTCGAATTAATAATATTAAAACGAAAGAAATAAGATTAAGAATTTAGATTAGTTAAAGTTACTTACTTGAGTGAATCCTACAACTAACATTAACACTATCTGCCACAGGGACCAGGCCATGACCCTGAAACACAAAATAATTAACTGTAAATACACGGCATTATCCCTATCATAATTTATTCCCGTGGACTTGACTTTATCGAAATATAACGTCTCCACCAGCGGCATATAATAACTTAACACAATCCACTACTTGATTCCTCTCAAACAAATCATCATCGTTAACCAACAACACCAAAAAGCGATACTTGAGTTTTTGTTGGAAACTTAATAATAAAAAAAAGAGTTATTTTATTGTAGTTCCAGCCTCCGTGGTCGAGTGGTCAAATGCTCGCCTCACGATAAGCGATTCGATTCCCGGTGGGGAACTCATTGATCACCTGACTGAGACTCCCTAGTTTGAGTTAGGATATTGCTGAATCACCTGAAACGAAAGATGATTCCGTGCGGAAAGCACGTTAAGTCGTTGACCCTGGAAATTGTCTATAGACGTAGTCGTTATACGAGTCACGTCGAAGCAAAGGCTCAATAATTCTGACACTAGGTAGGTTAACCTCGAAACTAGTCGAAACCCATACGATAAGCAAGCAAATAGTAGGCGGTATGTGTCAGGTTTTTTTTTTAATTGACCTATCTATGATTGTGTCGAAAAGGTACGACGAACCAAGCTTCACCGGACTTGCAGGGGAGCACAACGTTCTACCCCAGAGTAGTCATGTACCAGCGCGTCTAGCCGAGGGGAGAGAGAGCCGCAGACCGCGGCCTAGCGCGTTGATAGTGTTGATACGGAAAAACATCGTGAAGGAGACGACGACGCCTGATGGGCTCCGCTTCTCATTACTAGTTTTGATTTCCAAATTGGCCGCGCACGCGCCGGCGGGTACGCGCATTGTTACCTGAAGGGGTCAGTTAGGGTCTCAGTGCAGCTCCTGTAGCCTCCTAGCGCGGCCGATGCGTGGTCAGGGGTATGGTGGGATCGGAGTGGTCTCTGACGCGCGCCTTCGGCATTACTCTGTATCGTAGTAGGTGTCATGTCAGTCAGGGTCTCACCTGGCGCACATGTCTTCAGCAAGGTTCCTGTCGCGAGCCTCGTGCGCTGAATGCAGCTCCTGTAGCCTCCGGGCGGCCGACACGTGGTCTCTGACGCGCGCCACAGACTCGGAAATGTCGCTCACGCGCATCATGTATGTCTCTGCCGCGTTTCCTGTTAGTGACATTGTACATACAACAAGGGTGTCAAATTCTCTTTTGTCATAAATGGTGCATTACATGATTGTTACAGAACCTTATACAATTTTTTTTAACATACATCCCTTTTTTACATTTATAACAAAAGAAGAAAATGAGTAACAGATTGTCATGATATCCTAAATGAAGAGTCAGACCCCAAATAAAATATTTCAATGGCGAGTTAAAATTATGCATCCCACAAAATATTAAAATACATACCAAGCTCCATCTCCTTATCATCATCCTCATAATCTTTATCCTGAGAATCCTCCTTGTCTATCATCAAGTCGAAAAACACCTGAAATAAAAATAGTATTATTATTAAAATTACAAACAAAAGATTGTTATTTTGCCAAACCAAAGATGCAACTGAGAAAACAAAGACAAGGCAGACAAACAAAATGTAGCTTGTTTGGGTAGCCACTGAATCATCATTAACCACAGCCTCTGTGAAGATGTTTGTTGCAGGAAAGGGAAGGTAATAGGTATATTTTATCCTTTATAAAATTAGCTCTAATTATTTTCCTATATCTGATGTCAAGTACAAGTTAAATTTCAATGTATTTCTGTAACTGACTGACTGTGAAAACTATTTCTCAATACCGGGATGCAAAATTAAGTAGAGATAATAAATCAGGCATAATCCAGTGCCTGTAAACAATAGTAAGTTGTGAAGGAAAAACATCATGTGTTGGGAAGAGTGCAGATTAAACACTTACAGTTTTTTCACTGAATGTACTGAAACTGTTGTCAAAGCAGAACCTATAGTCTCCATCGAGAGAAGCTGTGTGTCTATGAGCACTTTCAGGCTTCTTATAGTCGGCTACAATGACTCTGCCCACTGGATCAGCAAGTTGAAATGATATGTCAAGTTCACCATGTGTTGCATCAATGACCTGAAAGAAATAGCCATCATTATTATGTGGGGTTATCTCATTTTAATTCCTCAACCAATTGTAAGAGTAACAGCCGACCAACCAAATAATTACAAAACTTTGTACCATGACCAAAAAATACTACAAAAAATTCTTTTACACTTAATCACTCTCGAATATAATATACAAACTGCATGCACGTAGGGTAATAAAAAAAACTTATTTTTTTAAATTTTATGTCTGATAATATCAATAGATAAGTTAAAGCAAAGGTGGATAATTTTGATGATGCTGACCTGGTACTCTATATCAATGATTTCATTCGGAAGAACTTTATGAAAGAAACAATCCGTTTTGCCGGCTTGAACTGTGAATGTTAAATCCTTTTCATATGCGAAAACGACACTAAAAATCGCCACTAAAAATAGATATCGCATTTTTATTACACTTCAATTTTTACTCAATCAGAACTTAAGTAACTGAATCACTCAAATCAAACAAAATGTGGACGTTAACAGCTTTGTTTCGTTTGTATAATTAATTTATTTCTGCTATTTTATACAAAATAATTGAGATAAAAAGCACCGCTACGAACGCACAACAATTTTTTTTGTTTCTTTTTTTTTATTTTTTTTATTTCAAGTTTCTAAAAGATGAAGGTAAAAGAAGGGATCTATACAACCTATCTAAATTGCACTTTTTTAGAATAGAACCCAAAAACAAGGATAAAAAAGCTCGCCACATTGCGGATTTTCAATGGACAATAGAATTAATTTAAAAATGAAAACATAACAAGTAAAGTCTGATTAGAGATAAAAATAAAAAACCTACTTTGGGGGCGCCACGCACGTGTCGTGTATATTTTTGTTTATAGCGGCGGCATGGCAAACAATTTCCCTTATAAAATTAGGTCCATTTAAATTCCGCAATATGGCGAGGTTTTTAATTTTTCTGGTCTGTCAGTCAGTAGTATGGCTAGGTTGTATAGTTCACTTTCTTTGCCTTTCTCTTTGAGAAGAAAAGGAAAAAAACAACAATTTTTTTTTTTAGTTTCTTTCTCCCTTATAGGAAAGGCAAAGGGATCTAAGCCCATACAGCCTAGTCTTAGTAGTTTCTTGCATTATCCAAGTTTAATGTCTTCATCTTCAGTCATTATTTCTTCAGTTTCATTTCGTCGTCTTTAGTCATTTCTTGCATCCATGTTAAACGTCTTCAGTAGTTTCATTTCTTGTTACGGGATCATTGAAATGCAAGGGTGGTTCTTATATTCCAATGATACTAAAGTTTAACGCGGGGTATCGAACCAGAAACTAACCACTCATTATTTCGCACTTTCATTGAATAGTTCTTCTTTAACGGCACATTATCCAGTAATTCCACCATACTAGCACCACAATTACCATGAAAAACAAATAAAAAGGACGAAGCAATGAACCCGCCACTTCCTCTCGATTACTCGATTCCCGCGTAAAAAAAAACCCCAACAAACAATCATATGACGAACGAACGAATGAACGAAACGACGAGTGACGTGACGAGCAACTTCATAACAAATCAATCAACATTTTTAAATTTTAACGGAATGTAGTGGATAAATAAAATAAAATAAATTGTAATTCCATGATAAAATTGTATTCTCTGCGTAGTGTTTATTATCGACAGAATAATGGACAACGCCTTGACGCCAAAAAAGATCCAAAAGCTGATTAATTTGGCAGAAGGAAGATCTTTTAATTTTGATAGACTACTGCTAACGGAGGAGGAGGTGAAAATGTAAGTTTGATCTATGAAGCGTACTCAAGTATATTTAATAGGATGTTTGTACTATCTCTGAAAAATTATCAGCCTGCAAACCCGCTGGTTTGGTTTATCTATTATATAGTACGGACCCGGACTACGGGCCGGTCAAGCAAGCTGAACACGCGCCTTGGTTGCTATTCTGACTCTTACTTACACAATGGACATATGAATGGTTCCAATTACTTTTCATAAGAATTATGATTTTATGATCTTTACCAGTGTAAAAGTGTATTGTTATGCCCTTCTAAATTAACAACTAAGTCTCAAACAAAACATAATTTAAAATGAACCAGCAGCTGATGAATGAATGAGCAGCTGGTTCATTTTAAATTATGTTTTGTTTGAGACTTGGTATTTATTCGGTTGGAGTGTAGCGCAGGGGCCAAGGGGGCACTATGGAGCTGGGACTTAGAAAAATTTCGGAAATTTTACTATGGAGCTAGGATTTAGAATTTTTTTTTTTAATTTTTTATTTATATAATTTTATTTGACCTCGAAGGTCACTGGCCCCGAAAAGGTCACTGACCGCCGGAGATTTATTTTTAAAAAATTATCTAAATTTTTCAAAGTTGATTAACTCAAAAAGTATCGACTTTAGAGGAAAAACGACAAGAGTAAAAATGCTGTATTTAGTTGATTAATCAAATAAAAACATAAAAAGTAGGTCATATGCATTTTTTGTTTTTCCCAATCCCAAAAAGGTCAATTCAGGTCATTGAGGTCAATGACCCCTCCCCCCCCAAAAAAAAAAACATTACTCATAGTGCCCCCTTCCCTACACTCTGAACTTGTGTCCAGCAGTGGACTGTTACGGGTTGATATGGATACGGGAGACGAGGCATGTGCGTGGCAGGCACGGGCGTGCTCTTAGTCAGTTGCAGAAGGTTCATTTAAGTCAAAAGTTCTTTAAATCCATTGCTGACTCTTTCTTTGTCAACAAGATAAAAAGGATCAGCAATAGATTTAAAGAAGCTTTAATTTTAATGGATCTTTCTGCAACTATCGGTCAGTGTGCTGCATGCAGGCTCATGCAGTATTATTCTAGAAGTAGATACTGTATTAATCTGATGATAATTTTCCTTTATCCATTTAGTATTTTTTGCATGAAAGAGTCATCCGTCCATCCTCACAAACTTTCGTATTTATAATATTAGCACAGAATATTAGTAGGATTTTTCTTTTCAAAGATTATAACCTGTTTTTCTTTTATTTTTAATTTCATAGATTTGCAGCCCAAGTGAATATAGAAAAACAAAACTCTCCATACAACAGATATGAATCCTCATCTGGAATATTGGACTTAGATCATGTTGAAGGTAAATTTTTTTTGTACTACTGAATCTGAAATTCTGAACACAACATTATATATTTATGGTTCTGCATTGTTTCACAAACTGGCTAAAACTTTAATTTCAGGTTTTGGAGAGTCTAACAGCAATATCTCCTTAAGCAAATCAGTAAGTTAATTTTTCAGTATATTTTTAGTTTTTCTAGTCTCAAATCTTATAAGTACTAAGAAATGACTATAATTTTTGGATACACTATGGTCCATCCTGTGGGTAGAAGGTTGATGATTTTCTATTTATTGTTATTGTTAATCAATGTTGCATAAAACTTTATTAAACACTAGCTGTCTGCCCTCGGCTACGCCGCCGGCGTTGTTTCTTGACTTTTCTGTACACAGTTTCCCATAGGAAATATCCCCTTTAAGGCGACTACAGGAGCTAAGTGGCGCCCCCACATTTAAAAAAATAATAACTAGAAAAATAATCAAAATTTCAAAAATCTAAAAGGGCGAAGATCTAGACGGTGTTTTGTAGGACATATTGAAGCCATTAACTTTATTTATTATATCTCGCTAGTAGTTATTGATGGAACTATTGCTAAAAGTGGCCGTTTTCCGCGTGTGGGGGCGCCACTTAGCACCTGTAGGCCCCTTAGTAGGTTTTTAGCTGTGTTTTTAGCATTATTGTTCCATGTACAGATTTTCGACCTCTACAGTTTATTATATAGATTGTCAATCAATATTGCATAAAACTTTATTTATCATTAACTAGAATTGCCATAACTATTTATGGTTACTTTACTTTCCCTTCAATTGAAATGTTACAGTCTGCCTTCAACCCAGGTGAAATGACAGGCCGTTCTACTGGCACCAGCGAAGCACCAATGATGGCAGCTTTGAGTGTACCGCAAACTGAACACTATGGCCGTCATTCTATCGCTCTAGACTCTATTACCAGCCAGATGGACAAACAGACCAATGAGGTCAATGAAATCATGAGACATTCTATTGCTACTAATTATTCTTTTCAATCTAAGGTAAGAAGGAAGTACATTTTGTTTTCAATTTAACGGTACTTTGTTTTTATGAGAATCCTTGTTTTTTAAAATCTTGTAACAAAAGCTAACACGTGTTACACAATAGCTAGGAGTGGAATTGCTATGGCAATTTCAACACGCAATTTTCTTGGTCCTAAAAGGAAGAAAAGTTCGAAATATTGTAACAGTCTCTGTTAACTTGGCGTTGCTGTAACTAATCAAACTGTGATATTTCAGCGAGATTTAACGGCTGATGAAGCATCATTGATTGCCAGAGAAGCTCCATTGCCTGTCATGCAAAATACACGTACCTATTTTAGTGATACCATGTCGTAAGTTTTTTTTTATAATAACCGTGTTACAACGAACTATGCACCGAAAAATTTCAGTGCAGGCGCCCTCCGCGAGTAGATGTGGCCCGATGATCTGGTGAGGGTCGCAGGGAGCCGCAAGTTATATTATAAGTTGCGTAGGAGCGGTCTGTGTGGACATAATTGGGTTGGGGGAAGCCATTGTCCAACAGTCTACCGATTGCGGCTGATTGATACAATGACTTTCAACAAATATGGATATGAGTGCATGCATACATACTCGTACTACTTTTCTGAAGGATTTAATAGTGTTATTAAATGAAGTAAAGCCTGACCATAGAAATAAGAAACCTGCTCTGGGGGCGCCACGTGTATATTTTTACGAATATGGCAACAATTTCTCTTATAAAATTAGTTCCATTGAAATTACGCAATATGGCGAGGTTTCTTATTTCTTTAGTAGGGCTTTAAAATAATTGGTTATCTTAATTCTAGGATAAATAATTCCAACTTGTCAGTAGGAGGTTACTTCCGAAACAAATGTGAGGACTTAGGCAACATTCTTGGCAAAACGGAGAGCCCTGATAAATCTTATATGATGCCCAGCATTACAGAAGGTAAGCTTACGTTTTTCATTATCATTTGGTATATTACATACAATACAATACAATATACTTTATTGACAAAAGATACAGCATACAGAAAACAATACAGAACAAAACAGAAGAGTCAAAAGGCGGTCTTATTATTATTATGTAAAACCAGACAAAAGAAGTAAAAAACTTGCTCTGGGGGCGCCATGTGTATATTTTTACAACTAAAAATAATTCCATTAAAATTCCGCAATATGGCGAGGTTTTTTATTTCCCTAGTCGGGCTTTAATTCTATTATATTTATTAACTTCTCTTAAAAACTGTTATTTTAAAAATTTGATTTCCTTTTTTTTTACATCTGTTATGTCGGCTTTTAGTATCAGGGATAAAACTATCTGAGCAAGAAAAAGCCACCAATCTGATCCATATAGACGATAACTTAGACAGTGTTCCGGTGCGCCAGCCTCGAAACAACGATGCCATGGAGAAGTCAATGGCCAGTACCCATTCCGGCAGAGCTGATAAATCAAATATCCCGTTATTTAAACTACCTGCTAGACCTTTGCTTGTTGAAAAGCAAGGGAAACCAGCTACCACTTCAAATACAAATGAAGAAAATAAGTCAAATAAGAAAATAAGGGAAGTGCAAGAAAATAAGTTGCCACATAATATAAGGTCATTAAACCCCGCACCGAGTACACATAAGTTCATGACGTCATCCAAGCCGGCTGATGTGTTGATTAGGAATCTGCAGTCTTCATTCAAGCTTGCTACTGAAGAACTAGATGAAACTGTAGATAATTCGTTAAGTATTTCGAAGATTGCCGATTATCTTGGTAAGTAAGGATTATAAGTTCTATAAATATTAAGTTTAGGTAAATAAATATTATTATTATTTATCTATTGTAAGTTCATAAGATTCAGTTTATTATTTTTTATACTTACGAGGGAAATCATATAATATTTTTTATGATGGTTACTAATACATGAAGTTTCTTAAAATGGCGACGACGACGATTCAACTTTAGATACTTAGACAAGTGACGTCATATTACACGGTATTCCGATGCTCGGATCTGATCGGGTCGCATAAATCCGCCGGATGCGAACAGCTAAGGGCTAGTTGTAGCCCTAGCCTTGGCAGAAATCTTTTTTCAGCGGAGCGTTTTCAGCTGAAATTATAATGATGATCAAGATGACGACATCTTTTACAGGAAAACAGTCCGACGTAAACGTGTCAGATATGATGATAAAAACTAATAAACCTGCCAAAAAATCCCCGCTTGCCGAGCTTCACATGAACACGCAAATAGACGAAGAACTACCAGTCACCAAACTGATAGACAGCAAGAAGGCGGAAACTGGCAGCTCGGCTGCGAGTATCCAAACTGTACTGTCTCTTGACAAGCTAAGGTTGCAGGAGAACGTAGTGCCTGAAGTAATCATTACGCAACCTACAATGTACCTGGACACGGATTTTCAGAATAAAGATATTTCACGCGAGACGAGGTCTAAATCACCATCCAGTCAAAGTCCGTCGACTCAAAGCACTGTGAAAGACAACCACGCCAGTTTTAGATCTGGAAGCAGCCCTAATAGCAGCAAAGGTAAATGTAGTGATAGCAAGTAAGGCATGGTGAAACAGGCTGGTCTTCTGATGAATTTTTTACTCGACATTTTACAATACAATGACATATCTAGGCTATAGTTATATTTATGCTTTATTTATTTTATACGAAATTGCCTATTAAATAATATTAAAGTAGGTATTAAAATTTTCAGACGAGGCTAATAGATCGAAAGTCCCGTCTCCGAATATTGCTTACAAAGAGTTAGATAAGTCTGTAGATTGGCAAGATGTGTTGCTACAAAAGAAAATCAGGCAGCGGGGCTTAGTTAAAGGTTGGTGGGCCTCGCTTCAATCTAACCGAATGTATCATCGCATCCTACATTCAATAACATAAATAATATACAATCATATTCCTATAAAACGACCTCCAGACACTTGGTGGTTGCCACAAACAGCAAACACATGCCAAACACCGAACACAAACTGGCATTCCCACTTTTGGCAAACGTGCTAGCGAAAACCAAACAAAGACAGGCAAACATCTATTTACACATTTCTTATATCCACACGTTTGTGTTTCGCTATTTGCCGGTGTTTGCTAAGCGTCTAGAGGCCGCTTAAGATTTTATACTCGGGCGATGGTCACTGACGTTGTTTTTGGTTGAAGTAAGCTGATACGATAGTTATGTATTATTATTTTGCCTTTACCTTTTGCCTTTATATATTTTAATTTGAATGCATACTCATATTCATACTAACGTTATATATAACCCTCTATCACCATACATTTACTAAACCAGTTAAAACATTTGCTAACCGGTCTTCAAAAGATATATTCAAATGATGCACTGTGATAATTTTAATCGTTGCTGTTTCAGAACAATGGGTTGCAATAGAAGCAAATGCAGTGGAGGGTTTTGTTGGTAAGTTTTAAAAAAAAAAGTGCCTAATTCAAAATACGATTAAATAACTGATTGATAATTGTAATTTTCCAGGGGTAACAACGCCTGTTTCTATATCAGTCACAACACTCACTGATAGCTGGTTGACTGCTAAATTCGAATTTGACAACCTCCCTGAAAAAGATTTTAGCGTAGAACTACCTAGACTACCTTTATTGCTCTCCCCAGCAAACTCGCAAAACTTCACTTTCAACATAATATCTAACATAGTAATGAACGCGGTATTACCATTTACATTTTACACAAAAGATGCATCCTTTGATGGCGAATGCATGCAGAAAGGAGAGTTGAAAGTCAACTTTAAATTACCCAGGATACAGGTTACGTCATCAGATGGAATCAATAAGGTTCAGTATTCAGCTATTCCTGAAAAGACCTCTCTTACAAAGACTTGCGTCATCATAAGCGATTGTCCAGCCGATTTGCAGTTGAAACTCTTTATAAGCGAAGGCGATAGTATGTTCTGTATTAAAAATGTTCAAGAAATAAGGAAGAGTGATGTTAATAAAGTCCTTATGGAACTTCATGGATCAGAGGACTCGTCCAAATCTAAAGCCAAAGTGATGAATAAGCAGCTGTGTAGACTCGTCAGTGATAAGGCTATAAGAGTAGCTATCACTTTTAACTCACCTAGTGTGAATATGAAACTTTGTAAGTACTTCCACGTTTTATGTCGCACGTTGTTAAACAGATGTATTTTTTCCCATGCTTGTGTCGAAAAGGTACGACCAATGAAGCGTCACCAAATTTGGAAACAGATGTAATTAAAAAATGGTAAATGTGTTATTTATCATAATAAGGAGACCTTAAAAAAGAAACCCTTACATCTGAGTAGTATTATAAAAGCTAAGTTTGGTCAGAGCGAGAGAAACAATAACGTTGCTCTAACTAAAGAGACCAACTTATTGACCCCGCCCAGCCACATCCAGCGTCCCAAGGAGAGCGAATCGCGATTTCCCACAAATTAGGACTTTAGATACTTAAGGAGGAACCTTTGGACCTTGTGATCTTGACATTCACGCTTTTTCAAGAAAAATATTGTTGTTTTTCAGTCGGAAAGTCTGGCATATTGACAGCTTATAACGGCGTTCTTCAAGTCGGTCTGATTGTTTCCGACACAGTCCTCAGCACCGTCAGCCTGATTGGACAAGTGGGTATACCCAAGCTGCGCGTTGACGAACCCACCAACAAAATACATGTTACCAATGGTGCGTACCAATAACACACTAATATTATAAAGGCGAAAATTTGTGAGTGAGTGTGTATGTTTGTTGGAGTTAACTGACACCCTGGATTAACACATAGGCCACTTTTTACCGCAGGAAAATACCTCATTCCCACGGGAAAACCTGTTAAGTCGGGCAGAGCAGCGGGGCGGAAGGCTAGTTGATTTTAATATGACATGCCATAAGCCCATCAAAATGTATTGGTCGTAGTAGGTACAAGGATTTTTTGCCAATGTAAACAGTATACACAAACGAACCTTATCCTGACAATAATGTATAGTAAGCCAGCACATGCGGCTAGATACTGACCTTGGAAGCGCCGTAATTCCGTTGCATTAGGAGCTAATTTCGTAATGTCTGTGTCCAGCTGCATGAGCTACCTTCTGTACTTTAGAAGAAGAATTTAGAGCTGTCTTTCAGAAGATATGCGCAATTATTATATTTCCGCGATTCATTTTGATTTATAAAGTTATTCTACTTGATTTTTCAGAGCCAGTTAAAATAGCTTTAAGCAACCGCGGGGCGGTCCCAGGCTCGTGGTCAATTAAATACAACACAGGCACGAACGAGAAGAGAATTCCCTTCGATTTTAGACCAACCAAGTTATTTATAGCTGCTGAGACGACTGCTGCCATACATGCGGTATACAGTGGCCCCCCTGACGACGGACTGATACAAATGTAAGATAATAATAAAGATCTGCTTTTCTTCTCCTGCAAGACCTTTTCTTTTCTCTATATGGCAAGCTCACCACGCTTTTGATTTCCTTGCAAGAACATAAAAATATGAACACGAAATTCACGAATATGTCACTTTGTCGGCTTCGTAGCGTAGTTGGTACGAAGCACAAGGTCGCGGGTTCGAATCCCGCCCAGGGCAAACATTCGTGTGATGAGCATTGAGTTTGCCTTGTGTCTGGATGTTGTATATTTATATGTATTGTATGTATATCAGCTATTTGACACCCATAGTACAGGCTCTGCCTAGTTTGGGGTCAGATGTGAGTGTGAGATGTCCCAAATATTTATTTATTTGTTTAACGTTGTTCTGACATTCCTTGTTACTTTGCAGGCCAGTCTTCCTCGTAGAGCAGTCTACAGGCGAGAAGACGGAACTCATCCTCTCCGGCGGCACCGACAAACCAAAAGTGTTCCCCATCAAGAGCAACGTCACAACAGTTTCCTGGGTCCGTGCTGGCCGAAAAGAGATCTCACTAAAAAACAATAGCGACAAAAAAGTTCACATCCGCTGTCAGATAGCGGGGGAGGGGTTCGCGATAGACTTGCCAGGGGGGGAGGGCAGGGGCGTGTATCTGCTGTCGTTTAATCCTATGGAATGTCGTCCGCTGCCGATTGTGTTCACGCCCGCCTCCTGCATGCCGCAAGCTGCCGCGCTGCACATGCTGGTGGATAGGGGCAGCGATGGAACTGTCAAAAAGGTGCGTAATTATTACTGTTTTATACTCGTAGCAACACTGAATTACTAGAACCTAGTACCTAAATGTTGGAAGGAGATTGGCTTATCTTTGTATCTTAATTGAGTTTATTGAATCATCTAGAGACTAAAGTCAATACTTGGTTATTAATTACTTCATCATAAGATTTTAGTCGTGACGACTCCCGTCGTATTATTATTTGTTAACAGAATTCTTTTTTTTTCTTTTTTGTCGCAATTGCTTTCCGTTAAATAAAAAACTGCATTGACAGTGTTTCCCTTATGGTTCAACCACATTAAACGGACAGCATCGCAACGCATGCCATCACGTCCGGCAGGATGTCGCCGCATGCCTCCGACCGGCTCCGCACAAACGGGGCAAGGTTGACGAATTTCATCACACTTCATAATGATTTGAAATTGGATATGCCCAAATTCTTCCATTATTACAGAATGTAATGTAATAAGTTGCTGTGCGTGACTTTGTAATATAGACTAACTACTGCATACAAGATTTAATTTCGTTTAAAGATTGTAAATTTCGTTCCTGTCCGATGCGGTGAGGGCCGATTGATGTGGTTGAACCATTATGTACAATACGTTGCGCACTGCCTCGCACGCAGCTATTTATTATTATAAATCCTGTACCCAAAGGCCAATAAAGCTGACTTTTGTACAGTAGTGTTCTTTTCAAAATTGAGGTTTTTCTTGTAGTTTTGTGTGTAATAAAGTATATTGCATAGTTGTTTTTGTGTCGCGTTATATATTGAGAACAAGGAAAAATACTGCAGCGTTTTCAGGAGATTTATTAATACAGCCATTCAGAGCAACGACGGGAAATGAAAGAGATCGAATAATGACAAATTTATGCTTATATACTAAGCCTAGATGGCGCTAGTGTGCTTCCGCAAGTTGACATAAGTTTGGATGTAGCCTCTGTACCACATCTATAATAATTAATAATTTATTAATTTAAAAGTAATATACATGAAAAATATACAACATAAACGCTTATTATCTAAAAATAGAGCTAGGTATGTACTGACTGAGTATATTATGTAATAGCAAACCAACGACCATGCTAAGCATGTAAAATGCCTGTGTTAAGGCCGTTGGCCGCATTATAACACGTAAGCAGCGCTTAATACGTTAGATATTTGGAACTAAATCACTACATAATAAAGTCGCTTTCTCTGTCCCTATGTCCCTATGTATGCTTAAATCTTTAAAAATACGCAACGGATTTTGACGCAGTTTTTTTTAATAGATAGAGCGATTCAAGAGGAGGATTATATGTATAATACATGCATAATATACTTAAGGACAACCCACAATAGCCATTTTCCCGTGCGGAGCCGGGGCGGGTCGCTAGTATACTATAAACTAATAAAAACTTTGTAAGGACTGTATTTGATTTTCGTGGTCTATCTCAGTAATTCAGAAAGCTTTGGATAGGTGGCACTACAAGACGTGAAATAATGTAACATTTGTTGTCAGGTGCCCCTGTTCGGGTGTCCGGGCGGGGAGCCGGTGCGGTGGTCGGGCATGGTGACGTACTCGGAGGCGGCGGCCCTGGTGC
>OX419597.1:6545709-6668252 GCA_948473455.1 Teleiodes luculella
ATTTACTAAAGAAACTATTCAATAAGTAACACTAAGTGTATATTCATATGATACATCTTGTACTATGCCATCTAGCAGATACCTGTAAAACCACTTGAAGCTATCACAAACTAACTTTACTTTTTATGTTTCACATCAGCCATACATCCCGTAACAGCTCACCATTTATTTCACAGATATATGTGATAATCGCTCGTCATAAATTAAATGCTAATTTAGGTATTCAGTAAATAGTAAAAAAAAAGTACCTTCTTCCACAACTTCCCCTACAAACACTTTTGCTATGCCAGACATGGCTATAACAACATTCTGACCGACAGAACAACCAGTTATGGTTTGCATTAGTCTCTTTACAGCAGCCTTAGGAAATGCTGCACGCCTGTACATTTCATATCGGTCTAGTTGCTCTTCTGTGAAGTTTGATACTAAGACTCTGTAAATAATAAATGCCATTAAATAAATCAAATCTAATACATTAGATATTTTATGAATATAAAACAGCCCAAATTAACAAGTAATCAATAACAGGAGTTTTAACTTCTATAACAAAACACTTACTGCATTTTCTCTCGTTCTTCTTCTTCTAACTCTTTTTTACTCTTCTTTTCTCTTTCTCTTTCACTCATCAGCATCTCTTCTGTCATATGAGAATCATAGTTTTGTGTATCTATCTCACTTTGCTGGAAATCATTAACATCTGGCACAGTTGAGTTATCTTTGACTTGATCTGAATAGGTATTGTCTGTTCTAATTTCTTCAATAATTTCTTGAGGATTTTCTGATGGTGTAGTTTCAAATGTGTAGTCATTAATATAAGGTTCATATTGGTCTGTCACATCCGTTAGTGTGTCTGGTTGGGAACTTAGGAAGTTGTCAGAATTTCAGTATAAATATTACCAAGCTCATCTGCTTTGTGCACTGTTTCTACATTCAACGAGCTATCTGAATATGTTTCAATAATCTCACTTTCAATTGGGGTGGGCTGGACACTTTCTCCATAATTAGTTAATGTTGTATCTAAAAGAAAAAAGTAATCAAAAACAAACAATGAAATAAAAAACAACATTTCTCAGAGTTGTTAAATAGATGTCTGATAAATAAAACTCACATTCAGGTTCATCTTTAAGCAACTTTTCTTCTATTTCGAGTGATATTTCTTGAGAGTCTTCTTCTTCGTTAGAATCACTATGCTCTAATTCTCGTGCCAAATCGTCGTCTAAAAGAGTTAATTATGGAATTATACTGTACTATAAAATTACACAACGGGCCAACTATTTTGAAGATTTTGTTACCTCTGAATCGTTCTGCCTCAGTCAGGCCATCGCTACTGGGGTTGTTAGCCATGTTAGGATCATGAAATAGTACTTTCGATCAAGAGAAATTTATTTTGACTTGCTGGTAATAAACAATGTTTGAAAAAAGTACTTTTTTGAAAAGTAGACCTAACCTAAAATGACAAAAAAAAAACAATTGTCAATAGTGTTGCATGCAATTGTCAATAGTGTAGTGTTGAGCTCGATAGTTGACTATTATCAAAATTGACATAAGTCAGTAAGCCATACATTAGTTGACTATCGATAAACAATCGATAGTTGAGGAAGATCGACAGACAGTATTGATTGATAGGCCTATCGTTCGATATTAAAGCCCGACCAGAGAAATAAAAAACCTCGCTATATTGCGAAATTTTAAAGAAACTAATTGGCGCATGGCGCCCCCAGAGCAGGTTTTTTATTTCTTTGGTCAGGCTTTATTGTTCGGCCGCTTCGGTCAGCCATTGCATTTTTACCGATAGTATCGGTAGTTTTGTGGAACTATCGATAGTTCGGCAACACTAGCTACCAAAAAAAACTAACAAGTTCGTTTTACGCAAGAGAAAAAGACTCTTTTATTTTTAGAATGAAAGACAAACAAACAAGAAAGACGCAGGAATGGAACGACATTTTTCTTTTGTCTATGGTATTATGCCGGCTCCACACGCGTGCCGTATTTGCCAAATAAAGTGAGATGCAGTTATGCGTTAGAATGAGATAAAAAACACTGCGCTCACTCTAACACATAACTGCGTCTCGCTCTGCTTGACAAACACAGCACGCGCGTGGAGCTAGCATTATAGAGTATGCCCCCTCCTGCCTGCCCCCTGCCTGCCTGCCACATTTTGATTTGACAGCAAGCACAACAGCGAAAGAGTTCATGTGATTTTGTGCAGAAATAAATAAAATATTTTTGTACTCGAGGTGCGGACAGAGAGTTCCATCATGAGTGCATTAATGAAGGCCGCCGTGTCCCGAAGCCCTGCTTCTTTGGTAAGCGTATGACATAAAGTAGAATTGTAAGTTATGTAATCAATAAATGTTTTTGTCAGTCTACGACGGCGCGGCAGGTTTTTCGTTTATTCGCCAAAGGTATCGCCAAATTTTTCCAGTTCCTGATATTAATAATTTTATGATACAATTTAAAAATCAGATTATGTAGAAAAATATTTTTTACTACATATTCCTTGTGGGTTCGTCATAAAGATCCCTATACATATACCTTCTCACTATATCTTCAAAGAATTCTAGATATTTTTAAGGATTTGGCAAAGACATAGATTATCAACTTTATCAAATTATTTTGATTATAAATAATCATTGAGAAAAGAAAGAAAAAAATATTATAACCAAATAGTTTAATAAGGAATAATCTGTAATAATCATTTTATTTTTAGGCAAGCTATGTATACAGAAATTTGCACCTGTCTGTTGGAGGAGCTAGCCCCCTTAAAGATGGGTCAACCAACACAAATATGTCTAAAGCGTATACCGTTGTTGACCACAAACATGATGCCCTGGTCATTGGGGCGGGTGGTGCCGGCCTTAGGGCAGCTTTCGGGTTAGTCCAGGAAGGATTCAAAACTGCTGTTGTCACAAAACTCTTCCCAACAAGATCACACACCGTCGCTGCACAGGGTGGCATCAATGCTGCCTTAGGTAATTTATTATTAATTATTATTTCTAAACATAGTATAGGTACTTAAATCCTGACCAGTGAAAAAAAAAACCTCACCATTTTATAAGGGAAATTGTTGCCATAGTTGTAAAAATATACACCCCAGAGCAGGTATTTTATTTTCTTGATCGGGCTTTACATAAAACAACACACCTCTTTCTTGGAGATGTAAGCAGAGACCCCTTTAAGATAAGGACAAGAAAAACAACACATGTGACACAGGACTAATAACCAAATAAATTAATCATAATCTAAACTTTATTTATAGGTTTAACAAAACAAATGTAGTATGCTTGCCATAGAAGTTTATTATAAAACTGAATGGAAACTAATGCTATTTAGCTATCAATATTAAAAGTCATAAACATCTGCTACACAATAACATTGTGAAATCATGTTTTTAAATTGATTTTAAATTAAATCTTCACTCTTACTAGAATTTTCCTCCTATATCTATAAAGCCATATGTAGAATAGTTTGTTTTGATTCTATAGATATAAAAATATCAAGATGAGATAACAATTCATAAAAAGATTTTGATTCCACCTAATCTTATTATATTACTGCAATAAAGTTTAAGATTTCTCATTTTTATTGAAAAACAATTTATGGCCATAAAATTTTAAAACTGATTGTGTCAGGTATCTCCTACAATCTTTTGTACTCGTATTTACCAACTTTGTTATGAATTGTGAATGTCAGACTAGTGATTTATATTCATTTATTTTTTTAGTGTACCATGATGTATATATATATGCCCTTGGATTGATAAAGTGTGTTTTTTTCTGTTTGGAATCCAAACTTGCTGAATTTGAACTTGAACTTGCTGAAAATGATCATGATTGGAGGAAGTATAGTTGCCACTAAGACTGATTAATTTTCAGGTAATATGGAAGAGGACAGCTGGCTGTGGCACATGTACGACACAGTGAAGGGTTCTGATTGGCTGGGGGATCAGGTAAGTCTACAAGACAGTATTTGCCATCTGTTACAATAGTTTTATACAGTGTGAGTCCTTATAAAGTGCACATATTAAAATCAGGGAAACTACACCCCATTTTATCGACGGGAATAATATTTAAAAAAATAAAAAAAAATATTTGAATTTTTTATGATGTTTTTAAAATTTTGAGTTGCACCTGTTGACCCTATTTAGATAAAACGTCATAATTTTTAAACTAAGTGTGTTATCGCAGTGGAATAAATTTTGTGATGATGACTAATAATAAGCCGTACCCATAAAGTCAAAATATCCAAGAAAACTAACCTTATAAATTTATAATTAAGTGAAACTTGAAGAAAATCTGGATTTTTTTTCATCATTTTTGCAATTGATTTACAATTTCTCCTAAAATCATGTTATTAACCCTACCTTTTTTTTATTCCAGCATATTCTACGTATTATTAGCTTTCTAAAAATAAAAATTGCACGATTATTACTTAAAAATAACAGTTTCTATGACCGTTTGAAAAAAGCCTATGCGCATTGTTTGGCTACGCATCATTGTTTATCACAGGTAGAGACCTTTTTTTTGGTGAGTCATTGTAGAGGCACGCGGGTCGAAGTACGAAAGGGGAAGAGGGGGGCCTGTTGAAGGACAATTTGAACGTTCGTTATGCTTTGTAGCCTAGCCAGCCAGTCGCTCCGAACCATTCGCCGCTGCTATTTGTATTTCTCCTACCAACGTTATCAGTTTTCGTATCCTACGTATCACGCGTTTGCTTTGTGGTCACCATGCCACGTATAAGTGATTTCCCTCCAGCACACATTGCCGATATCCATTATTACTATGGAATGTACCGAGGGAGTGCTAGAGCTGCTTGCGCAGCTTATCTAACTGCATTTCCGAATCGACGCCCCGTGCCATCAGCCCGTAATTTCCAAGAAGTCCATAGAAGACTGGCTAGCGCTGGACTTTTTGTGCCTCGGAATCGCCGCGAACCAGGTGTTATTATCGATGTTGCTATCGAAGAAGCAATTTTGGATGATTTGTTTCGTGACCCGACTACCAGTACGAGACGTTTGGCATTACGTCATGGCGTGTCCCAGAAATCAGTTTGGCGCATCTTAAGAAAAGCAGGGTTGCATCCATACCATTATCAAAGGGTGCAGCATTTACACCAAGATGTGGATTCACGTCCAAGGTGCGTTATGTCTTCATGGGTTTTAAGAAAAACAAGAGACAATCCACAGTTCCCTAAAAAGATTCTTTGGACAGACGAAGCTCAATTTACTAGAGATGGCATCGTTAATTGCCGAAATTTACATCGGTGGTGCCCGAAAGGTGAAAACCCTAGGTTGAAAAGGGCTTCTACGTTCCAAGTGAAATTTTCTTTAAATGTATGGGCCGCAATGATCGACCATTTTCTCATTGGTCCTATAATACTCCCAAGAACGTTAACTGGAGAGAGATTTCTTGTACTTCTGAGAGACGAACTGCCGTGGCTATTGGAAGATGTGCCACTTCTAACCCGTCGCAGAATGATGCTCCAAATGGATGGATGTCCCGCCCATTATGCGCTGATCGTCAGGTCATATTTAAATGACAATTATCCACGTCGCTGGATTGGTCGAGGAGGACCAGTTGGGTGGCCGGCGCGTTCCCCCGATCTCACACCTATGGATTATTTTTTATGGGGGACCATGAAACAAAGGGTGTACAGCAGTCAAATTAATACAGAAGCGGAACTTGAAGAAAGGGTTTTGCGTGTGGCCAATGAAATTAAAAATGATCCCGATATGATTCAAAGGGCAACGCAGCAAATTTTGCTTCGCGCTACAATGTGTATGCAACAACAGGGTGGTCATTTCGAACATTTGATGCATTAGGATAATTACTGATTTGATTTATTTTTAATTAGTTAAAGGTAATAAATGATTTATGCTTGAAAAATACTTTTGTTTAAATCATCCTCCAGCTCTAACTCAGATAACTGCATTTTTTAAACGCTGATTTAAGAAGTTGTATCTAAGTAATAAACTTGCAAATTTTACTTTTAGAAAGCTAATAATACGTAGAATATGCTGGAATAAAAAAAAAGTAGGGTTAATAACATGATTTTAGGAGAAATTGTAAATCAATTGCAAAAATGATGAAAAAAAATCCAGATTTTCTTCAAGTTTCACTTAATTATAAATTTATAAGGTTAGTTTTCTTGGATATTTTGACTTTATGGGTACGGCTTATTATTAGTCATCATCACAAAATTTATTCCACTGCGATAACACACTTAGTTTAAAAATTATGACGTTTTATCTAAATAGGGTCAACAGGTGCAACTCAAAATTTTAAAAACACCATAAAAAACTCAAATATTTTTTTTAATTTTTTTTAATATTTTTCCCGTCGATAAAATGGGGTGTAGTTTCCCTGATTTTAATATGTGCACTTTATAAGGACTCACACTGTATATAACTAGCTTTCCGTCATGGCTCCCCCCACGTTTACAGTTTTTCCCGTGAAAATGAGGCATTTCCCCGCGGTAAAAGTTAGCCTATGTTACTCAGGGTGAATGTAACTTTCTAATGGTGAAAGAATTTTTTAAATTGGTTCAGTAGTTTTTGAGTTTATTCATCAAACACACACACACACACACACACACACACACACACACACAAAAATACAAATCTTTCCAATTTAATGCTCTAACTAAAAGAACTTAAAAAAGAGCTATTTCTGGATATTGTAACTTATTTATTACAGATACATACATATTTGTCTTGCACCTTTGGCATCTACTTACCTACCTGTTGAACAGAGAAAACACACACACACAATGAGACCAGCACTTTTGACTTTGCATTAGCCGTTGAATACAATCCTTAAGATCACTTTTCCATTTTTAAGAAACTTGGGACTAATGTGTTTCCTTTCCTTATCTTCAGTCAATATTTACGCATTTCGTAATCTTGTCTGTTTATTCAGTTGTATTAAAATTAAATACTATTTATTTGGTTTTTCGATAATTTCAATTGTCTCGTTTGCAGTATTCTCGTCTTGTATAAGAAAATTATATTCCTCCGCCCGCGTAAATAGTTTTTCCCGTGGGAATGAAGAATTTTATTGAGGGTATAAATTAGCCTATGTCCTTCCGCAAGGTCTATTCTATCTTTGTGCCAACTCCGCCTGAAATTTCCCGTGGGAATAAGTAATATTCCCGCGGTATATCGTAGCTTATGTTCTTTCCTGAAGTCTATTCTGTCTTTGTGCCAAGTTTCACCAAAATCGGTTCAGTAGTTTTTTTAAAGGTGGGTTACATTATTAAAGTTTTAGTAAGGATCCCTAATTTAACCTAATTATTTTTGATATTTATCTGTTCGACGAGTCCCCACCGGGATTCGAACCCGGAACCTCCGTAAACTGAGGCGAGTTTTTGACCATTCGACCACGGAGGCTGTTTGCTTAATTGGTTAACTTCTCTGGGGATGATCCTTATGTATGGATGGATACTAGAATAAAATAAAATTTTATCTTTGTAACTATATTGTCGGTTAGTTGCTTGTATTAGTTGTATTGTCCGTAACAATAAAAAAATCGCTAAACCTGACGTGATAAAAGAAAACAAGGGTAACTCAAGGACAAACATACATTAGATAAATTAGACATCATTACGTAAGCCCGCGACGATGTACTTACTACAAAAAATTGGAGCTATTTAAGTAGTGGTTACAAACATTGCAATGAAAGAAAATACATATATGTTGCTTATTTACTGCATTGTACTTACTGTATACTAGATTGTAGTATCGAGAAAAAGGGCTCTAAAATGAACACATAAGGGTAATTGGAAAATCAATTTATTATATATTAATATTAATAGGCCTGGTATGGTAGCTATTATATTGAAATACGTATTTTGGTCTTAATGCGTCTACCTACGCCCTTAATATATCGAGATATATATTAAATTATATATAATATGCCTTGCGATATTTGTCGACATATTATTTTGGTGACGTCACATGATTATATATTAGAGCTACGTGTGTGGTGAGCTTCGTGATTGTAATAATATTAATAATATTTTATGATACGCATTTGGATTTGAAAATTATGCCAAATAAAACTGATAACTGGAAAATAGAGCTCTAATAAAATTCTGTAGAATATTATTATTCTACATTATTATTCTACTTATGTATTTACCAATGTTTTATTGAACTTAAATTGTACTCTTAAATAAACCGGTACTTTGAATATTTAGTGATATAAACTATTATTTAATAAAACGTGTTAACAGCCTCCTCTCTTACTTTACTTTTTTGTTGTGCCCGAAAGGGTCCATGATGTGCATCTAAGACAAATTTATGTAACACCTTTTATACCATTGGCCTGACAAACAAATAAAAAACCTGCTCTGGGGGCGCCACGTGTGTTTTACGACTATAGCAACAATTTCTCTTATAAAATTAGTTCCATTGAAATTCCGCAATATGGCGAGGTTTTTTATTTCTCTGGTCGGGCATAAAATCACTACATAGTATAAAATAAAGTCGCTTTCTCTGTCCCTATGTCCCTCCCTTTGTATGCTTAAATCTTTAAAACTACGCAACGGATTTTGATGCGGTTTTTTTTAATAGATAGAGTGATTCAAGAGGAAGGTTTATATGTATAATACATGCATAATATACTTAAGGATAACCCACAATAACCATTTCCCCGTGCGGAGCCGGGGCGGGTCGCTAGTACAGAATATTGTGTTGTTTGTCAGGATGCCATCCACTACATGACCCGCGAGGCGCCGCACGCTGTAATCGAGCTGGACAACTACGGGATGCCGTTCTCGCGCACGCCCGAGGGCCGCATCTACCAGCGCGCCTTCGGGGGGCAGTCGCTCCAGTTCGGCAAGGGCGGCCAGGCGCATCGCTGCTGCGCCGTCGCTGACAGGTATGGCTGGTATTTCACGGCAGACAAAAGACAGACGAAGGGGACGCAGTGATGCGTTAGAATGAGATACAAATACACCCGCGCTCACTCTTGCGTGCCTTTCGTCTTTTGTCTTTGACTACCGTGAAATACCTGCATATGCGACCACATAACCCTCACACATAATCCTCGACTACTGCTCCGCTGAAGACCTTCTTCTTCTTCTGTCGTGTCGATGGCTAGTTTTAAATTTTTGTTGCCCAATGGGCTGAAGACCTGGACCATGCCCTTCTCGAAAAAAAGTATTAATGCTAATACCTATCGTATTAATTGTCAAAAATTGTGAAAATTAAGCTTCTTGTTCTATTATGTGCAAAAAATATTTTACCTATATATATAGGATAAACCAATATTGGTCTACTTTGACGTATCGCGTTGTAATATGTTTTGAATGGTTAGGGCCTTTGTATTTCGTCCGGTGTTTCATGTTTTCCGTTTCATAACGGTGAACAAAAACATACGCAAATAACATGCACTCACATTACACCTGCGAAGAAATTCAACCGTTATTATGTCATAATATTTTACATAACATTTCGCCTGCGTCAACACCCCATAGTTAATCGACTTTTCTCTTGGAAACAATATGAATCGTTCCGGCTGCAAAAAAAAATCCCGTGTTTAATTAAAATGCTTTTGCTTTTCCATGCTGTCGCATTTATAATGAATGAATTAAAATTCTTATGTCACGAAAAATGCGCAAAGGCGAACTTATTGCTACAAAGCATTTTCTTCCAACTAACCTTGGTAGTTAAGAGCAGACTATGGGTATTTATAAGTGAGATAATATTCGATTATTTCTCACGCTTGCCAAAACTAATTAGTATCAGATGAGAAACACATCTGGATGTGATAGTGTTACGCAGACGGATCAATTACAAGCATTGATCGCCGGCAATGGTCTTGATTGCATTATGCAATTGAACTGTGCACTGGTCTCGGAGTATTGTCCTCGGATCACATTTCACGGTCTCACCGCTAATTAATGTACCGCAATGTGGTTTAACGAGTCGTGTTTACGATACGATCAGTTTGATTTTGTTGTTGATAACCGGAAATTATGCATTGAGATGTTTTAAAAAATAAAATAAATAAATAAAATAAAATAAATTTTGCATCTGCTTGTCTGCTTAATTAGTTTCCATTTTTATGTGCAGTAAGGCAATTACATTAATTCGTGTTTTCTATTATATATTTTAAAAAGAAAACTTTAGATTATTCCTGAATATGAATCGCTTTATTAGTCTTACTGTTACGAATTTTAAGAAAAAAAGCTAGTCTGGCAAGGAATAGTTTGTACAATTGATTGGTGAGAAAACGCAAAAAAAAATACGCTCTCGTATTTTAAGTTCAAATATTCATGTAAAAAGCGCTAAGCGAACAGAGAAAAGGTTCTTTCCTCTACTGACCACTTGTGCCACAAAACCGGACTTACGTTGATAATAATCCTAATATCACAGAGTAGACCATGCATAAACAAGTCCAGTTGCATGCGGCTAGAGACAGCATATGGTTGCTTTTGGTTTAGTAAAGAAAAAAATCATGAACGTAGCCCATGAGCGGTTATGCACTACTTCTATTTCCGTTCCAAATCCGAGAACGTCCATACAAATAGTCTCGAACGAAAAAAAAAGTATGGAATTTAGAATAGAATACATTAGAAATAATAGAATCAGTAAATTCACAAAAAAAACGACAGTAGGCGGCCTTATTGCTGAGTAGCAATTTCTACCTGGCAACCTTAAAAAAAGTATGGAATTTGTCGGATTCGGAACGGAATCGGACGGTAGTGCATAACCAACCGCTCTATGAGGCTCTGCCTGTATAACTTTAACCCTTGCTGGAGGATCCTCTATCTCATATTAAGTATGTACTTAGAATCATAAATTAATAGTTGTTCCGTATTGTTCGTAGGACGGGTCACTCCCTGCTCCACACGTTATACGGCCAGTCTCTGCGTTACGACTGCGAATACTTCATTGAATACTTCGCACTGGACTTGCTGATGGAAGATGGAGTCTGCAAGGGCTGCATTGCTTTGAATCTCGAAGACGGGACACTACACAGGTCGGTATCGTGATTTTTGACGATTAAAATAATTTTCTAGAGCCTTTATATTATTATAGTTTTGTGTTAATTTGGTTTTATCCAAGAAAGCACCTAAATTCCTTGTTCGATCTCAACGAAAATTGCAATGACCAGAAGCCAAAAAGCAATAAACATACTTGGTTGTGAGTTTGTGAGTATGTTCTGTACTATTAATGCGACAAACAATTCCATTATTAGCGTTTGTTGGTGGAGCCTGTTCTGTTTTCTATCTTCTGTTTGATCATATCCACTTCTTCCTTTGAAATCCTAATTCTTCTTGCCATAAGATTAGTCGTATTTTTGTCCAGGTTCCAAGCGAAGAACACGATTTTAGCGACAGGCGGCACGGGGCGGTCGTACTTCAGTTGTACCTCGGCCCACACTTGCACCGGGGACGGCACCGCCATGGCCACGCGCGCCGGCCTGCAGAACGAGGATATGGAGTTCGTGCAGTTCCACCCCACCGGTCAGAGCGCACACACACACACACACACACACACACACACACACACACACACCGCCTTGGCCACGCGCGCCGGCCTGCAGAACGAGGATATGGAGTTCGTGCAGTTCCACCCCACCGGTCAGAGCGCACACACACACACACACACACACACACACACACACACACACACCGCCTTGGCCACGCGCGCCGGCCTGCAGAACGAGGATATGGAGTTCGTGCAGTTCCACCCCACCGGTCAGAGCGCACACACACACACACACACACACACACACACACACACACACACACCGCCTTGGCCACGCGCGCCGGCCTGCAGAACGAGGATATGGAGTTCGTGCAGTTCCACCCCACCGGTCAGAGCGCACACACACACACACACACACACACACACACACACACACACACACCGCCTTGGCCACGCGCGCCGGCCTGCAGAACGAGGATATGGAGTTCGTGCAGTTCCACCCCACCGGTCAGAGCGCACACACACACACACACACACACACCGCCATGGCCACGCGCGCCGGCCTGCAGAACGAGGATATGGAGTTCGTGCAGTTCCACCCCACCGGTCAGAGCGCACACACACACACACACACACACACACACACCGCCTTGGCCACGCGCGCCGGCCTGCAGAACGAGGATATGGAGTTCGTGCAGTTCCACCCCACCGGTCAGAGCGCACACACACACACACACACACACACACACACACACACACACCGCCTTGGCCACGCGCGCCGGCCTGCAGAACGAGGATATGGAGTTCGTGCAGTTCCACCCCACCGGTCAGAGCGCACACACACACACACACACACACACACACACACACACACACACACACACCGCCTTGGCCACGCGCGCCGGCCTGCAGAACGAGGATATGGAGTTCGTGCAGTTCCACCCCACCGGTCAGAGCGCACACACACACACACACACACACACACACACACACACACACACCGCCTTGGCCACGCGCGCCGGCCTGCAGAACGAGGATATGGAGTTCGTGCAGTTCCACCCCACCGGTCAGAGCGCACACACACACACACACACACACACACACACACACACACACCGCCTTGGCCACGCGCGCCGGCCTGCAGAACGAGGATATGGAGTTCGTGCAGTTCCACCCCACCGGTCAGAGCGCACACACACACACACACACACACACACACACACACACACACCGCCTTGGCCACGCGCGCCGGCCTGCAGAACGAGGATATGGAGTTCGTGCAGTTCCACCCCACCGGTCAGAGCGCACACACACACACACACACACACACACACACCGCCTTGGCCACGCGCGCCGGCCTGCAGAACGAGGATATGGAGTTCGTGCAGTTCCACCCCACCGGTCAGAGCGCACACACACACACACACACACACACACACACACACACACACCGCCTTGGCCACGCGCGCCGGCCTGCAGAACGAGGATATGGAGTTCGTGCAGTTCCACCCCACCGGTCAGAGCGCACACACACACACACACACACACACACACACACACACACACACACACACACACCGCCTTGGCCACGCACGCCGGCCTGCAGAACGAGGATATGGAGTTCGTGCAGTTCCACCCCACCGGTCAGAGCGCACACACACACACACACACACACACACACACCGCCTTGGCCACGCGCGCCGGCCTGCAGAACGAGGATATGGAGTTCGTGCAGTTCCACCCCACCGGTCAGAGCGCACACACACACACACACACACACACACACACACACACACACCGCCTTGGCCACGCGCGCCGGCCTGCAGAACGAGGATATGGAGTTCGTGCAGTTCCACCCCACCGGTCAGAGCGCACACACACACACACACACACACACACACACACACACACACACACACACACACACACACACACACACCGCCACGGCCACGCACGCCGGCCTGCAGAACGAGGATATGGAGTTCGTGCAGTTCCACCCCACCGGTCAGTGCGCACACACACACACACACACACACACACACACACACACACACACACACACCGCCACGGCCACGCACGCCGGCCTGCAGAACGAGGATATGGAGTTCGTGCAGTTCCACCCCACCGGTCAGTGCACACACACACACACACACACACACACACACACACACACACACACACCGCCATGGCCACGCGCGCCGGCCTGCAGAACGAGGATATGGAGTTCGTGCAGTTCCACCCCACCGGTCAGTGCGCATACACACACACACACACACACACACACACACACACACACACACCGCCACGGCCACGCACGCCGGCCTGCAGAACGAGGATATGGAGTTCGTGCAGTTCCACCCCACCGGTCAGTGCGCGCACACACACATACACAACCATAATGAAAATGTATACTAAACAACCTTTAAATTGAGTATGAACTTACATTACTGCTGCTGCGGGATAATTACTATTTCTGCATACTCTTGACTGTATAGCTGTGTCGTCGTCTGTTCATTCAATGTTGTGTGAATTATAAGAATAATAAGTACCGTAAAACTCGGTTTCTTTGGATTGGTTTGGTTCAAGTTACCATTTGAACCAACAAGGTCATGCTAGTTCGGTCCGCACACGGTTAAACAGTATTTATACGCCATATTGAAGAGACCAAAGACTGTTAAAGTGTGCTTGTTACAGAAGTATAAAGGCTATGTCCATTTGATTTTCCTTTAAGTGTAATGGTCTCGGGCACAAATTACGTATAGCGGCGGCGCGCGGCGCGCCTAGACAGATGGCCCACTCGGAACTAAGCGCCATATTTTTACGCACACATTGATCATTGCGTTTACAGGCCGCTCGGACCACGCTCAGTACAAGCTCGGACCACGTGCAGTCGTCGCTCTCGCGATTATTAACAAAGTATTGATGTTCTATGTGCTAAAAAAATGGATAAGTGTTCTTATTACCTGTTGTAGTGTATTTGGCTGTTTAAACACAACACAAAAATGACGATACACTTTTTTCAAGGAGTCAAACAAGTTTAGGTAGTTAATTTCAAGGACGGCGGGAGTGGACTTTCTGAAATCTTTTTATTTTACAATGCATGTGCTCGAAAAGAGCGTTTTCTAAGCAGCCAAACAGTGCGGAAAGTAGCACTTTTCCGCACTAGTGCTTTTTACTTTTCAGTTTTTTTTTTATTTTGGCTCAGGCTGTCATTCAGCCAGTCAACCTGACATTTCAGTATTTGAGATATTTTTACAAATTACTGATTTACCAATTGTTACGAATATATAGGGAACAATATAAATAACTATTCAATAAACAGGTTTATAATTAGTATAATTACTTTAGAAATTTATTTTTAAATTAATTTTTAAATTTAAATTTATATTATAAATTACGTTCAAATATTAATTAAAAATTTGCGTGGCTGAACAGTCATTTTACTCATGCCTATTCGACGAGGTAGCCTTGCACATGCGCGCGCAGCGCAGTACATAATATTTTCAGCGCGCATGTGTTTAAGAAGCCCGCCATTTTATAGGTACGCCTTTTTAATATAACTGTTTTTGTTTTCTTGCACAATGCATAGTAAAATATTGTATGATACACGTGCGAAAGATGATTTCCGACTCGTGTCGGCTTATACACTCGCTCGTTTTGCTCGCTCGTGAATAAAATGACACTCATCGGAAATCACATACTTTCCGCACTAGTAGCATAAATATCTATTGTGTCTCAGGTGTGGACCTTTACAAGGTAGTGTCCACTATATTGCCACTTTAATTTTAACCCAATACCCTCAACATAAAGCCGAAAACGAGTGAATTTTATAAAGTTGTTTTGCCTTATAAGGGGTTATCAGTAGCACAGAAGAAAATAATAGTTCTAACCCGTACAGAAGGGACACTCACCTTCCCGCGCTAAAATGAGTTCCCCGGCCGATATAGCGCCCCATGCCCCGCACCCCCCCGCAGGCACCGCGGGACTTTACCAGGGGTGTTCGGGGGTGTTCTACATAGCGCCTAGCGCCATTGACTTGTAGTTGATATTCACTTGTTATTCAAAAAGAAGTAGCTTGTTTTGGGGCTTGTCATCGTATAGGGCTAAATACCTCGGTTCGAGACGCTCGGCAACCTAGGCAGGTTGTTGGGCTTCTTTGAGGAGATCGGGTGGCTCGAGTACTGAGTTATCCTACCCAACATGCAAAATAGGCGCGCTTAACGTCGAGTTGCGGAAAATTGGCCCGTTGAACTAACTAAATAGCTTGTCAAAAGCAGGGATCGGAACCGGTTTTTCATACACTTGTTAAATCACGCTAGTTCAAACCCTATCCGACTATAGCTCTAACTAAGATCACTAAGGGTAGGTTTAGTCCTGGGAGAACATAATATGCAAAGCAACCGGCAGCCCTGGCCTTCGCCGCAAATACAATTACTTTAATAATTACAAAACCGATTGAAACCGATATCATTCCGTTCTTTACCAAAAACCGGGTAACCAGAATATTTTTGGTTTGTATCATTAAGTTCCATCCGTTAAGTTATTGCCGGTTAATTGGGGAACGGAATTATATCTGTTTTTCGAACGATATTAACAGGGATTTCAAAACCGGTTTCGATCCCTGGTCAAAAGGCGTTTTCTGTATGGAGTGACCGGCCAGTGACAGTAGTGGTGTTGTGTGGTTGTAGGCATCTACGGCGCGGGCTGCCTGATGACGGAGGGCTGCCGCGGCGAGGGCGGGTTCCTGGTGAACGCGAAGGGCGAGCGCTTCATGGAGCGGTACGCGCCCGTCGCCAAGGACCTGGCCAGCCGCGACGTGGTCTCGCGCGCCATGACCGTCGAGATCATGGAGGGTGAGACCATACGTTTTTTTGCTTCGTTTTGGCATGATGCGTTCTGCATAATGCCACAGACAAGAGAAGGTAAGGAAGCGGGAAGGGTTTTAATTAAAACATAATTTGAGAAGGAACGGAAATTTGGAAGGTTTGAAGGAGGATAGGAGAAAAGACCATACTTATTTGTCGCGTCATCCTTGTTGAATAGTACGCATTCGACAAGAATGAACAGATCGACAAGAGAGAACAGAGAGAAGAATGAGCAGATCACGTAGGCTTGTATCAAGTTTGACAGTCCGATTGTTAGACCTTGTATTTTTAGACCATGATGACTACTTTGGGGTAGAGTCTTCCGCTTCCCCGCAAGTCCGGTGAAGCTTGATCCGTCGCACTTTTTCAATTATAGTATAGCATCTGTTTCACAATCGCGTTGTGTGTGTGTCCGTAGGGCGCGGGTGCGGGCCCGAGAAGGACCACGTGCACCTACAGCTGCACCACCTGCCGCCGGAGCAGCTGAAGCAGCGGCTGCCGGGCATCTCGGAGACGGCCATGATCTTCGCGGGCGTGGACGTGACGCGCGAGCCCATCCCCGTGCTGCCCACCGTGCACTACAACATGGGCGGCACGCCTACCAACTACCGCGGGGAGGTCAGTCATACCATACACACTACTACACACGCTCTGCTATAGCACAAGCAGCGGCTGCCGGGCATCTCGGAGACGGCCATGATCTTCGCGGGCGTGGACGTGACGCGCGAGCCCATCCCCGTGCTGCCCACCGTGCACTACAACATGGGCGGCACGCCTACCAACTACCGCGGGGAGGTCAGTCATACCATACACACTACTACACACGCTCTGCTATAGCACAAGCAGCGGCTGCCGGGCATCTCGGAGACGGCCATGATCTTCGCGGGCGTGGACGTGACGCGCGAGCCCATCCCCGTGCTGCCCACCGTGCACTACAACATGGGCGGCACGCCTACCAACTACCGCGGGGAGGTCAGTCATACCATACACACTACTACACACGCTCTGCTATAGCACAAGCAGCGGCTGCCGGGCATCTCGGAGACGGCCATGATCTTCGCGGGCGTGGACGTGACGCGCGAGCCCATCCCCGTGCTGCCCACCGTGCACTACAACATGGGCGGCACGCCTACCAACTACCGCGGGGAGGTCAGTCATACCATACACACTACTACACACGCTCTGCTATAGCACAAGCAGCGGCTGCCGGGCATCTCGGAGACGGCCATGATCTTCGCGGGCGTGGACGTGACGCGCGAGCCCATCCCCGTGCTGCCCACCGTGCACTACAACATGGGCGGCACGCCTACCAACTACCGCGGGGAGGTCAGTCATACCATACACACTACTACACACGCTCTGCTATAGCACAAGCAGCGGCTGCCGGGCATCTCGGAGACGGCCATGATCTTCGCGGGCGTGGACGTGACGCGCGAGCCCATCCCCGTGCTGCCCACCGTGCACTACAACATGGGCGGCACGCCTACCAACTACCGCGGGGAGGTCAGTCATACCATACACACTACTACACACGCTCTGCTATAGCACAAGCAGCGGCTGCCGGGCATCTCGGAGACGGCCATGATCTTCGCGGGCGTGGACGTGACGCGCGAGCCCATCCCCGTGCTGCCCACCGTGCACTACAACATGGGCGGCACGCCTACCAACTACCGCGGGGAGGTCAGTCATACCATACACACTACTACACACGCTCTGCTATAGCACAAGCAGCGGCTGCCGGGCATCTCGGAGACGGCCATGATCTTCGCGGGCGTGGACGTGACGCGCGAGCCCATCCCCGTGCTGCCCACCGTGCACTACAACATGGGCGGCACGCCTACCAACTACCGCGGGGAGGTCAGTCATACCATACACACTACTACACACGCTCTGCTATAGCACAAGCAGCGGCTGCCGGGCATCTCGGAGACGGCCATGATCTTCGCGGGCGTGGACGTGACGCGCGAGCCCATCCCCGTGCTGCCCACCGTGCACTACAACATGGGCGGCACGCCTACCAACTACCGCGGGGAGGTCAGTCATACCATACACACTACTACACACGCTCTGCTATAGCACAAGCAGCGGCTGCCGGGCATCTCGGAGACGGCCATGATCTTCGCGGGCGTGGACGTGACGCGCGAGCCCATCCCCGTGCTGCCCACCGTGCACTACAACATGGGCGGCACGCCTACCAACTACCGCGGGGAGGTCAGTCATACCATACACACTACTACACACGCTCTGCTATAGCACAAGCAGCGGCTGCCGGGCATCTCGGAGACGGCCATGATCTTCGCGGGCGTGGACGTGACGCGCGAGCCCATCCCCGTGCTGCCCACCGTGCACTACAACATGGGCGGCACGCCTACCAACTACCGCGGGGAGGTCAGTCATACCATACACACTACTACACACGCTCTGCTATAGCACAAGCAGCGGCTGCCGGGCATCTCGGAGACGGCCATGATCTTCGCGGGCGTGGACGTGACGCGCGAGCCCATCCCCGTGCTGCCCACCGTGCACTACAACATGGGCGGCACGCCTACCAACTACCGCGGGGAGGTCAGTCATACCATACACACTACTACACACGCTCTGCTATAGCACAAGCAGCGGCTGCCGGGCATCTCGGAGACGGCCATGATCTTCGCGGGCGTGGACGTGACGCGCGAGCCCATCCCCGTGCTGCCCACCGTGCACTACAACATGGGCGGCACGCCCACCAACTACCGCGGGGAGGTCAGTCATACCATACACACTACTACACACGCTCTGCTATAGCACAAGCAGCGGCTGCCGGGCATCTCGGAGACGGCCATGATCTTCGCGGGCGTGGACGTGACGCGCGAGCCCATCCCCGTGCTGCCCACCGTGCACTACAACATGGGCGGCACGCCTACCAACTACCGCGGGGAGGTCAGTCATACCATACACACTACTACACACGCTCTGCTATAGCACAAGCAGCGGCTGCCGGGCATCTCGGAGACGGCCATGATCTTCGCGGGCGTGGACGTGACGCGCGAGCCCATCCCCGTGCTGCCCACCGTGCACTACAACATGGTGCACTACTACAGGTGGCGCTTAACACAAACAATTGCTCTGTGTATTTTTAATTCTTTAAAATTGATAATAATAGTATTATAACATGAAAAGTATAAATAATTGTATATCAAAGTACAACTCATACGTGTGCCTGTTAGTAGCAATGTTGATTAACCTTTTAATGAGTTATTGAGACAGGAAGTGCGAATAAAAAAGAAAACTATTTATAAAGTATTTACCTAATGTACAATATACAAAAGTGTAAACATAATTAAAATCTGTGCCAACAATTATTAAAATACAAAAGTTATCTTTAAATTCAGTGTAAAAGTGTTTATTTTAATTTTAAATTATTGTTATCAAGGACGAAGGTAGTTTGTAACCGAGAACGTTTGAATTTAATAACAAAGACAACCTTGACTATGTTTTAACTCAAGCAGAAACAGTTCAATAATTTCGACACATTAGTACGAACGGTTCTGGTCGAGTGGTGCAATTCTGAGTGCTGTGTAAGCGGTCGACGGTTCGCGCCCTGCGTAACCGATACTATTTGACCTTTTTTTCTTTTTTTTTTTTTTTTTTTTCCTCCCGAGTGTATTAATATATGGACGATTGTTCTTGCCAATAAGAAGCATTATTAGAACATATTTAACCCAATTTTAAATCTTGCTGCAATTTTATTTAACTACAATATCAAGATCATAAGAGGAAATAATTTATAATGGCATCAATCATTACCATAACATGTGGAAAGTGCAACAGCAAAATACCTAATAGACAACATCTCAAGTGCGTACTATGCAAAAATTGCTATCATTTGAACTGTGTGAATGTTTCGCATAAATTGTTTCCATTGATGAAAAATAAACAGCAATGGAAATGCAATACTTGCAGTGAAAGAGAGAAGAACACGCCAATCGAAGTCCGGAAAACTCAAATACAAGAAGTCCGCACATCAACACCAAAAAATAAAGATAGAAAGAATGAAGTTGCAAATGGGACTACCAAAATGGCAAAAGCGAATATTGTCGTATCTCCATCTCCATCTACTTCAAATAACGAGCAAGAAAAAGTAATTATAATCCAGCCTGATAAATCTCCAAAGACTGCGCAAATATCTGGTTCAATGGGTGCGCACGGTTCAGAACTGACAACTTCTTCTTCCCTTACTGCACTTACCATCACAAAAAACTTGGAGGAGGAAAAGAATCTGCAAAGAGAATCTGAGAGAATTATTCAAACTTCCCCCATCCAAACATTAGATGAATCAAAAAAACTATATGATAACATAAATGAATCAAAAAAACTATATGATAACATAACACAGAGAAAAAAGAAGGCTTGTACTGATAATGATAGAAGTAAAAATAATAGTAGGTCGACAGACAGCGATTCAAGCTCGCCTCTATCCAAACATAACATGAGTTACGAATATCAAAGTTTGCCTGAACTTTTCACTCACCATGATGAAGAGATTAATAAACTAAAGGAAGAACTGTGTAATCTAAAAAGTGAATTAATGGCAGCTGATAGACAGATAGAAGATTTAACATTAGAGAAAATACAGTTAGAAAAAAGAGTTAAGGAACAAGATAAAAAAATAAAAACCTTATTACTTATATGTTCAAATCACAGACAAAACTCTTCTACATCAAAATTTAATAAATCAAAGAAAAACAAAGAAAGCATAGTTAATACAAACAAAAGTTATGACAGCTCTAAAGACGAAGATAATAATAACCTAAGAAAACTAAATAATATTGAAATATCCCCAATCAAAACGAACAACAAAAGGAATTTGTCAACTTATAAGGAAAATAACAAAGAAAAAACTACAAAGGGAACTGTACAAGAAAATAAAGACAAGAACAATGCTACAGAAAAAAAGAAAAGATTGTTTATATTAGCGGATCAGCAAGGCAAAGGAATGCAACAAATGCTACAAAAACAGCTTGGAAACAACTTCAATATTTTTTGTTTCTGGAAGGATGGAGCACGATTGGACGAAATCTTGAACACTTGTCGCGATGACCTGTTGAATCTGACTAAGTCGGACTATCTTGTAATTGCAGGCGGCTGTAACGAAAAAAGCTCTTTTCAATTAAAAACAAGCTTACTTAAATGGCTAAACGAAACTACGAATACTAACATTATAGTTTGCGGCCTACCTAACAACTCGTATTTGAATAGTCAGTCACTTAATTATGATATTAGATTGATTTGTCAGGATTTTTCACACTGTACTTACTTAAAAATGTACTACAGAAATTCAATGTGCGGCTCTAGATTTTTCATTGCTAACTTAAGCTTTTCAATTGTTAGGGAAATTTGTCATCTTATGCATGGCAAGACCTGTAGTGAGGCTGCTGAACTCATAAATACAATCGCCACTCCAATAAATTATGCTGTAGACACAGTACATACCACTAAAAGTCCTCGGGGAGATGCACACAATACTATTAACAAACCTTTTTTATTATAAATTCACCGAACAAGATAGCTCAAACAGAAGATATAGGCTTAGATGATCATTCACACATAAAAAATAGATTGCTTAAGTCTTTTACAATTTTACACCAAAATATACAGGGACTAATATCCAAAAAAGAACTTATAGAAATCACTCTATCTAACTTGAATCCAGAACTATATCCCGACGTTTTATGTTTTACAGAAACGTTTATAAAATCTGGAGACGAAAAAAATATTAATATAGCTAATTTCAAGTTAGCATCATCTTATTCTAGAAATAAAAAAAGGGGAGGATCATGTATTCTAGTAAAGAGAAATATAAATTTTAAAAAAGTGGATCTGTTCGACGACCTCTCTGTAATTAATATATTTGAGTGTAGCGCAATTGAAATAATAGACTTAAATATAATTATTATCTGTATATACCGAACGCCTAACACCGCAAAATCTGGGGTAGACGAATTTTTCAGTAGACTGGAAATCATGCTGCATCGATGTATTAAAAAATTTCAGAAAAAGAAAGTAGTCATGTTAGGTGACATCAACATCAACACTTTAAAAACCAATAACATTTCATCATACTACAGGGATATTTTAAAAAACTATAACTTTGACATGCACATTATGGAACCAACAAGAGGACGGGCATGTCTTGATCATATTAATAGTAATGTAAAATCAGCAACTGGAACGTTACTTAAACTCGGGCTGTCTGATCACGAAACAGCGCAACTACTTGAGATTCCTATTAAAAAAAAAGTTAGCTCATCAAAACCAATTTTTATTTATAGACGGTGTTATTCGTTAGAAAATATGTCCAAATTTAAAGAATATTTAAGAAGTTTATCCTTTTCGGAAATAACTGCAGAAAAAACAAATTTTCAATCTGCGTTCACACAATTTTATGAAACATTTTGTCTATTGTACGAGCAATGCTTTCCTGTTATTAAATTAAAGATTACTAGAACCTATAAAGAGAAGTGGCTATCGAGAGGTCTTAAAGTCAGCTGCAATACTAAAAGAAACCTGCGATTTCAGTACTACAAAAATAAATCATCTCACTTGAAAATAAAATACAGAAAATATACAAAAATTCTCAAAAATTGTATATACAATGCTAAACGTAATATAAATAGAAAATATGTAAAAAATAGCAAAAATGTATGCAAGGCGACATGGAATGTAATCCAAAATGAAGTTAACAACAAATATTCACAAAATCAAATTGATAGAGTCTTAGTAGAAAATAATATTATAACAGAACCCTCAGACATCGCTACCAGTTTCAATAAAAAATTTATTAACATGACTAACAAATATAACAACAATGACATTAAAAATACTAACCATTTTAGATTGCCCAATTCTATCTTTTTAAAGCCTGTGAATGATACAGACATAAAAAAAGCGATCATGGCCTTAAGTAATACAAACTCAGTAGGGCCTGATGATATATGTACTAAGGTATTAAAATTTTGTAAGGATGAAATTGCACCTGTACTGACTCACCTCGTAAATCTCTCATTAGAAACTGGCATATTCCCCGACGAACTCAAACGGGCTATAGTGAAACCCTTACACAAAAAAGGAAATAGAGAGGTCATGGATAACTTTAGACCCATAACATTGTTATCAGTAATGTCAAAAATATTTGAAAGAATAATGTATAACCAACTTATTACGTTCCTAGACAAACATGACATAATAAACAAAGACCAGTACGGATTCCAAAAACAGAAATCAACTACTTTGGCTGTCTACAGCTTGGTCAATGAAATACTGCAAAGCACAAACCGAAGGCTGTTTACGACAGTCCTGTTTTTTGACATGTCCAAAGCTTTCGATTTCGTGGCTCATAAGCAGCTTTTGGCCAAGCTGGAACAGTATGGAATAAGGGGTCCGGCTTTAAGTTGGCTAGAAAGTTATTTGTCGATTAGGAAACAATGTGTTGAAGTCAGTAGAGTGGATAAAAACTATATTTCCAAAACATATAAATCAGAATATGAAACTAACCTTTTCGGCGTCCCCCAAGGTAGTGTTCTGGGACCCTTATTGTTTTTAATTTATATCAATGACATTCCTAAAGTGACAACTCATAGAACAATTTTATTCGCTGATGACATCTCCATTGTAGTGACTACCGATAAGAATTTGACATTATCTAATCATGAATCTGACATTAATAAAACAATCTCTGACATAGTAGAATGGCTTAACAAAAATAATCTTCTTATAAATATTGACAAAACAAATTACATGAATTTTAATAATTTAAAATCTAAATTAAATCTTAAATATAAAAATCAGCCTATCAGTGAGAAGGACTCCCTTAAATTCCTAGGACTTATGATAGATAAAAATCTGAAATGGGTTGAACATGTAAATAATGTATGTAATAAAATAAATAGTTTCAGTTATCCATTATATAAGCTTAGCAAAATCGTAAGTCAAACAGCTGCTATGACAGCTTATCACGGGTATGTGCAATCAAACCTGAGGTATGGTCTATTGATTTGGGGTAACAGTGTCAACACTAACAAAGCCTTTATCGCTCAAAAAAAAAGCATTAGGTCTATCTGTGGCGCATCTCCTATGGATTCTTGTAAACCTTTATTTACGAAGCTGAATGTCTTGCCTCTGCCATGTTTATATATTTTTGAGGTAGGAAAATTCGTCAAGGAAAATCTACATCTGTTTGTAAAGGCTAGAGATATCTGTACTGCGAACATAAGAGGTGCAAACAGACTAGTGACTGCTGTTATTTGTAGAACAGCTAGGTTTAGAAAAAACTGTTATTTCATGTGTGTAACAATTTATAACAAGATTCCTCAGCATATTAAGGACCTAGAATTAAAAGCATTTAAAATTAAATTGTATGAATGGTTGTCAAAGTATAATTTTTATTCAGTAAAAGAATTTTTAGAACATAAGTTAAGCTAAGCTGCCTGGACTGAGAACTTTATTATTTGCATGTCATATTGTAATGACTGAGTGTGGAGAGACTTATTATTAAGTATAAACATTGTATTCAACAACATGTGTATGTACCCCATTCTATGCAAATAAAATTATCATTATCATTATCATTATCATTATCATTATCATGGGCGGCACGCCTACCAACTACCGCGGGGAGGTCAGTCATACCATACACACTACTACACACGCTCTGCTATAGCACAAGCAGCGGCTGCCGGGCATCTCGGAGACGGCCATGATCTTCGCGGGCGTGGACGTGACGCGCGAGCCCATCCCCGTGCTGCCCACCGTGCACTACAACATGGGCGGCACGCCTACCAACTACCGCGGGGAGGTCAGTCATACCATACACACTACTACACACGCTCTGCTATAGCACAAGCAGCGGCTGCCGGGCATCTCGGAGACGGCCATGATCTTCGCGGGCGTGGACGTGACGCGCGAGCCCATCCCCGTGCTGCCCACCGTGCACTACAACATGGGCGGCACGCCTACCAACTACCGCGGGGAGGTCAGTCATACCATACACACTACTACACACGCTCTGCTATAGCACAAGCAGCGGCTGCCGGGCATCTCGGAGACGGCCATGATCTTCGCGGGCGTGGACGTGACGCGCGAGCCCATCCCCGTGCTGCCCACCGTGCACTACAACATGGGCGGCACGCCTACCAACTACCGCGGGGAGGTCAGTCATACCATACACACTACTACACACGCTCTGCTATAGCACAAGCAGCGGCTGCCGGGCATCTCGGAGACGGCCATGATCTTCGCGGGCGTGGACGTGACGCGCGAGCCCATCCCCGTGCTGCCCACCGTGCACTACAACATGGGCGGCACGCCTACCAACTACCGCGGGGAGGTCAGTCATACCATACACACTACTACACACGCTCTGCTATAGCACAAGCAGCGGCTGCCGGGCATCTCGGAGACGGCCATGATCTTCGCGGGCGTGGACGTGACGCGCGAGCCCATCCCCGTGCTGCCCACCGTGCACTACAACATGGGCGGCACGCCTACCAACTACCGCGGGGAGGTCAGTCATACCATACACACTACTACACACGCTCTGCTATAGCACAAGCAGCGGCTGCCGGGCATCTCGGAGACGGCCATGATCTTCGCGGGCGTGGACGTGACGCGCGAGCCCATCCCCGTGCTGCCCACCGTGCACTACAACATGGGCGGCACGCCTACCAACTACCGCGGGGAGGTCAGTCATACCATACACACTACTACACACGCTCTGCTATAGCACAAGCAGCGGCTGCCGGGCATCTCGGAGACGGCCATGATCTTCGCGGGCGTGGACGTGACGCGCGAGCCCATCCCCGTGCTGCCCACCGTGCACTACAACATGGGCGGCACGCCCACCAACGACCGCGGGGAGGTCAGTCATACCATACACACTACTACACACGCTCTGCTATAGCACAAGCAGCGGCTGCCGGGCATCTCGGAGACGGCCATGATCTTCGCGGGCGTGGACGTGACGCGCGAGCCCATCCCCGTGCTGCCCACCGTGCACTACAACATGGGCGGCACGCCTACCAACTACCGCGGGGAGGTCAGTCATACCATACACACTACTACACACGCTCTGCTATAGCACAAGCAGCGGCTGCCGGGCATCTCGGAGACGGCCATGATCTTCGCGGGCGTGGACGTGACGCGCGAGCCCATCCCCGTGCTGCCCACCGTGCACTACAACATGGGCGGCACGCCTACCAACTACCGCGGGGAGGTCAGTCATACCATACACACTACTACACACGCTCTGCTATAGCACAAGCAGCGGCTGCCGGGCATCTCGGAGACGGCCATGATCTTCGCGGGCGTGGACGTGACGCGCGAGCCCATCCCCGTGCTGCCCACCGTGCACTACAACATGGGCGGCACGCCTACCAACTACCGCGGGGAGGTCAGTCATACCATACACACTACTACACACGCTCTGCTATAGCACAAGCAGCGGCTGCCGGGCATCTCGGAGACGGCCATGATCTTCGCGGGCGTGGACGTGACGCGCGAGCCCATCCCCGTGCTGCCCACCGTGCACTACAACATGGGCGGCACGCCTACCAACTACCGCGGGGAGGTCAGTCATACCATACACACTACTACACACGCTCTGCTATAGCACAAGCAGCGGCTGCCGGGCATCTCGGAGACGGCCATGATCTTCGCGGGCGTGGACGTGACGCGCGAGCCCATCCCCGTGCTACCCACCGTGCACTACAACATGGGCGGCACGCCCACCAACTTCCGCGGGGAGGTCACTACCACACTATCATACATTATTTATCTCACTACACTTCATACACTCAACGGAGTCCCTATATTGTAAACATACCGCTTATTCAAATACAACTATACACCGTGAAATTTAACTGGTTGATTATCCGCAACCTAGTGGTAGTACCCATGAAACTGAACTGCTTTTCCTAAAGAATGTATGTAACTTTGTCATTCTGTCCATCTATCTTTCTCAACCGATTCTCATAATAATCTGTGAGTAATTTTGTTAGTAATAGGTATATATATGAGTTTGTTTCATGAGTTTGTCAGTTTAGATTTCTTTTTTAATTAAAAAATGATGTCATTGTAGTTTTCAGCTAACAATCATTCATAACCCAAACACTTGACTGGTGGTTTTAGTTTAGGCGTGGTTTAGGCTCACTGTAAGCTTATTAAAACTGTCCCATTATGTATGAGTTATTTATATTTGTACTATAATGTTGTACGTGCTGTGTGCAGGTGATTACCCACCACAACGGTGCCGACAAGGTGGTCCCCGGGCTGCTGGCGGCGGGCGAGGCGTCGTGCGCGTCGGTGCACGGCGCCAACCGGCTGGGGGCCAACTCGCTACTGGACATCGTGGTGTTCGGCCGCGCCTGCGCCATCACCATCAGCGAGACCAGCAAGCCGGGAGACGCACAGCCACCGCTCAAGGACGTGAGTACTGGTGTAGTGCCAACATCACCACGTACTGCAGTGGTGTAGTTGAATTGCATTATATCATACATAATGTAATAGGTAAAGATGGGGTGCTATAGAATATACGCTAACTACAGCAAACTTTAATAAGAATTGATGATTTAAATATATCTTCTAATGCCTTAGAATTTAAAGATAACTTCAAAATAAACTACCGGATTTCTTTTTACATAGCGAGTCGTTTTTTTTACGCGGCGGCGGCGGCACTTAGCCTCAGGTAGCTTGTTAACCTCTAGGGGCATTCCACGGAAATATCTACTTTTGTCGGGCACGTGACGCATAATTTTTCCAAAAAACATCATCTATCATCATTTGAAGGCTACATAGACAACCGACCCTCGCTTAGTAGAAGCAACTAAGAAAAGGGGGTCACCTAGCTGCCCATCTTGTCCTGTCGCCTGCACGCGAGAGGACTTGATAAAGGCTACTGACGACGCTATTCGTGTGGCTGGTTTTTGGGCCGAGACTGTCTGAGTTTGCTGTCGGCTCGAAAAGAAGAATTGTCCCTGCAAATGACCGTACGATAGCGTCACGTGGCCGACACCTCCGTGGAGCTAGGAACTAGATAGTTGTGGTGTTGCAGTCGACGGGCGAGGCGAGCGTGGCGAACCTGGACCGCGTGCGGTTCGCGGACGGCAGCATCTCCACGGCGGACCTGCGCCTGCGCATGCAGAAGTGCATGCAGAAGAACGCCGCCGTCTTCCGCACGCAGTCCACGCTCGAAGACGGTCAGTACTATACTACACCTATAAGGCAGGTAAACAAAGACCAAAGAAATAAGAAACCTCGCCATATTGCGGAATTTCAATGGAACTAATTTTATAAGGGAAATTTTTGCCATAGTCTTAAAAATATTCATGTGGTGCCTTTAGAGCAGGTTTCTTATTTCTTTGGTCAGGCTTTATTTCACTGGCGACGAAAGAGACGCAGTTATGCAGCGCAGTGTATTTGTGTCTCATTCTAACGCATAACTGCGTCCCTTTCGTCTTTTGTCTTCTGTCGCCAGTGAAATAAACCGGCTTCCACGACCCTCACTACACAATCATGTTATTTATTATTATTTATTTCTTATTATACATTATAGTGGAGTCATTATACGCATTCAATGTATGGGAACCAATATTTTTCGGATCAAAGGATGAGCCTTGGCACACTTGTTCCTTAGGTGGACTAGTGTGGAAAACGCCCGGGAGTCAGCGGATTACACCCCGATGGGGGGGGGAAGGGGGAGGGAATTCTGAAACAAAAATAGAGCGTTTCCATACAAAAAAATTTTTCAGTCAAAAACTAAAAAAAATATTTCAAACATGAACCAGTATCTTTGATTAAAAATATATATTTGAAAAGCCGCATTCATACAGATTCTAAAAATATAAGCTTTGTTGAAAAATATAATAAAAAATTTAAGTTAAATACGCGGCAGAGACGAATATACTTAGAAAAATACAGGACAACAAAAACGACTTATATGTTGCTAATGACCTGTATGTAACTAGTAAGAATGGAATATTGTTTTTATAGAATAGGGGGAATTTTAATGTTTTTTGATAAAAAGATATTGTATGAATCCTTTGTACAAGTCGCGGCACGAAACTCTAGCGCTAACCTTGATTCCCGCGCATGTTTCCCCATACTCCCCGCGACCCTGTAACTCCCCCGCGACCCTTATTTTAGACTTCTGCGCAATAACGGTCAGCGCTAGAGATTCGTGCCGCGACATATACAGGTATACCGTCATATTAAAAACTACGGTATTAGTTCGAACATGGCATCAGGTTTTATCACACCATGTTTTACATATCGTTATAAAATTCTGAATATACCCCGCTAAAAGGAAATGTACGACTACTACAACATTTTGTAGAAGATTCAGGATCATTATAATTTACAATACAATACAAATAATCTTTATTAACACCAAAAGAGAACACATAAATATTACAATAGGTACATAAACAAACTTGAGTCAACAGGCGGCCTTATTGCTAATGGTAGCAATCTCTACCAGGCAATTTTATCAAAAACATGTCCACTTTTAGACAACGATCTCGATACATGTATTGGTCTGTGGCAATATTCGGCGGAAAGTAAACTTCAGTTCGATTACAAAAATAATCACAGTCGTAAATCGTACTTTAAAATTTAAAAGGAAAAAATCTCGGAAAAATATGTTATCTTTATCCCACAATCAATTGCACTACAAGTCTTGGAAAATTACTTGGCAATAGTCCAGCCACCAAAAAATAAAAATCTCTGAACGTAAACAAGAATGATAGTGATAGATAATATTATGTCGTTGTTATTTTAGCGCGGCAACCAGTAAAAATATAAACATCTTCAATCAGATACAAGTATGTCTACGTCAAAACTGTACTACATTTCGAATATATTATTGAGGAAATCATGTGCTTTGGATTGGAGATGTTTAGGTGACCCTGTAATTATTTTAAATAACAAAAGATATTATTGTTTAACTTAAACATTTGTATTAATGAGTATTGTAGCCACGAGTAAGACAAGACCTCTGGCCCTTTTTCGTGAATGATATATAATAAGTTTATGTATAAATGTTCTGAATATTCCAGTACCTAGCCATCTTTATGCATCATATGAGATTTATCTTTACGAAAAGCTAGTTTATTATAAACGGTCTTAGATTGATTAGGTGTATGTCACGTATGCAGTTGAAAAACGTGGTTTAAACACCACAATTTTTTTTAAGATGTGGACTGGATCATCGTATTTCCAGCGGGCTTACTACAGAAATGTAAGGCTCGAGAATGTATCAAATGTGACATAGTGACAGAAATACTACGACTCTTAGCCATTCGCATTGTACCAGAGAAGTGGGAATATAGCGCGGCTTTTCCAAGCTCTTTGCGTTGTACTTTTTTTTTTGTACACTTTTCGTAGTGAGTTTATTAAATCAAGCTAAAAATAGATTGTTTTGAGTTTGTCTAATAAGTTGTTATACTTGGGACATTTTTTTGGGTTGTTGTCAAATTCTGATTCGAGAGCTCGTCCCCATGTCTACGGCGCGGCACGTCACGTCACGGTGCCGCGGACGGTGGCGCCAATTCTAGTAATAATAGGAGAATAATCCTTTCGCGATCTATAGAAATTATTCTCCTATTATTACTAGAATTGGCGCCCGCTACACCGTCCGCGGCACCGTGCGCCGTGCCGCGGAGCCGTGACGTGCCGCGCCGTAGACATGGGGACGAGCTCTCGAATCAGAATTTGACAACAAATGAATGTTGGCAGAGAGCGCTTTTACAAAAAATACTAAAATGTCCCAAGTATAACAACTTATTAGACAAACTCAAAACAATCTATTTTTAGCTTGATTTAATAAACTCACTACGAAAAGTGTACAAAAAAAAAAGTACAACGCAAAGAGCTTGGAAAAGCCGCGCTATATTCCCACTTCTCTGGTACAATGCGAATGGCTAAGAGTCGTAGTATTTCTGTCACTATGTCACATTTGATACATGGGGACGGGCTCTGACCTGTCTCTACTACTATATCATCAACATCCTTACTCTACGACGCAGGCCAGAAGCAAATCCACGAGATCTACAAGCAGATAGCGGACGTGAAAGTGTCGGACCACTCGATGATCTGGAACTCGGACCTGGTGGAGACCCTCGAGCTGCAGAACCTGCTCATCAACTCGGTGCAGATCGTGGAGGGCGCGCTCCACCGCCAGGAGTCGCGCGGCGCGCACGCCAGAGAGGACTTTAAGACCAGGCGCGATGAGCTAGATTACTCCAAACCCTTGGAGGGACAGGTGCGTTCTACTAAAATGAAATGAAATGTGTTTATTTGTAAGGCGTTGTCCTAATAGAACGCGGCTGCGCGATGCGAGCGATGCGACCATCGCGTGTTCGCGCGATCAAACATATTGAAGTCGAATAGGTGTCCTAATAGACGATCGCTCGATAGAACGATTTTTTCATACATTTCACAACCGCGCGATCGTGCGTTCGCGCGTTGATCGCGTATTCGCGTTCTATTAGGACAACGCCTAATTATGGGTGAATACACTATTTTACAGGTGACATGTCATACTATAGGAATCTCCATAACTGACCTTCGTGAGGTGTACAAATGTTATTGAATATAAAAGATTACAGAATTGTCAATAATAATTGTCTAAATCATGGTCCGTAAGGTCTTACAATTAGACCACGTGACTGACACAAGCCTACGTCATTTTGCGCTGTTCATCCTTGACTATTACACGCATTCGACAAGGATAAATAGGCAAAGTGACGTAGAAATGACGTAGGCTCGGGTCAGTCACGTGGTCTAATTGTAAGACCTTGTTTTCTTGGACCATAGTAAATAAAAATAAACTTTATTACAAAAGAATACATACTAGTATTCTGCCGTCATAAATAAAAAGTAAACTCAAGTTAACTCAGTATTTTTTAAAAATTTAAAGAAAGCTCTTAATTTAAAAGATCTTTAAGATGCACCATCTACGAGTATTTTCTGTTATGACGGCAGTATTTTAAATGTCCGTTTTACCTTGACCGGCTCGAAGAGAACATATTTTTATCACGTTTAAGACAGAGTATTGAGTCATTGTAATAAGGTTTATTTTAGCATAAACACTTTTGTCATTAAAGATGTTTGAACGCGCTTTGTATGGGCGGTGCTCTCTGAACCGGTCTGTGTGAACGGATCTCTAATCGAAGCAAAAACTACGGTATCTGTATTTAATCTTCAGTTACTTCTTTTTTCTTTGTGATGCAATGCAGGAGCACAAGGAGACCAAATATTCTACGCGTGATTCGCTTCACCACGGAGCATCGTTAGGAGTTGTTAGACTAGACTAGACCGTGCAGTGCCGTTTTTATTATTTTGTTTCGATGAGATGAGACGACCGTTCCCATCGAAATCGTTCGTTGTTTTCTTGAGCAGAGCTTTTCGTTTTGTTACTTTTGATTACTGTCGCAATGTCTGATATTCACTTTTAATCTTGTCTTTTTGATTCTGATTTTGTGTAACGAATATTATTAAAACCGTATCATATGAACTCCACAGACGAAGCTGCCATTCGAGAAACATTGGAGGAAGCACACTCTAGCGGAGACAAACGCGGCGACCGGAGAAACCAAACTCACGTACCGACCAGTCATAGACGAGACACTCGACCAGAAGGAGTGCAAGACCGTGCCGCCCGTCATCCGCACATACTAACAACACTAGGTCAGTCACACACATACACACCCACAGGCATGTTCACACCCACACATAGTCACATTCACACCCACACATAGTCACATACACACCCACACAGAGACACATACACACCCACACACCCGCAGGCACATTCATACCCACACATAGTCACATTCACACCCACACATAGTCACATACACACCCACACATAGTCACATACACACCCACACATAGTCACATACACACCCACACATAGTCACATACACACCCACACAGAAACACATACACACCCACAGGCACATTCATACCCACACATAGTCACATGCACACCCACGTACAGACACATACACACCCACAAGCACATTCACACCCACATACAGACACATGCACACCCACAGGCACATTCACACCCACACATAGTCACATACACACCCACATACAGACACATACTCACCCACACAGAGACACATACACACCCACACACAGACACATTCACACCCACATACCCGGGTAGCACATGAGCCGCAGCGCACACCTTCGAAAAAAAACCGAACGGAATGCAGATTTATCGCGCACACACCAAGCAAGCTGTATGGCGAACGCTGCGCGAGGTCCGCTTAGCCACGGCAGCTCGCTTGGTGTGTACCGAATTCCTGAAGGTTTGCGCACAGGGTTAAGAATCCTAAATTGATAGTGCTTTGTGGTTGCAGGTAATCAATCTCTCGCCGGGTGCTGGCTGAGCGTCTTGCGTCGCGGCACCGATCATACGTCGCCACTATTTATTTCATTATTTATTGTACTCTAGCCTGGTAAGCATAAAGAGACTATTCGGTCCTTAATATATCAGTTAATACGTACAAATTGATCGTGCCACATTTATTTTATTCAACTTAGAAAGTTGTATAAATAAATCAGCATTTATTTGTAATAGTAACGTTACGAAGTTTTGTAAGACTCAGCAGCACCATAGTACTTAAATGTAATATATTAATAAAACATGCTTGAAAGTGGTTGTAACTCAAGCAATACCTACTCAGAAAAAAATTAACTCCATAGTCTACCTCAATGCAATGTAATGTAAAACTAAAAGTGTTGATGGCAATTATAAATAAACAATTAAAATGTGAAATGCAATTTATGAATTATAATTATTTTTATGTAAATTTTGATTATATGCTGCAGTATTATAATTATGGAAATTGTTTTTAAATTCTTAAGAGGTACAACCGTTGTAGAAATTAAGGACATCGATGTAAAATAATGTGAATTAAAATTATGTAAAGTTATACATAATTTGTTTGTTTCATTGCCACGGTATTCAATTTTAAATCGCTAGTTTGTTTTTCATAAGAAGGCGCCTTAAGAAATTTCTTGGATCGAAGCCGGATAGTACTCGTGGATTTAATAACAGTACTTATTGTCCAAAGCAAAGCTCTTATCCTCATGTAATCGTTGCCTCTATTGATTGTTAAAAAGTTATTGAAATTTTCGAAATTACATATCAAAGTCTGCTGTAAGGCGAAAGCGATTCTACCCTAAAGCGAATCTGCCATATCGCGAATCTCTCCAAACGCGAACGATGGTATATTTTGTTGTGGAACAAGATATCTCCATATCTTGTTTTTTCAGGGTATTTCTCTACTGGCGTCAGGCCTGACGCAACGCAACGTCCCATTTGCTAGGATCAGCAGAGTTCAAATTACTCACTTATTTTATTGTAGGACTGTCTGACGCATTATTTGTAAGCTAAGTGCTAACTTTTTTAATTGACGTCATTATTAATCTGATTTCTTCTTAACTTCATAGCCGCATAAACAAATTGTTATCGCTCAAATTTAACAAATAATGTACAAATGTTTAAAACTAAAATCATGCTAAAAAAAGCTGTTTTTATTTTCTCAAGGTATGGCAACGCTAAACTGTTTTCACAGACGTGCTATTCGGTGCTATAGCCTACAGGAAAGAGCTTCCTCTCTTTTTTTGTGGTTAGCTCAATCTGTCACCATCACCAGTACCTTCGGAGCATGATGTACAAAACGCAAAATGTTTAAGAGAGATACGTTCAAGTTCCATTTTTAAAAATAGTTAAAATTGGGTTTAATGCAAACAAAATTGTTAGTCCCATAGTCACTGGCTGATATGTTGGTGAATTTATTGAACTTACCTACTATGGTCTATATGTCTGTCTATAGATATAGGTTCACAAAAGGTCAGAGGACTGGGAATGGAGACAAAAGCCTGTAACAACTCTTATCGTAGAGAGCACTATGGATGGAAGTTTAGAGATCTTAAGGTCAAGACAACGCAAGATACAGTATCACATATATTATTAATGCGAATAGGGTGTCTGTCTGTTCTGTTGACCTCAAACGAGTTCAAATACTCGAAAATTACGTTATCAACTTAAATACAAGCAGGTAGATAGGACATGAAAATGTTTATTTATTAATATAGTTCACTACCAAATAAATTATTATTATTTAGAGTACAATACAGTGGAATATTTTGGTTTGGCACTAATTACCAATTACATAATGGCTTATCATCCTCTTGGCTCGTAATCCTCATGTAAATAAAACAATTATTGTCGAAAATGGCTATTAAATAATCATGTTTTAACAAGTATAACGTCTTGATACCTATATCAAACAAACAGAAATCCCTAAACTAAGCTAGTAGTAAGTAATAAAGTTAATAATGAGCCAGCTTAACATACTCTCCAAAGCAAGGAAAATTTTAAGGGGGGCGGCGGTTCAGTTTGCACATCCTATTGCAAGCAAACGATTATTATTGGAACTGGATCTTGAGAACCTCCGAAACTGAACCAAAGAAAACGGAAGAAAGAGATGAAGTTGGTGGTAGCAACAGTGATGAAATGCACATTCATATTATTATAAGTAGGTACGAACTAAAGGGAAGATCCAGAAACAGCAGTTTTAAAACTATTACTATTAGATAAGCATATTTTTAAGTAGGTACAGCGTATCGTTCGTTTCGTTATCTCAAGGGACGCAAAACCTAGCTAAGTATAGCCAAGTGGAGACATGACGTCGCTCGTGGCACGAAAGATAACTCCGACGGGGTCAGGCAGCGATTCCGCAGATATATTAATGGTATCTCAGTCTTGACTGGTCGGTTGCCACACTCGTGTCGTACCCGCAGTTTAGGGCTACATTTTCTTCAGCTTTCAACGGTTTTTACCTATTCAGTGTGTTTAATGGTGCTGCTTGGCACGAAACATTTGGATAGCGCTTCCGGCCTCCTCCGAGGCGCAGCTGAGCGAGCTTCCCGACTCGAAGCGCTTGGTGTCAACGTGATTTGGATCCTCCAGAACATATTATTCAATCTGTGTAAAGGTACATAACTTAGTACATACAATTTCGATGCGTTATCGCCTCAATAAGAAGACAAAAGTTAAAGAGTTTGAGAGTGTGGCGTGTGGAAATTTCCTTTTCGTAATAGTATTATTCGCTACTGATAATTTCAAGAAATATTAATCATGAGTACCTACTTACCTAACTAATTTACATAAAACTAATGTTTTACTTAGACAGCATGAGAACTGAGTTACTACGCACAAGAAAACAATGGGATGGGCCAGTTTTCCAAATTTTCCTATAAGTAATGTAGGTAGGTACTAAACTAACTGTTTAGGAAAAAACACCATTCATAACACCAATAGATGTACAAATAGGCGGCCTCATTACTGACAAAAGAGTTAGTCGAAATTTCAGTATAGATAATGAAAGTTCATTGGGTGATGATTTCAGCCTGTGAAGCAAGCATGTCCAGTTTCCCGCCGTCCATGTTCACCGCGAGCCGCATACGCGAAACCCAAAAGGAGCGAGACAAAAAGCCGACCAAGGGCCGGGGAACTGAACCTGACAAGTACTTCAACACTTCATGTAAGATCTACTCACTACATACTATTATTTAGTAGTAGCCACACAAGCTTTCTGCCCCGCGGCTCAGCCCAGTTTCCCGTGGGAATGAGGAATTTTCCCGCTGTAAAAGCCCTCACACCTATTTAATGCAAACAAACAAATAATCAAATCTCTCCTCTTTATAATATTGGTACCTTAGAGTATGAATAGAAAAATTATTGGTACCTATAGAAAAATGAATAACGGCATAAGAACGATACGTTGCGGAGATCTTTGAGGAAGGCGTTTATCAAGCGGTAGACATCTTTCAGCTGATATTATGACGATGAATGAAGAACATAATAATATCTAAAAGAACGATTCTCTTTCTTGGACATCGTTTGTTATTCGGTAGGTATAGATCAAATAGCATAGGAATGTAATTGTACGAGGAGTACGTTACCCCAGCCAGAAAATGTCGAAAATCGTCATCCAAGTGGATTAATTAGATACCTATACAAGTTAGGACTATAGGTAGTTAGGGTTAGGATTATAGTTAGGGTTATTTTGGGCTGGGCACATTGCGCGTAGAACCGACGGCCGTTGGGGCAGAAAGGTTCTTGAATGGCGGGCGCGCGCCGAAAGACGTAGTGTGGGCAGGCCCCCCACGAGGTGGACCGACGAGATCGTCGATCACCAGATGGTGAGGGTCGCGGGAAGCCGCTGGATGCGGGCAGCGCAGGTCCGATCTTTGTGAAGATCCTTGGGGGACGCCTTTGTCCAGCAGTGGACGTCTTTTGGCTGAGATGACGATGATGACAAGTTAGGAAATGTACGAAGACACAGAATAAATAATAGTACTAGGTAACGAAGACACGAAAGTGGATCATGTTGACTGACGGAGCTGAACACAATTTTTCGGAACATACAATTTTATTTAGTTCACTATGCTTAGAGTTCACAAATGAGGAATTATACCGTATTTTTTTGCAGTCATGGATTTGACTCCGTTGAAGTACAACAGCAAATTGATGAACAGCATTTGGGGCTTCTACAACCGCTATTCGCCGCATAACGTGAAGAACATCACCGACAGTTTCTCTTTCAACGTGGAGTGCCAGCAGTGAGTATGAGCAATGTCCTCTACCTCCTCGCGTCGATGTCCTCAATACTGAGAGCCGTGATCCCCCCGAGGAATCAATTTGTCGCGCCGACAATGTTCCGCCGACTGTGTCTCTTTTGCGATGGGGAGAGATATAGACCTTTTTAGGGTTCCGTAGCCAAATGGCAAAAAACGGAACCCTTATAGATTCGTCATGTCTGTCTGTCTGTCTGTCTGTCCGTCCGTCCGTCCGTATGTCACAGCCACTTTATTCCAAAACTATAATACTTACCTATACTGTTGAAACTTGGTAAGTAGATGAATTCTGTGAACCGCATTAAGATTTTCTTACAAAAATAGAAAATAAACAATATTAGGTTCCTAATAACATTTTTTTCTAAACTGAATAGTTTGCGCGAGAGACGCTTCCAAAGTGGAAAAATTTGTGTCCCCCCCCCTCTAACTTCTAAAATAAGAGAATGATAAAACTAAAAAAAATATATGATGTGCATACCATAAAAACTTCCAACGAAAATTGGTTTGAACGAGATCTAGTAAATAGCTTTTTTTTAATACATCATAAATCGTAAACCGCAATTTACCTTTCACTATTATTAAAACATCGATCAAAGTCACAACGAACTACAAAAACTTTTATATTATGTTACTGGCTGCTACGGAACCCTTCATGGGCGATTCCGACTCGCACTTGGCCGCTTTTTTTCCCCTTTGGGCCTTTCAACCCTAAGGTTCACAGGACATCTTTTAAGAGGAACTGGTAATAGATTTCCAACTTAAATAATTCAAATTCTACATTATTATTGGTTCAGTGGAAGTTATATTACAATACTAAGAACTCTTTACTCTAGAGTAGAGAGGGCTTTGTCAAACTACCTCAACGGACTACGTACGACGACCCGAACTGGGACGCCTGGTTACTTTTCCGGTTGCCATTACCTGCTCATTACCAATAGCAATAAAACTTAAAAATAATTGTCTAGCCTAAAGTTTCAGGAGCGTTATGCTAGAGATTGTTTTTTTTTCTATGTAATAGGTGGTAATAGTTATTCTGGTGATACTATTAATAGTACAATAAAGATTCCCTTGTTTTATGTACCGCATGTGCTGCCTACTGTATACTTCGTACCATTATTATTTCGTATCAATGTTGGATTTCCTTATATTGGTTCTTTTTTCTTTTAGATCTGCTGGTAACTCCACGAACAAGGGTGAACCTGTAATCCCACTGCCCCCAACCAAACTTGACAATGTCTGGGCAGCTGTGAATGTCTCACAATCTCACTAATATGTTATGAACTATTCTTGAATAAATAAATAAACTTAATCAATACTAAATTGCTTAATCGTGGGTTTTTTTATTATAGTGTCTCATTTTTAGGAAGATTTTTTGTTGGTTCATATAATATTAAATGTTATTCTGTAACTCGGTGTCTAAATTATACTCATAATAAAATTATTGTTTTATTTACAATTCCTCTTTATGGCATAATAAAATACAAATTCAAAATATTTAATTTTACTCAAATAAATAGACCTATCACAGACTTTTATCTAATTACTTAATATATTATACAATATGTATTTTACTATAGATAAAAATAAAATCACACTACACAAACTGACTTGGACTAGATGTGCGATTGATTTGTTTCAACAAATATTATACATAGGGTATCATATTGGACAAACCAAATCAAACATGGACTAATATTATAAAGCATAAAGGTTTGCTTGAAAAAATTCTATATCTTAGGAAAAAATATTAAGCATTGCAACACTTCGGCTTTACATCACATTCAATTTTAAATAACCTAATTGCTTGCTTGGCCAGACACTGCACTATTTTACTACATGTATTATTGGTATATTTACATACAAATTATGTAATCGCAACATTCACAACTAAAAAACGTGCTACATCACAGTGAGTATGCTGATATGCTCTGTCTGGTTAACAAGCACTATGTTTAGGATAAAATGTGTGATTTGTTTACTACAATCAAGTATTGCTATCAATTAATTTAAGATATCATATTGTCCAGTTTGGTTCTGCCCTTTGTTGTTGTTATAACTAAACTTATATTAAAAAAACAACTGAATTCTATGATACACCCTCATAATCATAACATTACTAATCCATTTTTTTTTAATTCTCTGTATTTTCAATCTATCTTTATAGAGAAACTAGCTCCACATGAGCATCCTAAATCAGCGTTTGGATTTTGAACAACTCTGAAAGCAGATCTGATGAGTTCTGTGTGATAGTCTATTGTTGAGCCCTTGATAAGTTCCAGTGATGTGTCATCTACTACTATTTTTACACCATCCCGCTCAAATATCCTTAAAAAACAAACACAACATAAATATTATATAGATAGGTTATTCAAATAGTGTCTCATTAAGTACGTGTAAGGAAAAATATTTATGGATAGGTTCAATAAATCAAGTATGGTTCTTGGTGAATGATTTAAAATGGTTTAAAAAACATATACATGATATTATGAATACTTTGTGACTAGCTCTTCTTTTGCAAAATTATTTAAATATATTTATGTTGTAATCTAAAGTCCATTCATTTAACAGAGGTCATATAGTGTAAACAAATATGACAGTAGTCATTATCACAACTTAAATACTGTGATGGAATAATAATTAGTATTAGCCAACTCAAACTCTCTAATTATTTGATGATTATTTCTAGGGATGCATCGATACGCCTTTTTGCCGATACGATACCGATACCGATACTCTTATAAAAATATCGGCGATACTGATACCGATACCGATACGCTTATTGAATTCAAAAAGGAAGGTAGAATAAATAAAAGCACGATTAATTAATAGTTTTAGTAATCAACATTAACATTTATAAGATTTTTATTTAAAAACAAAAATATTCTTGAGTTTTGCGGGCAAAGGCGATTTCGCCAGTCTGTTTGAATAAGACCTGCGGTGGAAAATAGTCTCTCAGATGCGACAGAACTCATTTGGAAACAAGTGCTTCTGCGCCATTTTTTTCAAGTTTGAGTATAAGACGTCATTGCCCCAGAAAACGAACGACGACAGTATCGTTGAATCTGCCATAAAAATATCGCCGATACCGATATATCGGCAAAACCGAAGTATCGCCGATATATCGGTATCGGTATCGGATGCATCCCTAATTATTTCATTACATAAACTCAATATGATGTAGCCCGACCAGAGAAATAAAAAACGTCACCATATTGCGGCATTTCAATGGAACTAATTTTATGTGGGAAATTGTTGTTGCCATAGTTGTAAAAATATACACTTGGCGCCCCCAGAGCAGACTTTTTATCTCTTTGGTCAGACTTTATAGATGTATACCAAAAATAATACTGCCTTTGCGGTGAGCAGTTTGTATACATACATACATACATTATTAGGTGCATTCCATGGAGGTGTCGAGCATGTGACACTATATAGTCAGCTGCAGAGACAATTGAACCCCTTTTCATAGTTGCTGTTACTGAGAGAGGGTTGGTTGTCTATGAAACAGACTTCAAATAATTATAGCAAGCCGATTTTTGATAAAATTATGCGTCATGTGCTCGACAAAAGTAGATTTTTCCGTGGAATGCCCCATTATACATTCGTTAAATGAATAGAGAAGCATACACACAGCAGAGACTATACCTGTCGTCTTGTGCTATTTTTTCATCCAAGTCAAAGCTGTATTGAAAGCCAGAACATCCTCCACTCGTCACGCTTATCCTTAGGAACGACTTATCATTGTCACAGAGCTCCTTCAATCTTTTCACACAGGTTTCGCTGATGACAATCCCGTCGGCAGTAGACGGAGTCGTATCGGTCTTCTGCGTAGAGTACAAACATCTCCTTCTCGCATAGTAATCAGGACAGGCCTTCAGTATTGTACGGGATTTGTGAAGTATTCCCATTGATTTTTGTATTATGTTTAACATCTTAATGACCTAAAATATATCTTTAACAATTATCTATTTCTGTAGTTCAACAGACAGACAGAAAACCGAAATTAACCCATAGAAGTGAAAAGTGACAGACAGACAGAACAGACGTCAGTCAACCTTTTTTATTTAAACGTCAACGAAATGTCAACATACATAGTAATGTTGCCAGAGCAAGCAGTACCCAGTTACGTATAAATATTCCTGTTTAATGTATGGTTGGTTACGAGAGAAATTCGAAAATAGTGGACTGTATCGAGAACAATAAAATAATAATAATATAAGTAAAATGAAGCTGCAGAAACGCGAAAAAGGGCACCAACCTTATTCCGATGCGATGTGAAGCGCAACCAGTTCAGGACTTCAGGGTTTCTCTCGTCTTGGCCTTACCTTGATCTTTCCCATTAAGTACCTAACCTGGCTCTCGAACTGATGATGTCCAATCTCGCGCCGAGCTTCACTGATTATTGAATATCTAGCTTAATTTGCAGGCAAGCGACACTTTTGTTGTTTTAGTTTTTTAGTTTTACTAATAGCACAGAATAAATAATAGTACTAGGTAATATGCTAATAGTCAACGAAAATTAAAATAAATTGTAGTAACGACCATTCACTAACCGAAGTTCGAACAAGAAGAAGTTAACGACAGGTATTTCGAAAAAAGTTATTTTAAAAATATGACATATAATGTTGCTAGTTTATAAAAGTAAAAAATATAGAAACCGAACAATTCCGTTCCGATTTATCAATTAATTTGACTCGACTACCACGAAGCAAAACACATTATTATGATTTTAAAGCCTAACCTGATTACCTGACCAAAGAAATAAAAAACTTCCATTAGTTTGAAGGAGATCTAGTAAGTAAATTTTTTTTAATACGTCATAAATCGTGTATTAGGGTCTAAGCTTAGAGCAACGCGGGCCTTCCGTACCGGAAGGGAGTAGCCATACGAAACATTACCCCTCTGTCAATGGTACATGCCCAATGGGCATGAGCGTTTATAAAAACCAGTTGCGGTCGGATCTCTTCGTAGACCGAGTCTAGTCACGCAAGTGAACAGCCGTAGTATCAAAAATACCTAATTACTCTGTTTTTTGCTGTAAAAAGAGGTCTGGTACATCAAGTTTACAAAAAGATAGTGTTACATTTCACATATAAGTAAATTCTTATCGTATTATAGCTATTTAATACAGTTAAATTCGAAATTCCCAAAATTTATTCTTATTTGTTGACGGATTTGTTCAGCAACATCTAATCCGCCCGCCAGTACAAAAAACAGATCGGTCGCGCGATAAATCCGACTTTCGGCGAGAAGTCGCTTGATACGTGCTATGGCAACGTAATTCTTTGGTTGCTATGGTAAAACGAGACAATGTGTGAGTTATGACATGACTTCATCCGTACACTAAATTGTTACTGTAGTGTCGTCTTTACAGTGATTTGTTTTGTATGTAAGGATGCGGAATTGCACTTGGGTGCACATTTCCCCCCCCCCCCCAAAAAATGACAGAAAGATTTGCCTAGAGTAAAATCGCTATGCGTACTCCCTTCCGGTACGGAAGGCCGGCGTTGCTCTAAGGGTCTAAGGCACAAGAAAATAATTATGTTAATTGATCGTTTACATTGAGTTAATATTTGAATAAAGTCCTTCTAGAATGCGATATGCCTATACTGTTCGTGTTCAGCTCGCATTTAAATGCTGTCTCTTTTAGACAAAAGCTATTCGAAGGAGCGAGCGAAATATTTGGTTCTTTAACCGGTTAATTGAACGAAAACCAAAATGATTTCGCTCTTTGAGAAAAACCAACAATAATTTGGGTTCCGGTAGAATTAAACCGAAACGATAACGCTCTTTTGCGCAATTTATGGAGATGCGAAATACCTGGTTTGAAACATTTACGTAAACTAGCCCTATTTGTAATGAGGGATTTTCAAGATGGCACTTAAGAAAAAAAAAGGTTTTATTGACTCAAATAGATGGCGTGCATGTCGAATAAAATGTCAAAAGCGAGCTTGTCAAACCAATTAGCGCAGATAAAGAATTGGCAACACTGTATTGTTGTCACGTCAATCGTCATGCAATTTATTGTGTTTTAATTTCGTTTCGTGTTTTTGCGTGCTGAGTTGCGTTTAAATTTTTGATTCGTTTCATTAGTGTCCTTTTTGCGACAAAATTTTGTGATTTTTTTTCCTACCTTTATGCAAGTGTATTTTATTTGACGTAAGAGTTAGTGTAGCGCCATCTCTTATGACCATAATGAAACCTTTTTTGTTTTTAGAACTGTCAAAATGAAAATCCCTCATTATATAAATATTGCAAAGTAGCAGAAGCCATAAAAAAACAGCTTAATTATTATTTTTGTATGTATTTTTATTAGGTTTATTATTTTCTTATATCTTACTTTTTAATTGACCTCTCAAAATAAAAGGCGGAGGTTCTCAATTCGATAGTATATCATTCAATAACATTATCATATTTTATAATGATGCTGTGTCGGAAAATATTAAAACTATATGATATGAACGTAAATGAACTTATTTTTTAGAGTCGGTCGGTAGTAACGTTCTGTGTCGACCTAAAGTACAGCTGCAGGTCGTTAGAACGGTAAGTTGTTAGAACATTAGAACTACATAGATGGTTAATGTTCTTCCCTTACACTTTTTTATTTCGTATTTCTACATTTTTGTGGCTCCGGCAACACTCTTCACCTCTCGATTGTATTCCGAGACAAGAGCGAAGCGAGCCAATCATTTCCGAAACATTATAACATAGTCATAGTCAAAGAGGTTTCTCTGTCTGTTCTGTTGGCTTACTACATAAGAAGCGACAAGTTCGAGAAGCTCTCAAACGCGAAATAGTGACATTAGAGCTATAATAGTTCTGTCAATATGTCGCGTTTGACAGCTTCTCGAGCTTTTTTTTATTTGCTATGGGATTTCGTTTACTTACTTATATGTCACTATGTCGCATTTCGCACCTTCTCACGTGTTACGACATACGAATAGTTTACCTGAATGGCGATGGAGGCCAAGAACAGCATTTAATTTTTTTTTAATTGACCTATGCTTGTGTCGCAAATGTCGCAATAGTAGGTAGGTACGACGAATCAAGCAACCGTCACCGGACTTGTAGGGGAGCGGAAGACTCTACCCCAAAATAGTCATGGTACCAACGTGTCTAGGGGCGGCTCGAGGGAGCCACGGATCTAGGTCCGTATCAACGTGTGCTAGCACCAGTAGCACGCTGATACGGAAAAACACCGTGAAGGAGACGACGACGCCTGAGAGGCTCCGTCTCTGATTATTAGTTTTAATTTTGATTTTGGCCGCGCCCCCGCCATTAGGTACGTACGGGAATTGTTACCTGAAGGGTATTCGCTACCAGAAGGGCATTCTGTTAGGTGTAATCTAAATTCTTTGGTTGGTTTAACTGCATCAGTGATTTCGACGTCAAGTTCGAAAAGGATATTTTATGTTTGGGACGGCGGCGGCGGCGGAACCGCGTAGTACCACAGGTAGTACGTACGGTGCGGGAAATAGCCCGTACACTTTACAACATAGGGATTGGGATGGGATGAGACTTCATTAAAGTAGCTTTTGGATTAGATGCTTCTTTCATGAAGCCTCTGACGGTAGGGAGTTCGGAATCGACATGAAGGTCGATGTTACGAACGAACCAAGGACAACCAGTGTCCCGGCGGAGGCACCGGTTTTGATTAAATTGGAGTTTATTGAAATGCGTGGGCGCGGATTGCGCAAAGACCACACTGGCATAAGTCATGTTAGGGCGGATGCATGCTAAGTAAAGTCTAAGCTTATTTCTAAGCGACATTTTACTGCGCTGCCCAATCATGGGGTGCAAAAGGCCGAGAGCAGAAGCGGCACGATTACGAACAGACTGGATGTGAGGAGGGCCAAAGCGAAGGGCAGAGTCAATTCAAGGATAACTCAAAGGTGCTTCACCTGTCTCTCCCAGGGAAATGGTTGATCAAGGAGAGTAACCGAGGGGAGAGCGTGGGATAAGGTCCGCGAGTGAAAATGATTGCGAAACTTTTGTCGGTTTTCAGTTCGATCCTCCATTTGCGGAACCACTGCCCAAGGGTAAAACTAAGTGATTATATGCTCAGTGCCCGAGGGCGTCGACCGCTTCTTGGAGTCTCTTAGCGATGTCTTTGGGATTGGAATGGGATGTGTAAACGCGGGTGCCCCTTAAACTGCACTACATAAATAAACCCTATTATGAAAATCCATAACAGACTTGCCATAACTTTAATTCGTGTAAATCGTTACACGAATTAAAGTTTGCAAGAATGCAAAATTAACAAAAAAGGTACCATTATTTAGCATAAATTATAAATATCCCTAATTGTATAATCTATAATTTGAAATATATAATTTTAAAAATCATAAATATAATTTTATGGCAGCTTAGTAGGTACTATTATTTTCTTCTGTGGTTATGATTTATTTATTTTTACGCTTTAGTTACTGAAAATGAATGCAATAAATGTGAAGTGGAAGAATGGTAGAAGGTATGATGAATATTTAGAAGACGATGTCCATGGGAATAAGATTGCTTGAGTTGGCTATTAATTTAATTTAATTTCTGTTATTAATTAAAGTACATTGTATAACATTACATACGAGTAGATTATTTAAAAAATATATAACTCAAAATATGCGATGCTTGTCGAGTTTCTTCGGCGAACAAAAGATAAGACAAAAGACTGCACATTTTGCTACGTTGAACCACAGAATACCAAATAGTAGTCCCTGTTGAACTCGCCACTAAAATATGTAACTTTATTTAAATTAACTAAGTGCTGTAGACTGTCCAAAAGGTAAAAATAAATTATTTGATTTGATTTGGTAAAATGTGCATTTAATTACAAAACATTAATTAAATAAAGTTAAAGCATTCATAGCAAGTACCTATCCATAGAACCCATCCATAGCACTGATTGACCCATAAGCACGCATCCTTCTATATAATACTGGTTAAAAATATTTATAAGACAAGCATTTAATATTCAAAAAAGATAAAAAAAAACATCGACTTAATCAATAATTGATTAGGTACATAAAATTATTAATGTTTAATTTATTAATTTATTTATGTAGGTATACAGGCATGTATACTTAAGATAATAATTAGTAGGTATAAATAGTCATCATCATCATCTCAGCCGAAAGAAAGACGTCCACTGCTGGACAAAGGCCTCCCCCAAGGATCTCCACAATGATCGGTCCTGCACTGCCCGCATCCAGCGGCTTCCCGCTACCCTCGCCAGATCGTCGGTCCACCTCGTGGGGGGCCTGCCCACACTACGTCTTCCGGCGCTCGGTAAAAGTAATAATAAGTATTCGTATTTATAATATTAGTGATGATGAAATTATGTTTGTTAATTTTATGAAATTCGACCATAATAATATACAAAAATTGATAAACAATAATACATAACAGGAACACTATATAGAATACAACATTTAAATGGGGTAATTTTTTTTTACATGCACACTGCTTTCTTACTTCTACAAGTGTGAGCGAGCGCGCAATACAACAAACAAAAAGAGATAGCTTAAAATTGGGGAAAGCTGGCCAGCGGAGCGCAAATTCGGCGACATTCTTTAATGTTTTTTGAGTCGTTTTTATACTCTTTTCTTTTTCATTTGAAGTGATGAAGGAATAATTATGTTAGTTGCAATGTTTTTAAGGACAAAGATTAAAATTAGTACACAAAATATAGAATTTCTCACAAAGAGGCCGATTAATTTCGTTTCACAAACACGTAAGTTGCACAAAAGAAACGTGGTATAGGAGTATTTTTAAAATAATAATTAAGGAATTAAGAGATATGCCGTAAATTAACTAAAATATCTTCTATGTATCATTACTTTCATTATATTTGCTAGGCAAAATTTTGTAGTTGTTGTTGGCCACCCTACTCCACTTTGCGCGGCAGCGGTCAGAAGGCGGGGCTTATCGGCAAACTCGCGTCGAAGCTGGCATCACTGTCAATTCGAGAGCTGCGAAGAGTACGCTCGCGTCTATTACGTGGTGTGTTTATGTGAGGAGTGGATTTTGTGATGAGATTATCGAATATCGTGAAGTGAAAGATAGTGTTGTTTTATCAACGAGTGAAACTCATGTGGTTAAAACATTTTCTAATGTGTAATCGGAAGTGATTTATTAAAATGTCTAGAGCGCAGTTGAGTGCAGAATTGTTTTTTGCCACGTAGTGACGCGAACGGGTAATGATTCCTAATGTGGAGTTCGAAGCAAGATGGTTAGAGAGACTCGGCATCTGTGGGTTGGAAATTTACCCGATAACATTCGCGAGGATCGAATAAGGGAGCACTTCAAACGGTAAACAATTTTCTTTCTAGCTCAACTTTCTTTACCTCCGTATAATAATTCTCACGCTAGTTTTATGCTTATACTCGTACAATCTCTTTCCATAACAGAAATTGCTTTATAAATATATTACGTACTTACAAGCTTCTTGTTACATTCTCAGAATCTATTTACCTACTACTTTGTTTACATTTAAATTGACATGTCACTAAACACCCTACGTGGTAAGCTTCTTGGGCAAATAAATCGATACCTACCAAAGTCACACCGTTATACTTTGCTATACAGCAGTGTGTATAGTCACAATGGGTTGTCTTGTCGGCTCGCGCTCGCGGGCTCGCTCGCGGTTCATGTATAATGTTGGTAGGTAGGTATTGGCGTTGCCGGGCGAACCGGCGCGGCGGCACGTCAATGACGGCATGTTGCAACGCACGTCGCAAGATCGAGCGCGCCGCTCGACTCGAGCTGCTTTCCACCGACTGAATTCGTGGCGTGATTGTGACAGTAGGTATATTGTGTAGGTACGTAGGTGGGCAAGCCTTCCCATGCAATTTATACCTACGTCCTCCGTAGTAAGGTGTTATCTAGAAGGTAATTACCTACCTTCAATGTTAGCCTGAGCCGAGGCAACAAAGAATATCTTTTAAGGTGAACGAAAGGCAGTCAGTGTTACCTACTTAGTCTTGCACAAGTACCTAAGCAAAGGTTCAAAAACCTATCTTGGGAAAATATTTCTGGAATGATGCTATGAATGACCTTTCCTGTAGGTATTTGTTTATCCTCTCTCAAACCCATATTATCATGGGGCAGAAATTACTTTATTAGTTTTCCTGTGTGTTAAAAGTTCTGTATTCAAAAAGATTTTAAACATATTTGCCAACTAAACAATATCTCAGCTCTGAAGATGAGAATGTACCATCATTCCTCAAAGAGGATGTTGGATACATTCATTACACACATGCATGCAGTCTTTACTCAGCTACCAAAGAGGCTTATTATTATTCTGTGTACAAGGAATTTTGTTAAATGACATATTCAATTCAGTTGCCTCCACAGGAAACAAATTGTAATCATGATTAAACCCTATAACTGGTAGGGCCCCACTGTTCTTTTGGTACATGTTACAAACTCTAAAGTTATATGCCTTTCGTCCGTAAGCATTATGACGAGATTGTAATACGTAACCGTTCTTTTATATAGCTGCATCCTGTTCTGATGTAAAGAGGATTCATCTTTAGCTGTCTTATTTTGTAAACAAACATGGCGATAGGCGGCCATCTTGAGGCCATGGATACAAAATAGTGCTGCCAAATAATAAATTTCATTGAATTAATTGAATGTAATTGAATTTGTGATTGATTGTAATTGGTAATTACAAGCATTTCGGAATATCCTATAAATTGGTAATAAAAAGTGTACGATTATATTATATAACATGTCTTTTCATCTGGCAGCTCTGATCTGATATAAGAAGTCGCGCAAATAAAGGAATCGATGTCATTCATTCATTATGATATATTAATTTCAATTCTGAAAAATTCAATTACCTTGCGTTCCGAAACGCGCTGAAATCGATTTGAGCGCACTCAAAGCGCGAACCGAATTACAACAGTGTTATCAATTACAACAGTGGTCAAACGCCTTTGATGTCGTCCGATACTGCCGTCGAGAGCGGCATGACAGAAATATGCTAGGGTGGTCACAAAATGAGGAATACAGCAATTGAGATTTATTATTGTCATCATTATTTACAAATGAAATGTAATATTACGTAATAATACTTAGTGTTCATTATATTTGCAAATGTTGTACTGCCAAATATTTCCGCGATACTTTATTTCCACTAGATTTGAGCTGACGGCGCTGACAGTTTGATTCGAAAGTAATTTAAGCGCATATCGGAACGCAGCTCCGATAAAATAATTGAATTGTGTACGTGTGCATGATTATACCTCATCCCTAAAATCCACAGACAGTCTAAAAATTACCGATTGAAATATAGTTTGAGGTTAGAGCGATTTGTTAATAATTTTGCGAAATACTTAGGTTTTTGATGATTAATTCCAACAGAATCGTGAGTGAATGCTTGATAAGTGTTTGCGTGAGGTGTATGTGTATTTTCAGCTAGTTCTATAGTGTGATTAGCACGTAAACTTGTGATTTTGTCGAGGTGAGTGGTTTGTTTACAAAATAGGACAGCTAAAGATGAATCCTCTTTATAGCAGATTGTATGTTAGGATTTTATTTAGGAAACATCTTTACTGCATTCTTAGCTCCAACTGGCTCCAAGTATAAAGTAAAATTTAATGAACATTTGCTTTGACAATCTCTATCTTACGGACTGGTAGTGAAAATAGTCAGTTGAAAAATAAAATGTGTAAATCGGAGTAGTGATCATACAATACAAATACATAGGAATAACTAATATACTGTGTTACCTCCTACAAAGGATGCGTCTTTAAGGGAAATCCCAAGCTCGTTTTTTGTATAGCAGACTACGCTTTCGCGCCATTTTGCTGTAGCAGTCGAAAAGGGTCTCTTTCGTCTACCTGTCCTGTTTTTATTGTTATGTGCCTGCCTATTTAGCTCCTGTCATTCACGTAAAAGATTATTATGAAGTACCACATTACGGGTATTAGGTATCATCATAATAAAAATTTGTAAAGTATGCACGTAGAATAATAAAAAATGTCAATATACCTATAAACATATAAGTACGTACGTACGTACTAATTTCTACTTTATTACTGGTATTGGCTCGCTCTTCTCTCTATCTGATAAAGAGATAGAGTCTATCACATCGGGTTGGTCAGTCAGTACCTACGTAACTTATCGTAATTCGAATCGGATGTTTGATGTACTGCACTGATGTGTGCTTCTCTCGTCTTGATAAAATATAGTCCGGCAATGAAACTGTTGCTCATTCAATGTTACAGTACCTACAGGATTCTTGTGAACTCGTATATCTTCTCACAGCCCGCCATTTCCCGCGCCTGTAGGTACGCTTCGCAAAATCCAGGTTTAGAGCCATTTGGAAGTTCAATACTTTCGATAAGTCGTGATGATGAATGAATCTACTGCTGGAAGTACCGAGGTCTCAAAATAGACATACCTAATTGAACTTTATGTTTCCATCATTCATTCATCGCATCATCAAAGAAAGTCATCTCGCTTTTTCTAATAATTTATCGTTGTTGTGACTAAAATTTCAACTCTAGGTTTGTGTGCGATAGCAACTAAATTCCCATGGGGCCGTCCATTAATCACGTGAGGTTTCAAAGGGGGGGAAGGGGTTTGTCAAAAATCACGAAATATCACAGGGGGGGAAGGGGGGGTGTGGTAAAATATCACGTGTATTTATTTTTTCCTATCAAGAACAACCTGCAACCTTTCTGTCTAGGCATTTTTATCATAGTCCTTCATTTCAGAATTAAATAAGGTACCTAGGTTCCTCTTTCATAGTCAATTACGAAATCAAAATTACGAAAATGAAACAAAGGGGTAGGTAAGGGTTTATACCTGTATTTAAAGATAATATTCTAAAAATTTTAAAATTCTTTGAAGGTACTAAAAATACACGTGAGGTTGGGGGGGGGGGATGGGGGGTAGTCTCTAACCTTACCATGTATCACCAAGGGGTAGGGGGGGTTAAAAAGTGCTAAAAAAAGATCACGTGATTAATGGCCGGCCCCCATGTTAAAGTTCGCCCCTGTGCGGTTAGTTAGAGGCACAATGGTAAAAAATGGAAATAAGCCAGTTTCTGATGGAACTTCGCAATTGGCCAACCTGAGTTTGTAAGCTGGAAGTAGATTTCTTATCTTTTTCCGGAGCTTAGCAGCTTTCACGGGTTTTACAAATATAAAACTTTTATGGCACACCAGAAAAAGATCTACTTCCAGCTTACAAACTCAGGTTGGCCGATTGCGAAGTTCCATCAGAAACTGGCTCAGGTAGCCCTGACTAAAACTGGTTACTAGCCTTTTTATAGATCCATAAGAACCTATTGACACAAACAAAAGATCTGTTGGAGGGGGGGGACGGGGCTCATTGAAAAATGATCATCATCCTTTATTTGAGGTTTTAGATATATAAGCGTCAACAAGAAGGGCGGCGAAACCCAACTTCACCGTCATCCCCGGGCTTCATAGGGGGTACGAGTAATTCGCCCGGATTTCTACTCAGGACCACCTATTCTACAACCATCCAACGACTCGTCCAATTTCGAACGCTATAAAGCACTAAATTCCCTACTAAAGCCCGTTACTATTTTATTATTATTTTCACTATTTCGGAGAGTGATGCTAGAAAACTGATGAGGATTTGGAAAAAGTGTAAGGACAAAAGTTGTAAAAAAAATATTAGTTTTCGTTACGTAGAAGATACTTTTCGTCTACAATGCACCGTTTTAAAGATATTAGTGAAAATCTCGAAAACGGAAACCGTAACCTCAACCCCCCCCACCCACCATCCCTCCGGCTCATCTAAAGGCGGGGACTTTTATTACTATGTTTGCTCTTTAAGCATCCTGAACCAATTCCTTCGGCTCACGCACTCTAATCCTCATTCTGAATTATTCTTTGAGCGAAGTAAGCCTTTCACTAAGAAGTAATTAGATACATATTATTATTATGTAGTTATTTGCCCACACTAAAAGATAGCTTCTCTCAGCGAAACTAAATGATTTAAAGGAAGGTATTCCTAGAAGGACTGCATGAGGCTTGCAAATGCAGTCTGCAGCTCGTCTCAGATTTACCTACCTACCTATACCTGGGTCTCCCATGCGTTTACAATCAATTTTATGGTAAATTATTCTTCACTGAATTTTTATGAGTCAAAGTTGAACTGATCTCTATACCTAATTCAAAACACTGACTTGACTCATACATAAAATAACTTGCATGGATTAGTTGCACCTGTTCTCAACAAGCGCCATGTCTACAACCTCACCTGCATTGCATTCCGACATTGTTTTTGTGACTTCTGTGTCAGTAGAAACCTATTTAAATGTTAAAACTGAAAATCTCTGACCTGTGTTGCAAATACGTCTTAAATAGGAACTACCAAATATGTGTATCGTTAGCAGCTCATATATGCCCCCACCGAGGGGCTCAAGCCTATTCTGAAATATATTATTTTTTAAATTACTTTCCAGTAATTAAAAAAAAACATGTGACAAAGTAGTAAGACAGCCAAAATTTTTAACTAAATGAAGTAAAATTCTGTTCAAAATTACAGGATATTCTTTTTTCGCTAAGTCCCGAAAAGTTACATCGTAGTTTGGGCAATACCACGTAACTAGAGATATGATAGTGCAAAAGTTAATCTGTAAATTTTTTTTTTTTTTTTTTCTTTTTTTCTTTTTTTTCTGTAAATTAGTTATATCTAATGCTTGCATAATATAGTTTGAGGGTTGAAGTATACATTTTAAGCCAGTTTGGAAAGATTTGAGATTAATATCCAACACATTTCGTCATTTTCCGAAAACGTCTATCGTGATTTGATTACTTCGTCAAAAAGGTGTGTTCTAAAAATTAAATATTAGTGCAATTTGGAAATATACAGGCGAGAAATGTTTAACATATTATTATAGTCGAGTCGAGACATCTCTCTATTATTTGTATATTGAACATGGCATAAGTTCATCATATTCGTTACGTGTTGTGGGTGAAACCTTATTCGTTTGTTCGTCCGTCAACTCTGTTTTCTGTAACCTTGTTTGTGATTGAGGAATTCGAACTGTCCGCTAATCGACCGTGTAGGCGTTTACGTAATCAACAATCAAACAATCTATCTATCTATACGACTAACTAAATATGGATGTTGTTTTTTAGATTACAAAACATGCAGACTTTATGCACGTATATTTTTGTTAAATTCTAGAAACAAAAAGTAGTGCTAGCGGAAGAGCCGTGAAGCGTATCACCCTTCTCGAAATTCTCAGTTTTGACGTGACTCATAGGGACAAGGACCCTTTATTACCCATTGCGTGTGGGAATACTGCGTTAATACAACGACGAATAATAATACATTGCGTTTGCCGCCCTTCTTGTTGACGCTTATATCTCTAAAACCGTATGACTATGATAAGTTTGGTATCACTTTCGGATAACTCGTTAACGTAGAATTCATTTTTGGAATTATAAAATAGGGTTGACATACAAAAAAACTAAATTATATGACAAAATTCGCAAAACACGAATATATTATGTGCCTTCAGTTTCATAGTTCATACTTATTATGTCCCCTCCTTCTTGGCGGCGAGTCGACTCGGCGAATTAAGATTTAAGTTCTCGCAGCAAAGAACCAGTTTTCCGCCACAGATATAGCATTATCAGGTGGAGTACAGATATTATACATTATGTCCCCGTCACTTTGTTAAGGAAAAACAAAAAGGAGGAAATAGCTCCGCACACTTAGTCAGAAGTTATCAATGTAGTTGTACGTGTTTATTTAATGTAAATAAAATTAAATACTATTGTGTATAGTTCATAGCTACGATGTTTATTTTATACCCACGTCTGTGGAGTGTCGTGTCGATGTGATATGTTGTGTTGTGCAGAGCAGAACGCGTTGGCGTTGCGTCGACTAGCGGCTGTAGTCAGTTTGCTTGCTACATTCTAGCTAGCATCTTGCTTGAGCTGCCGCCCCACTACGGTTTTGCAATGTCGCGCTCCAAAAGCAGCACGGTGCGCGGGCGGGGGACGCTGGGTCGTTGAACTCGCGACGACCGTAAATACACCGACAACTCTCTTTAATTTTGAATTGTCTATTTTATTGCTCTCGCATTTTAAGAAGTTTGACGGTCATGGTTTCATAAGGATCGAGTGTGCTAAATATAGAAACGCTTGGTTAGTTTATTTCACCGCAGCGCGCTGCAGCGGATTATTTAAATAGCGTTCCAAGCGTTATTGAAGTAATTCCAAATAGACAAGCGTATCCGTAATTTTGACCTCTAACTGAATGTGCGCATTGATACTATATTTAACTGAATGTTATCGTTATCTCAGAGTAGGTGAATATTATAAAGAATTCAGTATTTCGTAGAATAACGATCAAGTAGGTAACAAGTTAGTAAATTATAATACGTGTCAGGCGTGTTTGTTCGTTCATAAATAAAGATAAACCAACAACCGCACCGTACGGGTCGTATTCGTATTCTATCGATCAACAGCTGAATAAATGTAATTTAGATAAATGTTTGTTTCGAATGTTGTTCATAATTTCTGCATTATGGTGTTTTAATTTAATAGTGGAGGAATAACTGTCTTGATAATTAATTTGGACTTTGGCTTCCATAAATTTCTTTCACTTACTACAAAATTACTAGCTATTTTTCCCGTGAGAATGAGGAATTTTCCCGCGGCAAAAGTTAGCCTATGTCCTTCCACAAGTTCTATTCTATCTTTATGCCAACTCCGCCCGCTTTCACAAATTTTACCGTGGGTATGAGCAATTTTCCCTTTATAAATCGTGACCTATGTTCTTTCCCAAGGGCTATTCTATCTTTGTGCCAACTTCCACCAAAATCGGTTCAGTAGTTTCGGAGCCTATTAAATTATTAGGAATATTTTAGGTATTTTGTACACCTTGGGTTATATTATTGAAGTTTTAGTAACGATCCTATTTTTTTTTTTGAAATTAAATATCACTACATAGTATAAAATAAAGTCGCTTTCTCCGTCCCTATGTCCCTATGTCCCTATGTCCCTTTGTACGCTTAAATCTTTAAAACTACGCAACGGATTTTGATGCGGTTTTTTTTAATAGATAGAATGATTCAAGAGGAAGGTTTATATGTATAATACATGCATAATATACTGAAGGATAACCCACAATAACCATTTTCCCGTGCGGAGCCGGGGCGGGTCGCTAGTAGCTTATAAATGTTACTCAGGGATATCATGTGGCTTCTCAACAGGGAAATCATTTTTAAATCGGTTAAAAAGTATTTTCGGAGCCTATTCGTTGCAAACAAACAAACCTTCTTCTTTATAATAATAGTATGGTATAGTATAGAATAGATTAATCGTATTGTGTAAAAAGAACTTAGTAGATACCTACTGCCGCATGATACATACATCATGCGGTTCTTTTGTAATATAGGCCTTAATATAATTAAATATGAAGCGCTCTAACAACAAGTAACCATAAAACGTACACTAAAGAGGAAATATCTTATACTAAACAAAACTACCGTGTAAAGATAGGTACGTTGTGTTGTGTGTGCGGCTTCGAAATATGGTCTCGTCAAACTGGTTGAATTGGTTCGCTCCGCTCACGTTCAATTGCCAGCCAACCGATGATCCACACTCTTCGCCCCGCACCATTCCTCTCTGTTCGCCTTGGTAAATGTAGTGGCGCCCGATGAGCGATCTGGCAACGCCGCCGCCGCTTGTTCATGTTTTGTACGTGTCGAGCGAGCCTCGAGCCGACCGCGCGCCGAGTGATTCGTACTTACCTACCTAGATAATTATTATGATCTACAGCGAACGACGACACTGCTCAATAGATACACAACTGTGACGCAGAATTTTTACTTTATTATTTCGATTCTCGAGCGAAATCGTTAGTTTCGATTGGTGTTTACTGATTTCCATTATGGTTTTAGTGTTAATCTAATCAGTATACTTAATATAATTCCTACTTATGTACCTACTTAAATGATTATTTTCTCATTCATTTATTAACCACTAAACTAAATATTGGATTTATTTAGTTAGAGTACATACGACACGTACGTACGGATCGTGATACATACTGATAAGTCAGTCACTGATAGCGTTAGTCATTGCTTTTATTTCTTTGAAAAAATGGTGTATTACATTAAATTATCATAATTTGTAAACGTAAAGTGTGCTAATTGACGACTTTAAAGGAAGTGTAGTCACTACCTCTCCAAATCCTGTCTCTTCCATTACCACTATTGTGGTAACCTGCATTTAGAAATAAAACAATTGCCATTCCACCACCACCGCAACGTGCACCGCTCGCTACCATTATTACCAAATTATATTAGTTACCTAGTCAGTTCCAAGACGTAGAAAAAGACATATTATGATAAATGTATCTCATATTTGAGAAATAAAGTATTATTTTTTTATAATTACGCTTCCTTTCTATAATGACAAAAGTACAGTCAAGTAACGTATAACATATTACAGGAAAATCTTATATAGTTTAATGCTTGTTCGTGTAACCTGCTGCGTGTTAAGATTGACGACCAACCGACCCGGCCTCGTAAAACCTGGTGTCATAATTAAAGGTCTTTGCTTTTTCGAGACATAGACCACAATCAATTTATAATTATTTTGTTCAGTTTTGAATAAAGTAAATTGGCCTTTCTTTTTTAAAAGTATTCCAATAAATGGTGAGAATATAAAATAATATTGCACATTGCACAAGTTTCACAGGGATATGAGACGTGCCACGAGCACGCAACTATTTAACAAACGAACACAACTTCTTCTTGAAACTCGCTGCAATCAATAAGTTCGCCTTTAGGTATTTAGAATTTAAACTGGTTTTTAAACCTTTTAATAATTATGTAGGTAGACCGAAAACAGCCTGGATTACTTAAGGTTTCACAGTGGTTTCACGAGAGACATAGAGGAAGTGGTCTTTTTTTAATGCTTATCCTGTTGGAGAAAATTGGAGTATAATAGTAGGTTTGTCCTAAATAACACGTTGGCAGTTAAAATTGAATTGAATTGAGATAATCTCTTGTCACAGTGCTTTACGCTATTGGGGCTGTATTCATGATATAAAGTTGATCTCAGATGAGGGAGGGAGGAAGTAGCGGGGTTTAATAAAGTACAAATTCGTTTAGAATTCTGTTTTTTTTAGATAATTCTTGAGTCGTCGTTTCGCAATGCCAATATTGAAATGTTTGCAATTCTCCCTAGACTAGACTGGTACCACAAGAAAAACCCTAGACACTCTAGTCTCATCATCATTCTTTAACATAAAATTATGCCGTCCCTCTTGAGTGGTACTGAACTGATAGCCTCGGTAGCCAAGTGTTAAAACGCTCGCCTTACGTTACGATTCATTCAGGGTTTTAATCCTTTTGGGGAAATCGTCGAATGAATCACGTGAGACTTTCTACAAATTGGTTAGGACATCATAATTGCAGGCTAAACCATCTGATTGTTCGAAATTTCGAAAAGGAAGATGATTTCGTGCTTTGGAAGGCATGTAAAAACTTTTGGTTCGGGTTATTTATTATCATTGATGGAGTCGTTATACGAGTCATGGCAGAGGCCTGGGTCGGTTGGTCAATAATTCAGACACAAGGGTTAATGTCGATAACTATAGAACAGACAATATAGATATTACGATTTATAAATCTGTGTTATCTGTGCTATACTATAGCCCACATGAAAAAACAACCAAACCAAACGATTGACAGCTATGGTTGTACTTATTAGCTTACTTCGAATTTTTTTATACACCTGAATTCAGGGCTTACTCCGTAATCGACCACGCTAGATAGTACGTTCACATGTAGGTATATACTAACCATACCACCTACCAAACCTGAGACACCAGCATGCATTCAGTTGTATTCAAAAGAACGATTCGAGCAAAGCCACAAATACAATATAACCTGAAATAATACGCTAGTGCTTGAACTTTTCGATCGTTGTCTAGCTAAAATAAATTACGTTTTCATATAAATATAGAAAAAAGTATGTAGTGTGTTCAGTAGCGGGACGCAATTGTAACTGCGATCGATGGCAGCCGACCGCGCCAGCACCGCGGGGCGAGCGGCGAGGGCGAGAGGCAATGCGCACATCGTCACTGCGCCGACTCGCGCTCTGCTAATGTACAGTTCTCGCGCGATTCCGCTCGCTATAGGTATTTTATCCATAGCCAGCTAATGACTCAGCGCTTTAAATGGCATTGGGCTTATCTTTTATTAGTTTCTAAAAAAATAAATAAAAATCTTGGTACAAAGCAATCATTCTACTTTCTTTACCTCATAAAGATGGGGGAGACAGACGCAAGCAAGTTACCTGTGCAGCCCAACCTGGATTGGAGGTTTTATTCCGACCCACGACTACTGGCGCAAGGCGAACTGCTCTGGTACCTATTTCAACATTCGTAAAGGTTAAGAAACTACGATTGAAATAGACGAACGAGTGCACTGACGTTACGTATTTACAAGCATAGTTCGACTTCATAAAACATTAAAATTTCAATTATGACAAATGGTTACAATTTCCGTTGCTGGTTGTGTGTTATACTTATTATTGTTCTGTGTATTGGATACCAGATATTATAGATGTTGTTAATACATTCTAGTACAACGCGCCTTTCGATGGCCTTGCTCCAATTTAATGTAAAGGACTGGTTTGCACTTAACCTACGCTGACGTATCAGAAAGTATAAATACTGACACTGTGTAACTTTTACATTACAGTGTTATGTTCTCTTGAGAAGATCAAGCTACAACCTAAATCTGGGATGCTGCTAATGGTTAACAATCGCATTCATCAAGTTGTACCTTACCATCTCATTGTCGTAACTTAAGATCACTTATTCATTGCATTATGTTATGGATAATTTAATTTTGTATGTTTCATTATTCCACATTGGCAACATTAAAGCCGATAGGGTAAAGTTCCAACAATGGTCTTTTGTATGACATTATAAGAAGGGAGAGGCTTGACATTTTGTAATAGTTACAGTAAGGGAGAGAGGCCTGACATTTTGTTGTATTGAACTTTGAATGCCGAGCCCGATATTACAGCCGGTACTGCAAGGAATGAGAGTTCGGTCACGATTTGAACTCTTCAAAGAGGAATTTTGTAGTTTCCTCTCAAAATTTTTCCTACTTATTTTATGCCACTGTTAAGAATAATTTATTATTAAACTAGCGACCCGCCCCGGCTCCGCACGGGAAAATGGTTATTGTGGGTTATCCTTCAGTATATTATGCATGTATTATACATATAAACCTTCCTCTTGAATCACTCTATCTATTAAAAAAAACCGCATCAAAATCCGTTGCGTAGTTTTAAAGATTTAAGCGTACAAAGGGACATAGGGACATAGGGACGGAGAAAGCGACTTTATTTTATACTATGTAGTGATATGATATCCCGAAATCGGCAAGAGCAAAAAAATCGATTTTTTGGCAACTAATTAGCAACAAATTTTGCCAATTTTTTTTTCAATTATTGCCCACCTTGCACTGCTATATTTTTGGAGCTCATTTGGGCCGCTCGCCTGTGGGCTGTTCGCGGAACTAAACGAGACGACAATATCGTCTTGCACGAAATACAAGAGCATGACCTGGGCGTCATTCTATCATGAGGTTTCACAAGTGAGTGATTGATAAGACAGTTTTTTCGTGTCTATTGCTTTCATCCTATTGGAGGAAATTTCACTACATTATGATGGCAAACTCACATCTTTTTGGACAGTTAACTGTAAAAAATCTTTTGTCACACCAGCCAGCAGCGCTTCATTCTACGGGGGTTGGTATCAGCATCTTCTGTGTCAAGTATTTAAATAGCTTCCTTAAAGGCCCTTAGGTTACGAACTAGGAAAAAAATCCGATATTATTGTAGAAAATCATGTTAGACGCTTTTTTTCAAACTAAACTTCCTGTACAACCTGCCACGTACGTACTTGTTACCTATGGATAAGTTTGTATGTGGTCATATAGTATAGCGCTGTGCCGCAGCCAGCAGGAGAGGTGGGACGGGGTGTGAGGTGGTGGCGTGGACGCTAGGTGTTGTAACATTATTATGCAATGCGAAAGTTGCCGGCTGGTGACGGGTCCTCGGGGCTCGGGGTGAGAGCGAGGGCACCACCCCGTGCAGCGCTTGGCCCCACCCACGCCCCTCGCTCTATCGACCTGCGCGGGCCACCAGCACCCGGGCTGCCAGCGCCCGCTTGCGACCGGCTCGACCGAATTCATTCCCTCACCCCTACCGCTCGTTGGCCCGTTTCATCCAGTTCGACTCCTAGGCGCCGCATTACCCCCTAGCTTCATACGGAAATAAAATTTTACTCCGCACAATTTGTTATTCCCTTCGCTGTGCAAATGGTGAATCAATGGTTTCTCACTCTCAGCCAAGCAGAGTTGATCTGGTTTTTTCTAAACATGATTTGTTTCAATGGTTTGATACATATACTATCGTCGCTATCACAACAGATATGACGATGAATGATATCAATCTTGTTATAGGTTTATCTAAAGCGTACGGTCGTCGTCGTGTCGTATGTTTGAAAAACTTTAACACATTATACATGGACGGATGTTATTGATACACATGATCACATTCAGTCACGCGGGTTGCAGGTCTGAGTCATGTATACCAACGAAATTTTGGTCTATCATTATTTGAATTGCTTTGTTGTGACTTGGCACTAGCAAAGACACCCCTCAGAGACAGCTACGACGACTTCGTCGCTAGGTTGAAACACGAACTGTGTTGTACATTATTTGTGCGAGAGTGGCTGTTCGAGAGCTCAACACAACGGCAACAGCGCGATGGCAATGTGTATTGTTCGTTTCTCGTGAAACGACACGCTATGTGAACTGAAAGTATTGTCGGTTCTCCATTGTTACCCCCGTCTTAACGGGCTGCCTTTAAACCAAACACAATACTACCATTATTCGAATGAGCGACGGACGACTCGTGGAAATCTTCGTCATAAACTGTTGTCGGTAAACTGGACCAACGACGCGTCGACGTTTAAATTCTAAACAGAAAAATGTTAAACTGCAAAGAACTGTAGATTTATTTGATTTTGTATAACAAATTGTTAGTAACGATTGAGGTAGCTTATAAAAAAACTGTAATATCCTTGCTTGTGTTGCTGTACGAATTGCCGGTTGTTTTAATTAAAGTAACAACTTGAAACTGTGTGACGGAATATACGTAGGTGTAGCGTGTTGTTAGTACAGTTGATAGATGTTTTCTTTTACGGCCTTCTCTTGCGCCACCTGCTAAGTAAGTACAAACGACGGATCTCACCAGATATGTTAACCAAAGAAATACTTGTTATCGTTTTCGTTAAGATTGAAAAACAGTAAAGGAAGTTGTAAATACTTGTAATAGACAAGGATGAGATAAAAAATTCGTTACAATAACTTGATCTATTATAGTATCATTAAATCGTTATAGTTTTTGTTTGCCTCATTAAAGTGCTTGGTTAATGATGCGCACCGATTAGCATAAAAGTTCCTACATAATTGCTTGTTGGGGCGGCGGACATAACAGACACGGGTCATTGCTGAATTTACGAAACAATCATGGCAAGACTGCTCGGTGAAAGTTGAAATACTTGATACCTTTTTGGAACAGTAGGTACTCGCCGACGACGTTTGACGGTGTTCGCGATGACTGTTGCTGTTGAGTTCAACGAACTTCAGTTTCGTGTATTAGATTTTCTATGCCAGGTTTTGTTGTTGTTATATTAATTAGTGCTTTGGATACAATAAAATTTGATCTAATAGGGGATTCAAATCTTTAAAATAATAATATCTTACTTATTTATTAGTGACATTCTTCAAAACAATGCTTTGCTGTCTTTCTTTAGTGATCCTGAATGATCACTATAACGATATTTGGTGATCGTTCGTTTGATAGTGCAGTAGAATAAGCTTTCTGTTCTTACTATTGAAAGAGGCAGTTTGCTATTGATGACATGTACTTTTTAAACAGCATATAGCCAAATGGCAAAGATAACATTCAATGTAGGTAGTACTGACTGCGCTGTGTAACGGTTGGCCCGCTTACTGCAGCTGCAGACTCCGACCAACGGTAAAGCGATGGTTTTATACTTACTAGAAACATCACTGACGTTACTGTCGATAAGGTCCCGTTGGAAAATTGTTTGTTCTCAAATATAATACCTCTATCTATATTTTATGTTTCATAAATAAACTTAGCTCACATTTTTCTATGTAATAAATAATTCTTAATGGATTAAACTATATCCTTTTAAACGCAACGAACCACTACAATAACGCCACATCTGCATTGTGTATGTCGTCGATATTACACAAATAAAGGTACTGAAATAGCCGTATGTATTACGTAGCTTAAAATGTAGATTGTACTTTGTAATGCAAGCAGATAAAATTGCCAAGAGCGGAATGCAATGTAAGTATAATAATATATGACTGTTTAAGTAGCTATTCAGAAAGTCGACTGACGTCACTGACGGGGCCGGTGTCTCCCTCCTCCTACCCCTCCTTCACATCCTGTGTTCGCCGCACCCCGCACCTCACCCTCCGCAGGCCGCGCCACTGCCACCAGCCACCTCACACAGACGCAGTTGTGAGTCGAGTTTCACACGGAAACGGGTACGGGCGGCGGCGAGCGCGGCCATGTTGTAAGAGTAAACCTGGCAACGTCGCACCAGACATCGACCGATTTAATCACCACTCTGCTTTTGATGATTAAATCTATTTTACATACATGTAGATTTAGGACCTTCTGTTTAACTTAGGGCATATTAAGACTCCATTGTGAACTCTGAGTTTTACAGGTGTTAGGTCAGTTACTTGTTATATATAAATTAAAATAATACTATTGAATCACCGTACCTACTGCCTTGCTATACCTATAGTATAATGATATTTAGTAGAAAATGGCGGGTAATCGAAAACAAATCCACTCAATTTATTTTTAAAATAAAAGAAGCTTTAATTATCATATCACGTATATCCTTAATATAAATGTTGGAACAGACCTCTTTCCTAACGATAAAATTGAAATGGATACTATTAGTCTATTAGTACGTAGGTTCTTAGGTACCTTACCTACTTTGCTAGACGCTTTCTAGGAATGCCGTCATACTCGTATAATATATAGGTAAATCGATTGATAGGTAGGTATACATATTTGCTGCTTCGTATTTTTTTCGTGGTACTACCTATTTTTGTTAAAATGTACTGTATTCAGTAACCTTCGAGGATGTCGGAGCTCTTGAAAGAACTTATGTTTGTGTAAATAGCAGTGTATTCTATCTAGTACCTTTATGTAGGTAGATACAACAGTTAAACAAACTGCTATCTCAAAATTGATATTTTATACATTTATGGCCGTGTGTATTGTATAGTATAGGTAGATAGATAATAATAAAACAAGGCAAGTACGAATGTAGTAAACTGGTGAGGTAAGTAAGAACGGCAACAGCGCAACTTTGTCCGATACCATGATCAAAGTGGCAACTACGCATTTTTTGCAGCTTGTTGGCCGCTCGCTTGCGTCGCGTCGTCGTCATGCCGACGCACACCGTCCATTCGGTCGGACGTGCCTAAAGTTGCTACTTTAAATAATAAGTCTTTGTTCGTGGTGTTGTAATGTTGTAGGTATGAGAACAATAAAAAAGTAAACATCAACAAAACTGCCTATTTAACTTTCTCTTCAACAAACAAAGTGGGCTTACTAATTTTGCTCTGGCTTTCTCCATGAGTCAGCTTCTAGTATTTTTTTAAATATTATTTTATCTGTTTCAAATAACCAATTCTTCTACGTTTTGCACGGATTTTCCACGACCTAAGTACTTTTTTAAAAACTAGAATTAAATGCACAAGTCACAGTTATTGATTATTGTGGATCTACCTGCTATCAGATTTTAGTAGACCGATAACGCTTCTATCAGCTTGATATTCCTCAGTTATTGAACCTGAGGGAAATTAATTAGTAAGTATCTAATATGTTTTGGGAGATTCTCTATTGAGGGATCGTTGGAATTGTAAAACGAAAACAAACTAAACTCTGTTATTTATAAATAACACGTGACGTGTGATAAAACGAATGTCTATGACTTCTCGAAAAGAAAAAACATTGGGACGCACCCTACGTTGCCAAATCGATTGCTATTAACACAGCTATTAATGTTCCTGCAAATGTTTTGAATTGTAAACACATTGTATGATGTGAGATGTCAGTCAACTCTTCAAACGTCAGACTTAAAACTAAGGTTATGTTTAGCTCGCCCACCGCCTACCTATGACAGTATGTATTATATATTAAATAAATAGCCTTACAGATTATCGTTATTCGGTTTATTAGATTTAAATTTGACGCTCATTACGAATTGTGTCTTTAAATAGGAATCATGTCGATGTTGATACAAATTTGACCTTCGGTTTTAATACCTACTACTACCAACATTTGATAGTTTAGCAGCTTATAGGTTTTGTAAATGATTTAACATTTTACTACTTCATGACAGGTTGACCATGACCTTCAAACGATTTATTACGTACTTTGTTCTCTATTCTGGCCACCAAACGATATTGGCTTACCCCCCGTTTAGTTTTAATTTTAACAATATACAAGCACAACGACGTGACTCTCTCTTTTGCCTGAAAATACTTATATCTCGCAATACGATCGACCTGATTGAGGGTCGAGGGAAGCCGCTGGTTGTACAAATGTTTTAGGGAAGACCTTTATATGCAGCCAAGAAGTCAAGTCAGTGCAAGAATTTTGTCAGCAGTCTTTAAAATTATGATAGGGTTTAATCGTTTGGTCAATAAAGCTTTAGTTTAAAGTAAATTGTCATATCCTGCATAACCTGAGTCTTGCACGTCGGGGGAGCTCATGGAGGCCTCATGAGCATGGAGCCTCAGCAATCAGGGTGGCAGGGTATTGGGTAACAAAAATTTAAAACTAGCCATTGACACGACAGAAAGTAAATTGACAAACCTTGACTACTACTCTCCTCTCCCTCGCATCTCCCTCAGATCAGAAGGGAAGTATTGCTACTATACTATCACGACGGCAGGATCACGTCGTTGCGCTCGGAGAGCGCTATCCTACTCCTCAACAATTAAAGATGGAATTTGATAAGGAGATTATTTATTTCTTCAGGACATGACATAAAGACCAGCTCGTAGCTGGAGCTACGGCCGTCTGCGTTGGCAGCCACTCAATTCAAATTCATTATCGCTTTTCATAATTAAATGGCTCAAACGCGGAAAGAGGCTGCCAGCACGAACGCGGTGAGCATGTAGGATGCATGCACACCACATCCCGCCCGGTACAGTTAAAAAAAAAATTTGCAATACCATTGCAATATTTTTTAACAATACTTTGTTACAAAGTTTTGTCCTAAGCTAAGCTACCTGCCTAAGGACGGATAGAAACATTACAAAGTCACAGACATGTCAAAAGCTGACTGCTGCTACCAGCTAGTTGGTGTTGTATTTTTATCCAACTAAGTTGATCAAAAACCATCCAGAAAAAAGAATCAACACAGCCAAGCATGTCTGTCTACAGTTAATCCAAATAGACATTCAATAAAATTTCGAAAAAGTTTACTAAACCTATCTGTGTCGGATACTATGAACAAAATAATATTAACTAGTTATTAATAATTCAATAGTCACCAAATAATCAATTAAGAAAGGTTAAAGAAATAAATTTGAAAAAGTTGGACGACCAATGAACTACAAAATTACCAGAAAATAATAAAATAAATTTATAGTAAACGCGCACGGCTATCACCAATATCAAAACCTAGCTTTGGGCAAGACATGGGAATGGGAGCTATTTTCTTTCTTCAGCTCCAACCTATCCTCTGAAAAGATTAATGGGAATTCACCTAGCTGTGGTACCGGTAACGAGAGTAGGTACTCAAAGTCATGAACCCAACCAAAGTTCCTCCACAGCACTATGTGCTTGATGTGGAGTGACAGTAAATATTCCGTCACGGAACACACCTAACTATGCGTTACCCAACTAACCCCAAAAAAAAACTACCCAAATTCTAGTTAAACGCGCACTTTTTTCTTTCTTCATACCACATGTGGGTGGTCATCTAGATTTAAGTCGTCCAGCTTTCTCGAAGGGTCATCACATCAGAAACGATCATCATAATAAATTCGTGATCAGTTTTTTTTTTTTTTTTTGGTTAATCTGAAACATTTTAAAGCATTAACACAGGAAAACACTCATACATCCTAACCAATCCTACAAGACAATAAGAAATATGAAACGACTCCGTAACTCTATGCCGAATAATTCTAGTGCGATGAACGTTAGTGCGACAACACTCCAGTTCGACAAACTTTAGTGCGACGTAATTTAAGGACGACAAAGGACAGAACAAGTTAGAGTACTGATAGCAGAGTAGGCAGTATTGGGCGTAGTTAAATGATTTAAATTGAATTAATAAAAAAAAATAAAAAAAAATAAAATAAAATAAAATAAAATAAAATAAAATAAAATAAAATAAAATAAAATAAAATAAAATAAAATAAAATAAAATAAAATAAAATAAAATAAAATAAAATAAAATAAAATAAAATAAAATAAAATAAAATAAAATAAAATAAAATAAAATAAAATAAAATAAAATAAATATATTAAAAAAAAAAAAAAAAAAAAAATTTTTTTTATTAATGATAATTATTTTTATTATTATTATTAATATATTTTTTTTTTGTTTTTTTTTTTTTTTTAATCAAATTTCTCTTTTTTTTTAAATTATTATTATTATTATTTTTTTAAAATTTTATTATATTTTTTAATTTTTTAATTTTTAATAATTTTTTTTTTAAATATTTATTTTATTTATTTATTTATTTTAATTTATTTGATTTTTTTTTTTTTTATTAATTTAATTTAAATCAAATCAAATGTAATTAACTACGCCCAATACTGCCTACTCTGCTATCAGTACTCTAACTTGTTCTGTCCTTTGTCGTCCTTAAATTACGTCGCACTAAAGTTTGTCGAACTGGAGTGTTGTCGCACTAACGTTCATCGCACTAGAATTATTCGGCATAGAGTTACGGAGTCATTAGAAACTAACCTATATTTACTACATTTTAGTTATTTTCTATCGATAATATTATGAAATTATTTCAAAAATTAAATTTTCAGATATTTACAATTTCTTTGACGGAATTGCGTCAAAACTGTCATGAGTCATTTTGTTCATGACATGACACAAACAAAAAGACATTATTTGCCAAACAACGGACTTATCACCATGACTACATCAAATTACGAAAATAATAAGAAATTAAATTAAATTGAATTAATATGGAAAAATATAAAATATATACACAATAATACACTATCTACTCTAATCCTGCAAACTAGGTAGGCAAAAACGGCGACTCTTCCGTCGTCTCTCCACTTCGCACTCTTCTAAAACGCATCTTCAGCATCATAAGTATAACACAACGGAAAATCACATCAACATATTTGCTTTTAGCAGCAAATCACACGAAGCTCTTCAAACTTCATAAAGGCCACTTCACCAAGCCTTTAGACACAACTAATAAAATGAATATAGAGACTTAGCTTTTATCAACGCATTCACAAATGCACCTCCTCCACACATCTTAGTCCATTCATGGCGCCATCGTGACAGCCGCAGAAAGACGCCTTCGTAACGGCAGCAACGCTTCTCACTCCTTCCATCATCTTCGTTTAAATCATCTTCTCACATCGTGCGGGACACGTCATCTTGGGGAATCACGTAGCTGTCCTTCTTCTTCCTTGAGCACTTGCTTCTTTTGCTAGCGAGGAAGGTGGGGCTCTTGTAGCACTCCACCATATCACGACGTAGGCGCCGTCAGCAGCACTATCCTGTCATAGATTTCCCTCGCCACATAAAACGAGGATCTGGACTTCCAAATTATTTATTGATGAAGAACATGACATAAAGACCAGCTCGTAGCTGGAGCTACGGCCGTCTGCGTTGGCAGCCACTCAATTCAAATTCATTATCGCTTTTCATAATTAAATGGCTCAAACGCGGAAAGAGGCTGCCAGCACGAACGCGGTGAGCATGTAGGATGCATGCACACCACAATACCCTCATGTAAGCAGGCGGGTTGGAGTTCGTAGTTGTTGTAGATTACATATTGTTGCCAGCTGTTGCCCATTTCTTTGGTGTGTTCCTTTAGTAGCCTTATATGACACTCACAGGAAGAGTTGGGATGGTTTAATTCAAAGCCGAGAACCACACTGCATCCAATTAATTATTAATCCGATGACGACGGATGCGATGTTTTCAGCGTGTATTACTTGCTGGCTTGTGTTGAGGTAATTTCGATATTCAATAAAAATAATTATAGGCTTTTTATTTATTTATTTATTTACTTTAAGGAACGCCAACAGCACACATATTACAAGACATAAAAACAAAACAAAAATACAAGTATACAATATGTGCGCCTATTATAGGCATACACAGCATTAAAAAAATATACCTAAGTAATGCCAAACACAATATTGATTACCTACCTAAAACAATTTTTTTTTTTAACAAATCTAAAATAAAAGAGAAAATGACTGGCAGGCTTTATTGCACACAAGGAAATGTGCGATTAATCTACCATAAGAAGGAACATTATATTATGTTTTGCCTTTATACATTTGACTTGTTTGATCGATGTTCACAAATAGTATTAACTACGACGGGCTTGATACTTTGTCTATAGTATTTAGAGACTTTGATGCTATATAGACAAAGAGCGTGTAATGTAAAGTATACTAACTGAGTTGGGCATCTTGAAAACTTCAGATCATCATGTACAAGTGTGTACATCAGCTATATAGACAAAGAGCGTGTAATGTAAAGTATAGGTACTAATAGGTAGTGATGGGCCGACTTTGGTAATTGCTGACTAGTCGGCATCATTCTAATACTTCTGATTCGGAGTTGTTTGGGCAACATATAAAAAGAAATTGCTGAGTATTGCTGAAAGAGCGGAAACATTAACATCAAAACTGCCAAGAATTAAAAACAAAAATGTTTAGAAATTTTTAATAATATTTTTCACTAGTTTGTTGTCTTTTTCACCTTTGTAAAAATACAATACAAATACAATTTTCACCTCCGTTTTTCATTAATTGATATTAGAAATAAGGCCGCTTTGTTGATTGTAATTGTTAAAGATATGAAAGGTATTATAATTTATTGGTTTAATTTCATTTATCATACGTTGATTATAATCAGCACATATTGTAGAATAGTCGCAGACTACAAATTATGTAGTCAGCCCATCTCTACTTATCAGTATATTAAATACAATAAGCAATTTATTCTTTCATAGTAATCCTTTTATTGTCTTCCACAATATTGTCGTGTTGACTGACTTAGTAAAATGAGCTTTAATGAAATGTTAAAACTAAGTTAGTATGTACGATTTTTACATTTATTTGCCAAAATAAATCATAAGGTCCCCGAAACCATCATTGTTAATTAAGCGAATAATAATATTTATGTAACGATTTTGATATTTTAACTTAATTCAAGAGAATACTACGTGTTTTGCCAATTACGTTAATATTGACTTCGCAAATTTCGGGGAACCTTAATAAAATAACATGAACATTAAAAAATGCCGGCCACAGTCAGATAAGTTTAAAAAATATATGTTTGCTGTTATTTGATGACGAGTTGGGCATATTGATAACTTCAGATCATCATGTTGTGTACATCAGTATCCTCCACAAGTCATTATGTAAACGATACTTATTTTTAAATCGGTTCACACTCGTAGAAATCTCTCGGACCCCCTCATCAACTAAGAAAGAGTTGACGATCTTCTAATGTTTAACGATATTCTCGATGAAGTCACCTTTAAAACCAAGAAAACTATTTTAAAATCGGTTCACCAGTTCGGTAGCTACGGTGCTACAGACAGACATGTCAAAGTTGTACAATACAATACAAATACCTACTTAATACCCCTTTTTCTAAATTATACACAAGTACGAGTAGTAGAGTAGTAATACACCGTTTATTTTCTGAATTAATTAATTTTGAAAACAGTCAACATTGTTATTGAATATTTTTTACTTTTCAGCTATGGCCGAGTCCAGAATGTCAAGTTGTTGGGTCGCACAGAAACCGCGAGCACGGGTCCGAACGGGGTCGCGGTTAGTGGCGTATGTGCCACGGTGGCCTTCATGGACATCAAGTCTGCTTCGAAGGCCCATAACGCGGAGCACGTGCTGGACGAGCGCACCCTTACCACCGAGTACTACGAGCCGGCCGCGATACCGTCGGCGGCAGGCGCGCCGTCCGCCGGATCCTCGCCTGCCGGCTCCGGCTACTCGGGATCTTCGTCCTCCGTGAACTCTGCCTCCGTGCCCGCGCCCACTCCAGCCACTGTCTCCCGGTACCATCTCTCGTAAGTTTACTTACTGCTCGACTCAAACAGCGTAATCTCTATTATTTACACGCAACATTCATTTTGCATCACTTCCTTCTTTACAACTTACAAACATCAACATACTATCAGAATTTTTGTGAGTAAGCAAGAATGTTCTAATCAAATTATAGCGGTTCGCTGTATGTCAATTACCTTATATGAATGTAACATGAGGTGGTCTTGAATGCATTTAACACGTTGTCAATGATGGGGACCTGATGTATTAATCTTTCAAAATGCAAAAAAGAAACAGTATTACAGATACTTTTGGGCTGTATACATACTTGTACATCTAAATTAAGCAGATTTACATTTTTGAAAATAATGGGAACAAGAAATAAGCTTGATCTCTATAATCTTATTTAGTCTTTTTCTAGAACGATACTGCTATTGCCAGTGATATTAAACAATAATTAAAAGGTCTTTTAACCGTTACCCATTACACAAGCACCTGTGCTCACACGAGTTTTATAGAACAGGATTAATTTAATAAAACCTATTTCTAGTGTTTTATAACATATTATTAATACGTCGGTCATTAAGGTCTATGGTTGAAAGTGATAATGCAATTCTAACAATATTAGAATTGGCATGTTTATCATCTCATGGTACATTGATATGCTCTGCTTGAATTTGGTTCGGACAGTGACACGCCTAAAGACGGCTGGTGTCGCTGCAGACGGTGTGGTCATGGCAGCGATGAGGACGGCTGCAGACGAATCCGACAGCATGGACGGTTCTACGAGATGGCCACACAGTTCGCTTTAATTGCAATGTTGTGGTAATAATTACGAACCGTGGAAGTCTAGCATGATGCCCTAGTCCCCGCACTAGTGTCGGTGCCGCCGCCGCCGTGACTGAGTCCGCGAACCCTGTAATGGATTGCAGTGATTTACTCGGATTGCAGTGCGGAATGCGCTCGGAGTAGTGACATAAAGTGCAGTGATTAATAGTGACAGTGCGTGCGTATCACGTCGTTTACATTGGAGTGCAGTGAACTTGGATCGAACCTGGATGAGCTGCTTGCGAGGACTCAACGACCTGCGTTAGTTATCACTGGCTGGCGGCGGCCCCTTTTTTTTATGCACTTTGTTATTAACGCTATGTGTGTTTTTGTGAAACAATACGGCTTAGATTTAGTTCCATTTATGTGACATAACAAATTTCATCACTGCCTAACGTACCGTACACTTTAACACAAAGCTTTTAACCACATATTCTGTCTTAAATATTAACCCCCTTATTCATAAACGTTGCTTAATATAAACAAATATTCTGTCCCTTTCCAACACTAATGGTGTATATTGATTTCATGTACATTTAAATTTTGGAAAAGGATATAACGATGTTTAACTTTAAGCAACGTTTCTGAATATGGGAGCTAATCTCATGCAAAACTGCTATACTTCAGTAAGTCCATCATTTAAGAATTTATTCATCTGATAATTTATTTTTGTGAATATTGGTCGACCGAACTAGGAAGTCTAAAAATTATGAACACAACGTCTGTCGGGGTCAGCTAGTATTCTGATAGTTTTAAATTTTATCAAGGTATCTCCATCATAATATGTGTATTCTTTCGTAAAGATGAGATCGAATGTATACATTTTATGATAGTTTAGTAATACACCAAGGTTATTAGAGACATCGATTCCAAGTTAGGACTGATATCCCGATAACCTTTCAGCATGTTATGTGTTCTACTCTGTCTACACGAGATCTTTGTAGTTATTTGCTTATCGGAAATCTGATCTGGTAGCCTTAGCAAATATTTTATAAATACTTACATGCATAATATATAACAACTTACATGCAATACCCGTAATTTACGTAAAAAAGTTTAGTAAATCTATTTTTACAAAATACCTACTTGACAAGTTAGGGTTTTTCCATAAATATGTTTTATTCTTATGGTGGGTTTAGTTTATGATCTACATACTGCTTCTGAATCCTTATATATTTTATCCATTCTTTTGACATACCGCAAAATCACTATTTATTTATCTATTATCTAGGTAGAGTTTTTAGAGACTCTTAGCCTCGTCCTAGGCTCGGCATGTTTGAAAGTTTGCTACTTATGATCTCGTAAAAAATGCACTATTTCGTTGGAAGTTTTAACTTGCTACATAAAGCCAGAATTTTAGATTATTACTGTTGTTTACGGGTCTTAGCGCGATAATTTTAAATAGGTAGGTATGTATTACGTACGAAATTATCGCGCTAAGACCCGTAAACAACAGTAATAATGTGTAGAAAGCGCGAAAGCCTCAAACAAACAGAATTTTAGATGTTAGAAGATTTTATTCCGTAATCAAATGTTCTAAAATCAATTTCCAATAATTACCCTACAATTAAATAAAATTACTAAGAATCCAGTTTTGGAATCATATATAATTAATCACATAATTCATTAATAATGTACTTTTCATATAATGTATTATGTGGTATTATGTGATACTTTACCACAGTCACATTTTAGTCATCATTGACATCTCATATTATATGTCTCCACTGAGAAGCTCCTACCCTAACATCAGGACATTTTAATAGAACCTCTATATTCAGTTAGTACTTAAACCGTGCTTTGGTAAAGAGATTAAAGCTACGGTATTCGATTGTAAAAATATTTTAAAGTACTATATTTACGTATTAGAAATTAGTACATTAGAATTTCTAAAACATTTCTTACAGAGCTATATTTTCTAGTAGGTACTATGTCAGTCATATTTTTATAGCTTAATGTTATGTATTAATGTACTAAAATAATTAGTTTTCTTTCGGTATATAATTTACATCATTGATTGAGTCCACTAAATCATCAAGTGTCTAAAATCAATTTTAAGTTAGGTTCTTTCAGAATATTTTTGTCGTTTCATTAAATGAATAAACCATACCTTAATGTTCAAATAGGTACCTATGTTCGGATGAGTCAAGAGTTACAGAGTGGAAAACACTCCTTTGCTTTACATACTTAATGAACTCTGAAAACGTAACACACCTTTTAGTGGCAGTTGTGTAAAAATAATTTAAAATTTGAAACTTGCATTCATGATAAACAGTATTAACCGCTTTTATATTTTTAAGAACGCTGACAAGATACACGCTTTATTTATAAATTTCGTTTTACTCATACTTACATTATTATACATATTTATATCCGATATACAGAGAAGTAAAGTGCATTGAAGTGTTACAACAAGTAACACTTAAAATTGTTAATATCACGGCACTAACAATTTTATTTTTAATAAACTATTAGAGGTGTAGTTACTAATTTATGTAGTATTAAGCGTACTTAGGCTGCGCTTATAAAAAGCAAACACCGTCATACCAGCGCGTTGTCGGTAAAGTTGTTATCGGCCGGCCTTGTTTTCATGACAAAAAAAAAGTACAGTTGGCGTAAGCATGTTGAATATTTATTTCCATTTCGTTTACTAAAATTTACGGTCATTGACTGTCTGTAATGTGCGTTGCCTCAACATTGTGAGTCGGTCGTACTCGTATCATAAAACTACTTTTAAACGTGTTGCTATGTCACCTTGTTTGAAATTAATTTGTTCAGTTAAATGCAAACGCAAAAAATCTTGTTTTATACAAAAAGAAAGCCTTAGTTCGCTTAAAGAAAGCCTTAGTTCGCTCAAAGAATAATCCAAAAGGTGTGGAGTGCGTGAGCTGGCACTTAAGCAATTTCTTTAGGAATCGGTTCAGGGTACTTAGAGAGTAAACATAATAATAAAAGTAAACATACTATAAATCTTCGCCTCTATAAGGTGAGCCGGAGGGAGGAGGAGGCAGTAAAGGTATCATTTTTAAGTTTTTCGCTAATATCTTTACAACAGTGCGCTGTAGACGAAAAGTATCTTCTACGAGGAAGGCTAAAAAAAATTAAAGCGGGAGGGGGTGAAGTTGGGTTTCGCCGCCCTTTATGCTGACACTTATCTCTAAAACCGTATGTACTAGACAGGTTTGGCCTCATTTTCGGATAACTCCCAAGTCCGGTGAAGCTTGATTGGTCGTACCGTTTCGACACAAGCGTAGGTCAATTAGTAATGTAGCTTGTTGTATGATTTCGATTTGTGATTTTCCTAAAGCCCAACCCCGAAAACTATTTTTGTTTGTTGGACAAATAAAATTACGTTATTTCGGTGATTTCATTTGTAAACATTTTGACAGGGTATTCTCAGTACGAATATTATTAAAAGTGTTGTCGTGCTGTCGTGCCGGTGTAGCACTTACCTAAGCTGATTATTATTATGTTTTAGTTATTTTATTTTACAATATTTATAAAGTAAGCTACAGCCCCCGTAGCATGCAGTGCTATGACAAAAGTTTGTCGCACATTTAACTGTCAAAAACAACTAACTGAAATAACCTCCAATAGGATAAGAGAATACGCACGACAAAATTATGTCTGTTACGCGTGGACCGGGCATGTTAGAGGGGCTGGTGTGTAAAAAAAAACGATTAAAACTATCTTGCTTGACCTTCATCATTTATCTTCGCCAAATTGTTTAAAGTATATCCAGATTATCCAGTGCTTATTTATGTTTCTGCAGTCTATACCTGGCTATTAGAACATATAAGTTAATAATTTGTTTCCACTTTTGAATAGGGTAGTATTTAAACGAGTGACTGTAAATTAAAGTTTTGAGTGACAAAAATAATTAATTTACCTTATATTATTACTAAGTAAGCGAGTGACGAGAAATCAACAGAACAGCAACTTACATACATAAATTTTGAGTTAGTTAAAATACAAAATGAGAATCTTCATAATATTTGAGCGACCTATTATGTATTTGTTTGAGTAGGTATCAATGTTACGTCCTGATTTTTTTTCAATATATTTTGTCAATATGCATTAACTTAAATCAAATAACTAAGAAAAAAAAGCTTTAGTCAACTAAAAAAGTGATCTCCTTTTTACATTGATAGATTCACTGGTAAATAAGTGCTTACTTACCTGTAGGCCTACGATGTAAGTAGCGACAGGCTCGAGAAGCTGTCAAACGCGACATAGTGACATTAGAGCCATAGTAGTTCTGTCAATATGTCGCGTTTGACAGCTTCTCGAGCCTGTCGCTACTTACATAGTAGGCCTACTGACTGCATCAATTCGTCGTCGCCCCGCCCCCATCCGAATTCGCAAGCATCATTACTCACCGTTTTGATTAAAAATTCGTAGCAAAAATAAAGAAACAATACTTGGAGAAGATTATCAGTAAACAATAATCATTAACAAAGTGGCTTACAAAGCGTTGCTTGAAGTGAACTTTTTAATAGTTTATGTTAAATCTCGATTGGAAAAGACGTGTCTATCTTAATAAGTTGCTGTTTCTGTATTTCTAGTCGCTCACTTTGTAATTTGGTCACACGGCTAGAATTTTAACATCTGAAATTGATTAATGACAACCCACTTTTTATACTTCAGCTCCTTTTGGATTTTATTATTAATCAATATTTGTCGTTAGTTTTTCGCTTACTTTAATTTATACTGTATGTACCTATCTCATCTCATCATCAGTTTTTTTTTATTCGGTCGTTTTATAATTCCTTTTTGAAACTTCCATCTTATTTTTCCTTTAACTATGTAATATGTTTTATTATAAGTAAATGAAAAGATATGTATCATAAGACTTTCGTAATGTTTGTTTTACATAAAACTTAGCCTTGGAAGTATTTTCATAATATATGCAAAAATCTTTAAAATGTTAGTCTTTATAATATAAAGTAACTTAAAACGTGACCTCGGTAACGACTTTCAAAACGCTTTTTATTTGACTTTACCTTGAAAGTATACTTGTAAATAAACCACAATAATAAACAAATTATGTAACTTCGCAACTTTTAATTGTAACTTTCTTTAACTAAGTTTCCTTACTAATTCCACGTAATTTATAAACTTTCCTGCACAATATAATATTCCTCTGTTAGAATTATACTTGGCACTTGGTTGGGAGTCTTGGTATGTATTACTGCATTCTCTACGATTGGTTGGTATGCGGGTTACGGATATATCAGTAGCTAAGAAACTAAGTACACAGGGAAAGCTGTTGCTGATTCCCTGAGATATTAATATTATGCATCTTGTGTTTATTTAAAACTAGCTGTCCGCCCGCGGCTATACGCCCGCTTTGTTTTTTTTTGTTTTTGCGTTTTTTTTTACCTTTTAAACCTTCTTGTTTTACCAGCAAGTTTACTACGTAAGGCGCGAGAAGCTCAAAAAGCTGTCAAACGAGACAGTGACATAAGAGCCATAGTATTTCTGTCATTGTGTCGCGATTGTCGCTCCTTACGTAGTAATCCTGCAGGTCTGTTGCATTCCTATCAAGATATTTCTATTAATTATTTCTCCAAAAGGCCGTCAGATTATTCTTATACAACAACATCCTTGTCTCATCCTTATCTTCGCATTGACTTATCAGTCCCATTAACTATCCACGGTCAACTGTTAAAACAATTTTCGCACGCCAGATTTTCAGGCGGTCTTGCTTCATAGTCATACGAGTAGATTAAAGATTCTTATAACCCAGGTAAACATACCTTATGGAATATTGCGATCTTTGCTGTGGACTAGGTGCTAACATCAGTACCTATGGTACGAGTATTGGTTAGGTCAGTGATGTTTAAGTGTTGTTTAATATTCGAAATTTACTTAATTATAAAAAAAAACGTAATTTCTCAAAATATCCTATTATAAAGTGGCCTTTTCTCTTTGGTACGCGGTGTAAGTGATATATTTTATAGGACCAATTACAATAGACAAGACTAAAAAAGTAATGTAAGAGATTCGAGTCCTATAAGTAGTTTAGAATAAGACTAGCCTCTTTTTACACGACTTCACTCTAAAATCTATCTTCTATCTATCTACATATAGGTACTATAATAAAACTGAAAAATGGGCGTATCGGTCGGTACATTGATTTGTTTTTCAAAGAACTGATTGTAGGTGATAAAGTGAGTGTAGCTAAGGCCACTTTTTACCGCGGGAAAATATTACTTTTCCACTGGAAAACCTGTTAACGCGGTCGGAGCTGCGGGGTGGAAGGCTAGTTAAGACTAAAACGACTCAGTCGTCGGTTCACATAAGACTTAAAGACTAAAGGCTTATTATAAGCACATTACCTACACCAACTCAACTCCGAGCTTGCTTTACTTAGTGTTTGATCTTACAACATGTCAGTTGAATTGAAACTGGACGACGACGAGTCGACGCGTTGTTTGTTCCCCTATTAACTGGTGTTGAATTGGTGTCGAGTTAGTGTAATGTGCAATGACCTTAAAACGACTTAACGACTGCAGTCTTTTACAAAGGATTTAAAGAAAATCGTGACAATTGCAATTAAAACTCTTTAGGGGTGAAATGAGACTATTTTTTAAGCTTTGTTTGTACTTAAATGGGAAAAACGAAACCCTCATAGGATCACTATCGTGTCTGTTTCTAGACTCCTGCGGCGTTAGGTCGCCAGTCTTTTAAGCAAAGACTATCGACATTTTTGATAAAATGTCCAGTATTCCACATGCAAACAATGTCATGATGATAAAAAAAAGTGAATTAAAAAATTCTAAAAACCCGACTGCTTAAAAAGCAAACTAAAAAAGTAAATTTAAAAAATCAAAAAGTGAACTAAAAAGATGGGAAACAAGATGATGTAGGAACATAGTAGCATGTATAATTGAAACCATCTTTTTATATAAATTAAAATAGTCAATTGTTGTTATCAGTCGTGAGCCTACCAATTAAATAGAGATAGAAAAAGTCATGGAATTTGTAAAAAAAAGTGAGTACCTTTGCAGTCGGGTAATAAGTACAATAAATATGACATATTTCAAAGATTTTTTGGGCGCTCTAATAGCCAAAGACTTAATTTTCGTTTCAAATGAAATTATTTCAGATCAGCGGGTAGTTTATTAAATATTTTAATGTATAAGCACATGTTTTGTTGTATATGAACTATTTATTACAAGGTGTTTGATATTACAAGTCCATATATTGAGCTCTAACCCTTCTGTGTGTACGATCTGTATGCAATAGAAACACAACATTACGGTTACTCCTTATGAACACACAAACCTCTGTAATATAAAGACATAGTAAAGGCAAGAAGTTATATTTTTTGAAGAGAGCTTTGCAACTGTCGAAATAATCTGAATTTGGTATAACACTAACACAAACCTATTTTTTCAGCAAAAAAAACACTCTTGTTTACCTCTACAGAAATTCACAGAATTGCCCACAGACTCAAACCGTATGATATCACTGAGGAGACATTGTGACAACTGTGATATACTACAGTTAGAGGCGCATAACCTCGTCAATGCAAAAACTAAGCGATTTATCATTTCCGAACACGATGTACGTGTTTCTTCCAATTAAGATATAAGGCCGCCTACATGTACACTTTCGTTCTTTTTTTGTGAATTTACTGATTCTATTATTTCTAGTGTGCAATAAAGTATATTCTAGTCATTCTAAAGATATATGTCCAAAATGAAACATAAAAATGTAAAATTGTCAACTTAGCTTCTTTAGGATGTTGTTGATTGTCATTCAGGTTTCGAAACGATCAAGATAGGTAATTCTTATTATCGGTTGAACCGATTCGGTTCATTAGCGTATAATTGTTATCAGTGTTTTGATAATAAAATTAATTGGTTGTTGTTTCATAGGAAATTCTCAAAAATGCTCAATATTATTATTTTTAAACATGTTGGCGGCGGCTTAGTTGTGGCCTGTTGTCGGGTACCTTTTGTATGTACTAATGTTCATATACATAAAGTCCATTATCCTAACAAAAAATCTCAATATTCGATTGTCTTAAGTAGGTATCCTTTCGCAATAATTATCCTAATATTCTATAGGCACAGTGTTTTCAAGTCCTTATATTTTTGTTAGCTTGAATCTCATAATAACTATTATCTCCCGATTATTGATTAATCCTAATAATTACATAAGAGTTGAAATTATTCTTGGAAGGTTAGGTTAGTTCAGGTCAGAGGTCGGCAATCTTTTGAGTCGGAAGAGCTAAAAATTTCAATTTTAAAATTACAGTTTTTAAAAAAACCACAAATAAAATGTTCGACAGTAAAAACGAGGGTCAAACTGAAAGTCCTTAGAAAAAAACTGAGCAAACTACCAAGTTAATAGTTTTATTAAATATTTTCAAAATAATGTCCATTCACATCAATACATCGCTGCATCCGATGGAACCACTGCAAAAAGCATACTTTGCCCACTCGTCCCTAGAGGTCTCTTCCACGGCCTTTTGATAAGCAGCCACTGCTTCCTCAGCGTGCATAAAACGTTTTCCTCGAAGTTGTTCTTTTATTTTCAAAAAATAATAATAATAGCAATATGCGAGGTCTGGGCAATATGGCGGGTGACCCAGTAATTCCACATCTGATGTCGCCAAATAGTCGATCGTTCGCCCGGCAGTGTGCGACGAGGCGTTGTGGTGCTGAAGGAGAATCCTACTGCGAGGTCATACCTCCCGAACTTTTTCCAAGACAAGTGGCAAACACTTGCTTGTGTACTACTCTGCAGTAACTGTTTTTTAATCCTCTAAAACAATTGTCGCGTAATGACCTGTCCTTCCGAAGAACGAGGCCACCATCTTTTTTTCTCGCACTTCGACCTCTCTTCACTTTAGTTGGCAACTCCTTGGAAGGAAACACCTACTGAGCTTGGTCTTTTGATAAGTATGTCGAATATAGTTTTTGAGTTAAAAGCATTTCACGGCACCAATCAACACTACGGAGTTTTTGGACCTCGGTCAAATCATGAGGCATCGAGCACAAACCTGACTCCTAAAAATGTTCATGGAGGATTTTGTGCACTTGACTCATACCGATGCCTAAGCTTGTCCGAATCTGCTGCTTTTGTCAGTTTCTATCATACGCCGCACAACACTTAGGTTATCTTCAGTCGTGACCGTAGAAGGCCAGGCCGTCCCACACGCAGATTATCGGTGAGATTAGTGAGACCACGATTTTATTGTATTCTATTAAATTAATTAAACCAGTTGTAAACAGTGGCACGAGATGGGGCTTCATCGTGAAAGGCCAATCGAAGTCTATCATAACTTTTTTGTTGACTTAAATGACATCGGAAGTCATACAAAATTATTGCATGAAAATTTTCTCGCGTTGAATTCATGCTGACGGGCCAAAGACAATTTTTCAATTTTGCCTCCAAATCGTGAAACAAATGACAAATGAATGAAATACATACTCGATAATATTGGCAGAGTTCCATTTTCAAAATTTAAACGCCGCACGAGCGCGCTTGCGCCTTCCAGCAGCGCCACGCGCGATTGTTTACAACTGGCTAGTTCTAACAACTTTCAGTTTGACCCTCGTAGTACTAGGTTTTTTTTATAATTACTAATAATAATTGGTGTCCGTTTCAGCTTGGGCAAAAATGCTTTCGTATGTCATTCTGTCACTGTCATTACAAGTTCACAACATCACGTATTTTGTATTTTATTCATCTGTTTTACGCTACAGATCGCATTTCTTAACCTATTCTCGTGACATTTTGTCAGCAGATTTGTTACCTAAGTATATTATTATATAATTTTTTAGTTTGGTTCAGATTTTGGAATTAATAAAAAAACGGCTTATGTTGAACTTACCACCAAATTAGACAAAAATAGTAAATGATCACCAAAATTTAAACCGCATTTCAATGTAAAATTATAATCAAAGTTTTAACATCTCGCTATCCTATTTAAGCAAAATGACGCCAAATAAATCATTCTTAACCCAAAAATGTTAATGAACACCAAATTATTAACCACATTTTAATTTAAAATGACATGCAAAAAATAACATTTCGTTATTCGATTAAAGAAAATTACCCTCAACAATTTTTTTTTTGCCAAAGATTTTAAATAAACTCCTAACCTTTTTGTCCCTAAACTAATTAACCCCTACAAAAAAAATATATTGACCGTTTCGTTTATTCAACCACATACCTATGATAATTAGTGTTGTAAGAAACTCGAGTCTTTGAGTCCTACTTACCAGAGCTCGAGCTCTTTTTTGAAGACTCGAGTCTTATAAATGAGACTTAGAACTCAAGTCCTTCCGAATTTGGAGTCTTTTGTTAAAAGGACTCAATGTGAGTCCTCTAAAGCTGTAGTTTGAAGTAAATAAAACAGCAATTAACAAATTATCGATTTATTAGGTAGGTAATTAAGTAATTGTTATTAAATTATATATATTATATTATTTTAGTATATTGAGCCACGAAGACAGGCACATTGAAGCCCGTATAGTTTTATTACCCAATCGGTTTCTTGGTTTGGTTAATAAATTTCCTGATTTTAATAATAAACCTATCTACCGACATTTATACACCAACTCGAGTTCATGACTCAGTCTAGCTCAAAGAACTTAAAAGACTCAAAGGACTCAGAGGACTTAAAGGACTCGGACTCATGTGACTAAACGAGTCCTAGCCCTGAAACTCGACTTGAGTCCCGAAATTAAGACTAAAAGACTTGAGTTTTTTACAACACTAATGATAATAAATAAAACTCTTACCATTTCAATAATCCTCTTTTTAATTATTTAAACAATATTAAAAAGTCGAGCGCGGCACTTGCGGCGCGGGGAATCGCAAGGCGGAGACATAACTTAATATGGCATCATCATAATACTTTATTTGGTAATAAACCTACATTTTATAGCAATCATAGTAGTTTATTTAGGCAGAAATAGCGCATTAATGTGTGTGTTCGAATACAATTTGAAGTGCAGTTGTGACTAAAATACGAGTAGCTAGTACTATTGTAATTTTAGACTTAATTTTTCTGGTGTTAAGAAGGGTGTTAAGTATATATTTTCGGGTAAAAGAATATATTTTATAATGGGTGTTTTTTTTTAGAGGTATAGAACTTTAAATTGCAATAAAACAACGATGGATTATTCGGTTGACATGAATTTTATATATCCGAAAGATAATCTTGTGGCATTACATTTTAAATATTATTTCTGGCATATGACCGCCACGGCTGGCTCGGATGTAGTCCAATCTGGAGGTCCAATTTTCGATTACTTTTTCCAACATTTGTGGCCGTATATCGGCAATAACACGGCGAATGTTATCTTCCAAATGGTCAAGCGTTTGTGGCTTATCCGCATAGACTAATGACTTTACATAGCCCCACAGAAAGTAGTCTAGCGGTGTTAAATCACAAGATCTTGGAGGCCAATTCACAGGTCCAAAACGTGAAATTAGGTGGTCACCAAACCTGTCTTTCAATAAATCGATTGTGGCACGAGATGTGTGACATGTTGCGCCGTCTTGTTGGAACCACAGCTCCTGGACATCATGATGTTCAATTCAGGAATGAAAAAGTTAGTAATCATGGCTCTTACCGATCACCATTGACTGTAAAGTTCTGGCCATCATCGTTTTTGAAGAAGTACGGACCAATGATTCCACCAGCCCATACAGCGCACCAAACAGTCAGTTTTTCTGGATGTAACGGTGTTTCGACATACACTTGAGGATTAGCTTCACACCAAATGCGGCAGTTTTGTTTGTTGACGTAGCCATTCAACCAGAAATGCGCTTCATCGCTAAACAAAATTCGCTTATGAAAATCGGGAACAACGGCAATCTCAGAACCATTATTTTCGAAATAAAATTGCACTATTTGCAAGCGTTGTTCAGGCGTGAGTCTATTCATGATGAATTGCCAAACCAAACTAAAAATAAATTACTTGACAGCTGTTAAATCGGTCGCCATCTTGAACAGTAATGCCAACTTAAAGTTCTATACCTCTAAAAAAACACCCTTTATTTAACCCCATAAAAAACGACGGAATTATGACATCAGGACTGCACGCTGGCCAGGGTAATCTGCGTATACCGACTTCATCTAGGTACTCCGTGCATGCTTCGTAAGAAATTCTTCCCCATAGGTACCATAATTGAGCCGCCTTGATAACCAACAGTTTTAACAACGGCATAAGGAGCAATCCGCTCGTTTTGACGCCTATAAGCTCGCTGGCGACCATCAGGAGCTTTTAAAGCAATCCTGAAATCATCACAGTATAAAACGTTCCGCCACTGCTCCATTGTTCAGTGCAAGTGTTCGCGAGCAAACTGTATAGTTAGGGAGGCGAATAGGTGAATTTTCGGTAATACTCGAGCGTGGCAGTTTAAGATATGAGAGATACCTTAGACCTAATAGAACAACCTTGTAAAGTATTTAGCTCTATATGTAGTGACGCGCGCCTAGGATAGACGATCAGATTAGTAAAAAAAAATCGATAGTCTGAAATACTCGAGCGCGTCAGATTAAGATATTGGGGGTTGATTTTAGTGTTTTAAGACAAAATTTTACTAATCTGACGATAAGTCCTTGACGCCGCCGAGTTATAGGGTTGCGAACTTGTAAAAAAAAAAACGTTAATCCGGCATTCTCGAGCGCGATTATTATTATTTTTATTTTGAAGAATATAATCTAAAACGTAATAAAAAAAACAAAATTTGCCGGTTTCCGTATGACCGGAAGTGTGGAGGAGCTATTTCGTCTTCCGAAAAACGCATTGCGGCATGTATGTCGCGAACGATACAATTTACAAAAAAATAAACAAAAAAGGTAATTTTATTTTACACATAAAAGGTCTCTCTACATTTTTGTCGAAAGTTAAAACATTTTCGTTTTTTTCATTTTTTTTCTTTTTTCGGTCAGATTAAGAGAACCCACAAACTTTTTTGTCAGATTAAGAAAATATGCTTTCAGGATACCGAGATAAACCTCCCCTAAGAAAATCTGACGCGCTCGAGTATTTCTTCTTCTTCTTCTTCTTCTTCTTCTTCTTCTTTTCGAGTCGACAGCAAACTCAGACAGTCTCGGCCCAAAAACCAGCCACACGAATAGCGTCGTCAGTAGCCTTCATCAAGTCCTCTCGCGTGCAGGTGACAGGACAAGATGGGCAGCTAATGAGATGGTCCATTTTCTAGGGAACCATACCACACCTACACTCCAAGTTAGAGTCCCCTATGAAACCCCATCGGTATAAGTTATCCCTAGTCCGACCCACCTGGGTCCGGAGTCTGTTGAGGGATTTCCAGATAGACCATGGTTGTTTATAACCAGGGGGGAGACCCTCAGCTATCGGGACAAATGGGTTAGGGAGGGAGACACTATTCCGCCAAAGCTCAACTCTCGCCTCTGCAGGGTCGACTGTTAAGGGAACGACACACTTAGAAAAGTTTTTGCGACTTTTCAGCCTTTGTGGAACGGACGAATGTTCGTTCATAGGGTGTCGCGTGTCGCTCTCCATTTTGGTTCTTTCCAGGGAGCTTGCCACAGCTCTGCGGGCCTCTGGTGGTGATATTCCAGCCAGTGGATAAAGCACTTGTACAGGTGTCGGCTTAAGACAACCAGTAATTATCCTGCACGTTTCATTGAGTGCAGTATCCACCAACTTTGCATGGGCTGAACGACTCCACACAGGGCTGGCATACTCGCCTGCCGAGAAGGATAAGGCCAGCCCAGTAGTCCGCATGACATCAGGCGAAGCCCCCCATTTTGTAGAGACTAGTCGACGAAGCAGGTTGTTCCGCGAGTGAACTTTCAGTTTCAGATGTTCGCAGTTTTTCCTGAAAGTTAGTGAGCGATCCAAGATAACGCCTAAGTATCTAGGAAAATCGTTATGCTCGATTTGCTCCCCACGCCAAAGGATATTAAGTTTACGCCGAGTATTTCAAAAACACTTTTTTTTTTTGCATTTTCAAAAATTCATCGTAACTTATCGTCACGCCGAAATCGTCAGTTTTTTTAAAGGGAGCTTCCTTGGGGCCTACTTAACACCCCTTCCGAAAATCTGACGCGCTCGAGTAAATTTTATTTTTTTGCATTTTTGACTACTTTATATGCCTACCACGCAAACCGGCAGAGGCGGCAGATTAGTATACCGTTGTTATCAGAGGCACTTGGGGTATACGTAGTATGAATATCTGACGCGCTCGAGAATGCCCAAGTAACTGTTTTTTTTTACATTTTTGAAAAACCGTACACGCCAAACCCACCGCTAAAATGGTTTTTACCATACAATCTTTTCTTTTCGAAATTATTTTATCTTTCGATTTTGATAGGTCTCGACGGCGCGGCGGCGCCGTTGCCTCGCCTCCCTAACTAGTAGTTTAGCTCTCCGGTGATGTACTGTAATCACCTCTAGTTTGGGAAGTTTTGCAGGTCGATATGCTATTAAGAAACTTAAAAGTTTTTGTTCAGTCAATCTTTTTTATACTGTTCGTTCACTTACACTGACGTTTCGTACTTCAAAAACCTGATTTTAGTTCTCCACAGCTGTAGTAATAGTGCAGGCTCCCACCGGCACCCCGTTTAAAAAATGTGCGTACCGCCAACTGTTGATTGATTTGTGTTCTAGAGATCTTTAGCTATATAAAAGTACATGTTGCCACGAGCAAGCGTGGTAGGTTTCCGTTCTAGCCGACCATCCTCAAACCTCATATATATGACGAAAAAAAATATAAAAAACATAACCCTGTGGGGTATCAAATGAAAGGGTATAATGAGTAGATTGCAAATATATAACATGTTGCTATATCCGCCCTTCCTATTCAATGTTATATAAAAAACTAGCGACCCGCCCCGGCTCCGCACGGGAAAATGGTTATTGTGGCTTATCCTTAAGTATATTACGCATGTATTATACACATAAACCTTCCTCTTGAATCACTCTATCTATTAAAAAAAACCGCATCAAAGTCCGTTGCGTAGTTTTAAAGATTTAAGCGCACAAAGGGACATAGGGACATAGGGACGGAGAAAGCGACTTTGTTTTATAATATGTAGTGATGATAAATTTTCGAAAGTAGCGTTTCGAGCATACTTTGCATAGCTGTAGATTAAAAACTTCTGAATTAATATTAATAAAATACATTCTTATCATCAGAAATATCCTTGTGATTATATTTGTGACGTGTGGTTGGTCCCTTTAGATTAGGAACTAGCTGTCCGCCCGCGGCTACGCCCGCGTTGTTTTTCGACTTTTCCGTGCACAGTTTCCCGTAGGATATGATATTTTCCCGTGGTAATAAGTATCTTAAATGTTAACCAGGGATATAAGGTATCACCATACAAAATTTTATTTAAATCGGTCCAGTAGTTTCGGAGATTAGCCCGTACAAACGCCAAACAGATAAATAAAAAATTTGAAAAAAATCTGGATATGTTCCATATTACTTCTTACATCCTAATGACGTTGCGTTAAGTTGCTTTTTTTAATTATTTCTGGTTGATTTTATTTTTTGCCCATATTTGACGATATTTCTGATAATAAGAATGTATTTTATTACATATTAATTCAGAAGTTTTCAATCTACAGCTATGCAAAGAATGCTCGAAACGCTACTTTCGAAAATTTATTTTTTAAATAACATTGAATAGGAGGGGCAGATATAGCAACATGTTATATATTTGCAATCTACTTATTATACCCTTTCATTTGATACCCCACACGGTTATTTATTTATTTATTTTTTCGTCATATATATGAGGTTTGAGGATGCTCGGCTAGAACGGAAACCTACCACGGTCGCTCGTGGCAACATGTACTTTTATATAGCTAAAGGTCTCTAGAACACAAATCAATCAACAGTTGGCGGTACGCAAATTTTTTAAACGAATCTCCTCTGAGAGTCCGCTCTATGAAGGGACTTCTCAGAACTCTGTTCACAATGAAACGGCCCAGGTCTCCGAGTGTACTGACCAGTCTCACGAAAGTGTCTAATAGCATGTCGTACAATTGTTCAAAGTACACCAGGCATCCGACCAATCAGACGTTGACTACACCTAACAACAGCTAAAGCCACCGCTCTTGTTGCTGCTGTGGCGTCTAGAGGCACTTTTATGGACGGAAGTATTTAAACTGATTCTTCTGCAGACAATTAATACACCGGCAACGAGCGATCAGGACAAATGTCGTACTAAACAAAAAAGGAAAGTTCGAACAAAATTAAAAATACGAGATTTTTTTTTAATCACACAACAAGAAGGTTTAATGTTTAGTGAAGGAGTCCCAATTTGTTTAATTTAATGTAAAACTTACCGAAAATTAAGGTTATTGGGTTTTTAATTAAGACAGTACCATAAAATAATAACCTCCGATGCAAAACCGTTACTTGATCCTTTCAACAACTAGAAAAGAGCTGATAATCTTCAAAGGCCTGAAGATATTTTTATGGATTATAGCTAAGAACACTCTCGATTGAGACACCTTGCCAACAAAAAAAAACTAGATCAAAATCGGCGCATCCGTTTAGGAGCTGCGATGCCACAGACAGACAGAAAGACATGACAAACTTATAACACCCCTCTTTTTCGTCGAGAGTTAATAAGAGTTAAGGTACTGAAATTGGGTGGGCGCTTAAATGTGCCGCTGAGTGTATAAGTAGTGTTTTTTCACAACAAATTATATAATTTAAATATGGTAAGAATATTATTATGGTATTATTACATAACCACTAATTATTTATGTAAAGAAGAAAAGGGGTGCTGTGAAAAGCGGGTACAATGGGCTGAGAGATAGAAATGGTCGTTTAATCCTCGTGAATCGATTCAGATCGATTTATTCATTTGCATGTTTTTTTCTGTATGAAATAATAATAATTTATTTATTTCCAAACAAAAATAAACAATATTTGCGTATGGAACTAAAGAGCTTCATATCCAAAGAGACAAAGGGTTAGGTTATATAATACTAATAAATAAAACTGACCAAGTGTGAGTTAAATTTGCGTGGAGGGTTCCATTTTCACGAAGTCCTATCATGACTTATGCCAGTGTAGTCTTTGCGCACTCTGCGCCCACGCATCTCAATAAGCTTCAAGTTATTCGAAACCGGTTGCTCCGCCGGGCCACTGGTTGTCCTTGGTTCGTTCGTAACATCAACCTTCATGTTGATTCCGAACTCCCCACCGTTAGAGGCTTCATGAAAGAAGCATCCAAACGCTATTTTGATGAAGGCTCTTCCCATCCCAATCCCTATGTTGTAAAGTGTACGGGCTATTTCCCACACCCCACTACGCGGTTCCGCCGCCGTCCCAAACATATCCTTTCCGAACCTAACGAATACCCTTCAGGTAACAACGCCCGTACCCGTCGGCGGGCGCGCGGCCATAACCAAAATAAAAATTGATAATCAGAGACGGAGCTTCTCTGGCGTCGTCTCCTTCACGATTTTTTTCAATATCAACGCGCTAGGCCGTGGGCCGAGGCTCCCTCGAGCCACCCCTAGACGCGTTGGTAGGTATATGACTTTTTTTGGGGTAGAGTCTTCCGCTGACTTTTTCGACTCAAGCAAAGGTCAATAAAAAAAAAACACGAAGTTCTTCATCATCAGCCGAAACGACCAGACAAATTAAGTTGGGTGCACGACAGTGGCGTGCACTCCGTACAGGCAGAAAGGCACTGCCTACCCTGGGCGTACAGCTCAATTACCTATCATCTATTTGACAAACATAATACTAACCCAATCTTGAACAGTTGAATTTAATTTCTAACAACAGTGAAATAGAATTTACTTTCCCATGCTGGCACGCTCAAAAAGCCGTGCCTACTCGAACTGACAATTTATATGCTAGTGTGCTCTAAAAATCTCTATAAAAACACAACTCACGAACACTAAAACAAATTTCAATTCAAATGTGTTCAAAGTTAAATTTGACTTTGAGCTAATGAGTTAGAGAATATAATCCTTTACCAGCAATGCAAAAGCTCTGCCTTTTTTGCACCTTTCAACTCTACTGTATTACGCGCCTAGAAACTACGCTTTACATTGATAGCTTTGTAGGATGATCATATAAATAATTTTGTACTAACTCAGCAATGAAACTCAAACTAGCATCCCGCGTCGCCGCATAGTGGAATGGAGTACTGGCGGAAAGTTTTTTTTTATCTGTTTAATGGCTCTGGGTACGGAGCCCATTTCTCTTGCGCAGAAAATAATACTCTCGATATAATTTGTTTTTCTTATTTACAGTACCGATCTTTCACTCTAAGTTTACAAATATGTAATTATGTATTTTAAACGGTGCACAGGTACATAAAATCAGTCAAAAATAAAAAGTATTGTTGAAATTAAATTTAACTTCTGGCTTCAAATGCTCAATATCTTACACTACCTACGCAGAGTTTATAAAAAAAGTAAGATAACCTCAAACGCGCGGCTCAATCAAAACAAACAAACGAAACGATACTTTGTGATTATTATTTCTTTAAAATCTTCGTATTTGTGTTGAAATTCATTGTAAATGCTGTGTAGTGGCGTGGCAATTAATAATAGACAAGTAAATTACAACTTGTGATGAAATAATAATATCTGTATTATGAAGAAGAGACGCGAAAAGGGAAAAATAATATAAACGATTTGCATGTTTCGAAAACGGGGTTGAGTGAATATTATTTTCATGTTACAGGTAAGTAAATAGCTAGTTTTTATTTGATAGACGTTTTGAATAAAGTGCAAGATCTATCGACTTATAAATTATAATCAAAAACTTTGACTAAGGTTATCGACCTTACTTACGCCGGCGGACCACAGTTTTTTATTGTGAGTTTAAAACTGACGTAGAAACTAAATCAATTAATTAGCCGAAATATTAAAAATATGAAAGTGTGTTTGATGAGTCTTGCATAAGTAATAGTACTTATGTAAAACTCATCAAACAACAAAAGGTTCATTTATAAATTTTTCTACTATGTGTGCCTACCCTGGCCCTAATACCTGTGCACGCCACTGCACGCATGTAAATGCGTAAACCTAAGACGCATGTGTGACATTAAAATGTAACGAATTATAACTTTATTTCAAATTCAAATAATGAATGAATGAATGATTGCACATATAATTGCTTATCTGAAATAATGAGTATTTATATGTATAGACAGACAGATAAGTAGATAAGACAAAGACAAAAATATTTATTTGCATAAATACATGTATATACATACAAGGATATTAGATTTATATAATTTTAGTTGCAATGTATTTTACCGAACGCAGTCGGTGTGCAAATATTCAAGTTAAAAAATGCCAAAAAAATATTTTACCATAGTTTGCACATACTTAGATCCTTCTTTGAATTCTTTAAACATATTCTTTAACAAGCACTATAGAAACAGTTTGTTAAAAGCCATTCAAAGACAAATTATAACATATAGATAACAAAATACCTACGTACTCTTGAATATAATATATGAATATAATAAATACAAATATAATACAAAATATAATATAACTGGTCGTTCACGCTTTAGTAAGAAATATTCGGATACACGAGCTTTGATTTGATTTCTTTGTTCCAAAGTTTTGCTGCTGTGTAAGTAAACGAATTAGCGAAAATATTCCGTGCGGTATTGAGGGGGTATTTATTGTAGTTTTTGCGGGGTATACCACTAGCGAACGTTTTATACACAAAACAATCACTAAGATATTTTGAGGACCAGTTGTTATAAACAACTAGCGACCCGCCCCGGCTCCGCACGGGAAAATGGTTCTTCTTCTTCTTCTCATCCTGTAGTCCCTAATCAGGGACATAGGGCTCTCAGCATACTCCTCCACCGCGACCGATCGTGCGCCGCAACCTCTAACTCCGGCCAGCTCATGCCAAGGGATTGGGCCTCCTTCTCGACAGAGCGCTGCCACGTAGTTTTTGGTCGACCTCGCTTTCTCCTTCCCGGTGGGCGCCATTGCAAGGCCTGCTTGGGTATGTGGTCGTTGGTTCTCCTCAACGTATGACCTATCCAGCGCCACTTTCTATACCGGATTTCCTCCTCTATGGGCTTCTGGTCAGTCAGCCTCCACAGTTACGTGTTACGAATGGTTCGCGGCCAGAAGATTTTCGGGAAAATGGTTATTGTGGGTTATCCTTCAGTATATTATGCATGTATTATACATATAAACCTTCCTCTTGAATCACTCTATCTATTAAAAAAAACCGCATCAAAATCCGTTGCGTAGTTTTAAAGATTTAAGCGTACAAAGGCAGGGACATAGGGACAGAGAAAGCGACTTTATTTTATACTATGTAGTGATGTTGTATATAACATAGTAAGCACGTGTACATTTCTTCTACTGCGTATGTTAAGCCATTCTAGCTGAGTCCGGTAGTGAGACACATAGTCATATTTACCTATTCCAAAAATGAAACGTATGCGCAAGTTAAGGGGCTACCCGAGGCTAAGTGGCGCCGCCCTCTGTTAAAAATTAATTACTCGCGAAGTATATTTTTTTTCTAAAATCCGGACGGTCATTTTGAAGTTGGCGTGCTATAGGATATATAGGGGCCATAAACTGTATTTATTATAGTCCGCTGTAGTTACAGATAGAAAAGTTGCTAAAAACGGCAGCAAAACCGTTTGCTTTTGGCAAATTTTCTATCTGTAACTACAGCGGACTATAATAAATACAGTTTATGGCCCCTATATATCCTATAGCACGCCAACTTCAAAATGACCGTCCGGATTTTAGAAAAAAAATATACTTCGCGAGTAATTAATTTTTAACAGAGGGCGGCGCCACTTAGCCTCGGGTAGCCCCTTAAATAGCCGTTTTAGTTTATTTAAGAGAGTTTCAGGTTTCAGTAATATCTGTGTAACATACGTCCGCATAGTTTAGGATGGGAAGTAATAAAGAAGTGGTTAGGGTGATCCGAGTTGGCAATGGAAGAAAGTTTTGTAGACGTTTTAATGAGAGAAAAAGACCCGAAAATAAGACTTTGATTAAAAAAACATTTTTTTGTTAACTGTATCATTACATTATCATATGGAAGGGTTTGTTGTAACGATTTCAAGTATATTTTCACAATTTCACGGTAAAGCCCAATACACACGGTAGCTGTATTGAAATCTACATAATGTTACGCTCAAAGATCGAAAACGCTCAGTGAGCGGAAAAATAGCTCAACGCGTTGTGGTCACAGTAAAACATCCACATGGCGAAATTCGTGTTATGGCTCTAATGAAAACGCGCACGACGCGTTGTGGCAATCACAGAAAGACCAAATAGCGAAGTTCGTGTCATGGGTGACATGCTATTCAATCTCAACGCGTTGTGGCAATGAAGAAAAGCCATGACGCGTTCTGAGCATTCATTGTTTTAACCATATCACGACACGACGGACAGGTTGTAAGTAACTTGTCGATGTCGGCTCTTTAAATTGTCATAAAAAAATTAAAATCCCTATTACTTTAAGTGAATTATAAGTAATTTACAAATGATTAATATTTTGTGTTCAATAATTTATCACTTAATACGTTGATTTTTTAAATATACCTAAAGTAATCTCAATAGTAACAAATATAGCTTAATATATTTTAATTTATATAATTATATCTAATAATGAGATACACGTTATGCAGTGATTTTATAAAATAAAAAATATTTCCTAAGGACATCTACCAAAACGTTTCTAGCCTAGGCCTAGTAGGATCCATATCGAAAAGTAGTATGCGTCGTAATCAAATAATATTCCATACGGGTCATAGCTTTTCTTCATTGCCAAAACGCGTTGAGATCGAATAGCATGTCAGCCACGACACGAACTTCGCTATTTGGTCTTTCCGTGATTGCCACAACGCGTCGTGCGCGTTATCATTAGAGCCATAACACGAATTTCGCGATGTGGATGTTTTACTGTGACCACAACGCGTTGAGAGCTATTTTGTCGTTCAATGAGCGTTTTCGATCTTTAAGCGTAACATACTCGTATATAATTATAATACATAGTTTAAAAAACTAAAAAACACGCTTCCTGTCCGCCATCTTGGACGTCCGCCATATTAGATTTAAGTTACGTGACTTTTTTTTTAGTTTCCTGACAGCAAACCCTTTCATTTGATACCCATATCATGGGGGTGGATTTCAAACAGCCAGTTCGCCATCTTAGGGAGGCCGCCATATTGGATTTGTAATGACGTGCAAAATTTCATCCTAATCGAAGACCGGGAAGTGGGTCAAATTAAGATTCCAAGATTTTCTAACATACATAGTTACTTACAAGTGAAGCTAATATAAAGCGTGTAATAAAAGAAAGTCGTGTTAGTTACAACCATCGACAACACTTATGACTCGAGATCGGCTGTACCGATTTTTATGATCTTTGTTTTAATTTATTCGTCTCCATTCTGGTCAACATATAGGCAAATAAAATATTGATAAAGTTTTCTAAATAAGTTATAAGCAAAAAAAATTGCAAATTCAAATGTAGAACGCCATTGATAAGCAGAAGAAAATGCACGACGCGGTTGTTTTTTTTTTCGTTCGTGGAATCACGCCCTGTTCAGCCAGATTTTGTGTGCCAGTAATGTAGTTCTTTTTTTTTTTCATAATTTGGTGGGAAAGCTTCTACTTTCGATACGAAACTCGAAAGCTGAAGAATGAAATCAAGTGTGGTATTAGCTATTTTTTACGGGTTAGTACTATTATTTTTTATTATTTTGTGTATGTTCATTATTTTAGTTATTATTTGTATATAGCCGCTTAAATAAGCATCTACCAAACTCTTATGGTGGGTGTCTTACTTTGAGAATGGGCAACTAACAACAAACCGCCTGCTCACCGAGATTTTGTCAAAACCCTCCTTATAAAGGGAGATGCCTTAGTCCAGCAGCGGGACTGTTACAGGCTTGGCAGTTGGGATGGGTTCACTCACAGCGGTTATTGGTTACGCGCCGGGAGCCACACGGCATTATTCTATTTTAAATATAAACAAGCAAGCAAACGCGCAATGGAGGGATGGATGTAAGGTTGTTTATTATCATATCACAACCCGTACGCTAGAGAGGCTGGTTGGGGATCGCAGTTGTTTTTGGTATGACGTCGGGAACCACAAGGCGGCGTCCTTCATACCATATTACCGGGGTAGTCAATAGAAACAGCTGTGATCCCTGATCCGTCGGCTAAGCAGTGAACTATCAAAAGGTTGCCCACCATAATCCCTAATACCCGTCTTTTAACGTTAGATGCATAAAAATTGAATTTGGTTAATAATTTAACAAAAAAAAACATTTATTGATTCAGTGGCGGCACGAAGTTCGCCGGGTCCGCTAGTAAAATATAATAATATTCTTTCCACCCTTACTGCGTCAACTTACGGTCGACCTGTAATATATCGGGATTTTTATTTACATTACATATTTGGTGACGTCACAGAAATATATATTTAAGCTACGGTGCGGTCGAGTGCAGATTTGTAGGGAAAATATAATATCGTAATATGTCGTAATATGCCTGGCTCTAATTTTAGCTACGTATGTGGTGGGCTGGTGGGCTTAAATAGTTTGAAGTAATTTTTAAAAAGGCGAATATTTCCTCAGTCTTTTATTATAATTCTTGAGTTATTTAAGAAAATTGACGTTGATTAATTGTGAAGTGTAATTAAGTTATAGGAGTACGGACAAACTATGGACATCATGGCATGGCGTACGACAATTAGGACTTCTCCGGGCCACTGGTGGTCCTTGGTACGTTCGTAATATCGACTTTCATGTCGATTCCAAACTCCCTGCCGTTGGAGGTTTTATGAAAGACGCATCCGAAAGCTACTTTGATTAAGGGCTCTTAAGGCTCTTCCCATCCCAGTCCCTATGTAGTGAAGTGTACGGGCTATTTCCCGCATCGTCATGCGGTTTCGCCGCCGCCGCTGTCCTAAACATATCCTTTCCGAACTAGACGACAAAATCACAGATACAGATAAAGCAACCAAAGAATTTAGATTACACCTAACAGGATGACCTTCTGGTAGCGAATAAATACCCTTTAGGTAACAATGCCCTTACCCGCCGGCGGGGACGCGACCAAAATCAACACTAGTAATCAGAGACGGAACGGAGCCTCTCAGGCGTCGTTTCCTTCATGATGTTTTTCCTTATCAACGCGCTAGGCCTAGGTTCGAGGCTCCCTCGAGCCGCTCCTAGACGCGTTCGTATAATATGAATAACTTGGGGTAGAGCCTTCCGCTCCCCCGCAAGTCCAGTGAAGCTTGATTGGTCACACATTTTCAACAAGAGCGTAGGACAATTAAAAAAAAAATACGCGCAGTAGGAGTTACCGAAATAGTACTAAAAATTATCAGGATGATCGATACTTAGGACCAAAATGGTAAGGATAGTAAATTAGGAAATACAATTGAGAGAGACCCCCTTGTAGTCCACCGCCGCCACGCCACACCTATTCACACCTAACAAACCACAGAATAAATAATAGTACTAGATCTAACTATCAATGCTACAAGTAATAAAGTGTAAAGTATTACATATTTTCGAAATGAATGAATGAAAATTCTTGATTGCACAAAAAATGCACAACAGCGAACTTAAGGCGGCAACTTAGAAATTTTAGTGTTTTTTGATTCGGTGATTATAACTTTTAGATATACGTAATATGTCGCAGGGAAATATGGAAATCTAGGGATATCACAAAATCGCGGAAGATGCCGAATTCTCTTGTTTATTACGTCTTCTTACTAAAATAATCTAGTGATATGACAAAATACCAACTCATCATCAGTGATGTCGTATCACTAAACAAAATCTAGTAAAATGTCAGAAAAGCGAATACTGCCGAATACAAATCGAGCCATGCAGCTCTTTCGCTCTAGTACCTATACACCAGTGGTTCTTAACCTTTTAGGCATTAGGGACCACTTTACCAAATTTCTGTCCCGCCAGGGACCACCCAGTTTGTTTTTTTATAAGTACTTAAATGTAAATAAATAAATTTACTTGATACTCGTATATTATCTATAAATAAAATACGCATAACTTTGCACTCATTAATTATTATTTTGAAAAAATCTAAAATAAACGGTTCGCGTTGTGTCGATTCGTCTCATGTCATCACGTCACCTGACGTCACTTGTTTACGATTTTTTCGCGGACCATGGGACCACTAGTGGTCCGCGGGCCACCGGTTAAGAACCACTGCTATACACGGACACTAGTGGGTAAAACCAATTTTAACAATGTCGATAAATAGTCATAAATAGTCACCAAATTGAGATAAATAGAGAGAGATAAAATTTATCAAAAATCCGATTTACCACCGTTTTGAAATAAATCATAAAAAAATAAACATTTAATTTAAATTTTGTTTGCATTTGAATTTTAGAAATATTTCACATATTATAATCTCAATATTAGAATGCCCTTAAAAATATTTCGAGCCACATTTGAGATTGTATTTAGAGTGACGACTTTTTTACGTCAATTTTTACCCGACTGCAAAGGAAGGGTTATTTGGAATTGAAATCAAGCAGGTACTCTAAGCGACGCATTTGTTTCGCTCCCACTGGTGCCCGTGTATAATGGAGCGAGCGAGACAGCTGCATGGCTCGGTTTGTATTCGGCAGCATTGGCTTTCCTGTCATTTTACTAGATTTTGTTTAGTGAAACGACATATCACTGACTGATGAATTGGTATTTTGTTAAATCACTAGATTATTTTAGTAAAAGACAATTAATAGACGTAATAAACAAGAGAATTCTGCATCTTCCGCGATTTTGTGATATCCCTAGGGATTTCGTGAAATCCCTGATATCCTCAATTCCCTGCGACACATACATTTATTTGATCGTATTATCTTGCAACGTGGTGCATTACATGCCACCTCGTTGCCTCATTCTCATCTCATTTACCATTTTCGTCTAAATTCGAATATATTTAATTTTGGAATTCAATCGACAATCATCCGTCATTTTATCCATATTTGTACTCACTTTTTGATTGATCTTTCATCATGCCGCCATGATGAGAGATCCCGAGTTTCAAAATTACTAGTTTCCTTACAAATTATGTATCTTTTGTCTGTTTCCGGCGTTTAATAAAATCAATTATCCAGTGTTTATTACGAGTTTTCATCGAATCTTATGATGTGTTGCCCTTTTGAGGGAACGAAGAGCCCTGGAGAGGGAACGAAGAGCCCTGGCGATTCGGTGTAACATGCTCGCGCGCAGGTTTGCGAAGTGCTCTGAGGATGTTAAATTTACGCTCTTCAAAGCCTATTGTCAAAGTTTTTATACCTGTCCTTTATGGATTAATTACACAAGAAGGGCGTATGGCATCCTTAGAGTACAGTACAATGACGCTTTCCGTATTTTATTAAGATACCCTAGATACTGCAGCGCGAAAGCCATGTTCGCCGACGCCGGGGTTCCAGATTTCTTCGCTATATTAAGGCTTCGGACAGCGGGGTTCTGGGAGCGAATTCGCAATTCGAAAAATGTGATCTTGTCGGCTGTCTGCCAGGATATCTATGGGAATAGGTTCTGTAAACACTGGCTTCACGTGCACAGTGAACGTAACAAAAAGTAGAAAATATATTTGTGTTTTAGATATGTACGATTTATATGGGTTCTGTACAATCTGTTTTTGTTACAATTTCCCGAAATAAAAATTATTATTATTATTATTATGTTGGTACACTTTAAGATCACGGGTCTATAGAGACCCGGTCCTTTGGGAGGCGTGCATGGGGCCAAAGCCAACATGTAGAGGCCCGTTTAGTACCATTTGATCTACAATGTGAGATGGCAGCACCTACCGGGGCCTATCCTCCAACACACTACAGAAATGTGCTGAAAGACAGTCCCCGCTAGCTGCAGAACTATTGCCAGGGAGGGACAAACGTTGGCCTGGGTTATAGGGGTGGGAGTTAGTGGACTGGATACCTGGGCTATTGAGGTGAGATAGCGGACGTCTGCTTGTTAAAGATCTCACTATTATTATTTGCATAACTATACACGTGTTGCGGAAGCTGTTTTGGAAGCGGTTCCTGCAGAGCCGCGGGCGTTGCAACAACCTTAATACTCATATACCTGAAAACACGTTTATAGTAGGGTTGATTTTCGACCAAAAATGCTCTACAACTCGAGTTCTATTTGTCACTCCTGTAAATGGCAACGACTCCTACCGTTGGATTCGTCTTGCTTGATGTCCTGAACGGGAAACTGTCGGTCGTCAAGTGCTAAAGTGGTGGACAGAGGAGAAGGGGTAATCGAAGATGGAGACTTTTTTACGCAGTAATTTGAAAACTAGTGGACCGATTTCTTTCTTATTGGTATTATTTGAACGGGTATACATAACATTACCTAAAAGACGTTCATATACATCGAATACGTCAATGCAGCGGTTACCGCGTAATAATACGAAACATTAGAAAAAAAAAAGTGTCACAATATAATATCACAGGTTACGCTAAATCTTTAAAGTTTTCGTGAAGACAATGTATACTATTTTAATTCTAGAACAAATTACCTAATCAAAAAGGTAACAATAATTGCTATAGGATTTATGGTGCCTGAGCTAGAGCTAATTAACTGAACGTAGTCGCAGGTCACTATACTACGAGTACGCAAATATAAAATTGCTTTCCGCGTTATTTCGAAGTAATTTTTTTTTATCATGTGTAGATATTACCTATATCTATCCCCTGACATAGGTTTTATCCTGTCAGGTACCTTAGGTCAGGTGCTACAGGAAAAGTCAAAACTACTATAGTGAAAAAAAAAATGCTTTCCGCGTTATTTCGACGTTAATTTCTTTTATTTTTTTATCATGGGTAAATATTACCAATATCTATCCCCTGAAATAGCTTTTATTCTGTCAGCTACCTCGGGTCAGGTGCTACAGGCAAAGTCAAAACTACTATAGTGAAAAACTAAAAGATTGTTTTCCACGTTATTTCGACGTAAATTTATTTTATTTTTTTATCATAGGTAGGTGTTACAGATATCTATCTTATGACATAGGTTTTATCCCTTCAAGTACCTTGGGTGAGGTGCTACAGGCAAAGTTAAAACTACTGTAGTGAAAACTAAAAAATTGTTTTCCGCAGTATTTCCACGTAAATTTCTTTTATTTTTTTTATCATGGGAGGATAACTAATATCTATACCCTGACATAAGTTTTATCTCATCAGGTACCGTGGGTCAGGTGCTACAGGCAAAGTCAAAACTACTATAGTGAAAACCTAAAAAAAAATGTTTTCCGCGTTATTTCGACGTAAAATTATTATTTTTTTAATTATGTAGGTATTACTAATATCTATCCCTGACAAAAGTTTTATCTCTTCAGGTACCTCGGGTCAGGAGCTACAGGCAAAGTCAAAACTACTAATAGTGAAAAAGTAAAAAAAAAAACCGCTTTATTCGACGTAAAGTTTCTTTTTAAGGTATTATTTGAAAAATGTAAGCTTGAATAAAGTAATATGGTGATTACTTATTCATCTCTTTTCATTAACTTACTTATATTTGCGTACTTGTAGTATAGTAACCCTACGACTACGTTTACCTAGTTAGTTAGCTCTAGCTCAAGCACCATATATCCTATAGTAATTATTGTTACCTTTTTGATCAGTTAATTTATTCTAGAATTAAAGTAGTAAACATTGTTTTCACGAAAACTTTATAGATTTAGCGTCATCTGTGATGTTATTTAAACACATTATTTTTTTTCAAATATTTCGTATTGTTGCGCGGTAACAGCTGCATTGGCGTATTCTATGTATATGAACGTCTTTTAGGTAATATTATACCCGTTCAAATAATACCAATAAATAATAAATAAATCGATCCACTAGTTTTCAAATTACAGCGTATAAACAAAAGTACAAATTCGCCATCTAATCAAAGACCCCTCCTCTCCTCCCTCCACCACTTTAGCACTTGGCGACCGACAGTTTCCTGTTCAGGACATCAAGACGAATCCAACGGTAGGAGTCGTTGCCATTTACAGGAGTTATAGATAGAATTTTTTCATCTAGTACTGGCGCGAACCGGACTATTTACTGAAAACTTTATCGGTAGAAAATCAAGCCAAAGTAACACCTACCTATAAATATATTTATTAAAATCTTGTATAGAAACATTTTCATTGTACCTATGCAGTAATTTTTTTAGGGTTCCGTAGACAAATGGCAAATAACGGAACCCGTCATGTCTCTGTCCGTCCGTATGTCACAGCCACTTTTTTTCCGAAAATATAAGATCTATACTGTTGAAACTTGGTAAGTAGATGTATTCTGTGAACCACATTAAGATTTTCACACAAAAATAGAAAAGAAAAACCATTAAATTTTGCGGGTTCCCCATTAATCCTCATACTTAATCAAATGTTTTTTCATCAAAGTATCAAACCCATACATGTGGGGTATTTATGGATAGGTCTTCAAAAATGATATTGAGGTTTCTAATATATATTTTTTCTAAACTTATTAGTTTGCGCGAGAGACACTTCCAATGTGGTAAAATGTGTGTCCACCCCGTAACTTCTGAAATAAGAGAATGATAAAACAAAAAATAATATACAGGGCGTCCCACAGCTATGCCACATGGAGGGAAAGTACCTTAAATACTGTAAGTAGAACATTTTACTGAAAGAAGACTTTATTTTATTTCTAAAAACTATTAAAACTGCATTCATATATTTTTTAATAATTACATGGTTGAACCGGGAATCGAACCCGTTATAGGAGAAAAAAATATATCCTGTAGTTTTATCATACCGATCGAAAGGCTTCATCATAAGGGTTATTTTTTGCTAAATAACATAGTGTCAGAAATAAAAGAAAGACTATGTAATTTAACATTTTTAATAAAAAAATTATCAATTTTATTAATACGCTGTTGAATACAAAGTCGCACTCTTTTGATTATTTCACTCCCTGTCTTTAAAACTACGCGACGGATTTTGATTTTAATAGATAGAGTGATTCAAGAGGAAGGTTTATATGTATAATACATGCATAATATACTAAAGAATAACCCACATTAACCATTTTCCGGTGCGGAGCCGGGGCGGGTCGCTAGTAACCCCATGCATAAAAAAAATCTCGGCGACCACATCAAATGTTAAAATTCATGATCTTTCTTTTATTTCTGACACTATGTTATTTAGCAAAAAATAATCCTTATGAAGGAGCCTTTCGATTGGTATGATAAAACAACAGGGTATTTTTTTTTCCTCATGTAGCGGGTTCGATTCCCGGTTCAACCACGTAATTATTAAAAAATGTATGAATGCAGTTTTAATAGTTTTTAGAAATAAAATAATGTCTTCTTTCAGTAAAATGTTCTACCTACAATATTTAAGGTACTTTCCCTCCATGTGGCATAGCCGTGGGACGCCCTGTATATTATACATTACCATGCAAACTTCCACCGAAAATTGGTTTGAACGAGATCTAGTAAGTAGATTTTTTTAATACGTCATAAATCGGTTACCGCAGTTTGCCTATCACTATTATTAATACATCGATCAAAATTAGAACGAACTACTAGAACTTTTATATTATGTTACTGACTGCTACGGAACCCTTCATGGGTGAGTCCGCTCTCACTTGCCGCTTTTTATTGTTTAAATGTAAAATATTAACATTGCACTTCTCTGTTTAGTTTTTCGACTTCCGTAGTTTTACTATCCCACGAGAATTCAATTTTCCGCGATTAAAAGTATCCAAGATGTTGACCGGGTATATTATATAAGGTTACAACCATGCAAAATTTTCAAATAGGTCTTACAGTTTCGGAGATAAACCCGTACAAACAGAGAAACAAAAAAATTAACAAAAATCACGATATATTCTACATCGCTTCTTACATCCCCTGAATCGGTTTTTCTTAGCATTTTTTTTCTATGTACAGATTTTTGACCTCTACAGTAAATTAGATGCCTTTCGTTAAGGGTTACCTAAATCACCCCCATGTATGTTCCGCGATTATTGATAGTTTAGGAGCTATAGATACGAATTTTCAAAGTTTTTATCGAAATTTTCACTTTTTATTTATTTATTCTTTTTTTCTTTTGGTTGATAACCGTTATGGGTACTGCTATTTATGTGCTGTTGTATAGATACTTCTTCAGCAGCATTCTTTCGCCCACCGTTGGGCATATGCCTCTCCAGAGCACCTCCATGCAGCGCGACCCTCCGTATTTCTTGTCCATGGACTGCTTGCGTGGCTTCATAGGTCGTCTGACCATCTGGCTGGTGGTCTGCCCACACTTCTTCTGCCTAAACGTGAGAGATGGAGCAAGTGCGTTTTGGAGTCTCTCTCATCCTGTCGGCGACAAAGGTGTCCAGCCCATGCCCATTTGAGTTTTGCGGCGCAATAGCCAATGTCCACCAGTCGGGTTCTACTTCGAAATCCTTCGTTTCTGACCTCGTCGCGTAAAGATGTATACTTGCTTAAATAAAAACTAAATACTTACTTACCTAATAATAATGTTCACAAAGGCCTTTGTGAAAAAGTATACGAAAACAGGCCAGTATACGAAAACAGGCCTGTTTTCGTATACTTTTTCCCTCCCTTATCGCGCCGCATCTACATAATTTATAGATATTATTATTTTATCACGACTAATCACAGGTAGTAATTTACTTATTTATTATTAACTGAGTCATCACTACACATTTATTTATTACAAATTTCAACAAAAATACAAAGATTTAAAGAAGTAATCATCACACAGTATTTTTTAGTTTTGATTGAACCGCGGCGCGCTAGAGGTTATAAAAATATTATAAATTAAAATATTTAAGTATTTAATATCCATTATATGAAATATTACCAATTATTGCACTAGAAAGTTGCGGATTTGGTATTCTGTGGTTACGGCGACAAAGCTATAGGTTAGTTGTATCTGTTCATCCTCAAATTTACATAAACTCAAAACATAACTCTCCTACTAGTTGAGTAAAAAGACGCCTTTTATTAACCCGCTACCTCTGGATCAAGAATCTAACTATTAGACTGAGGAAGGTAAACAAAATACTGAAGTAATACTCGTAATTCATTTGCGATTATAAAATTTGACTAGTTTTGACACTTCTATTATTATTATTATTATTTATTTATTTATTTGTATTTGGAAGATTTACAGACATGCTCACATTAAATAGAATAAGAGAATAGAAGTGCAAAATGCTAATAACAAATCTCCACCGATAGAACAAAAAGAAAACATAACACAGAAAAGGTATATAGAATATAAGTTGAACACTATACTTTACATGCTATTTATAGCTTTACGAGTACCTACATCTGTGGGATAAAGGTACATGCTAATTCACTTGAGGTGGTTCAAAATAAAGTTTTGTTAGGACCCGCTTAATTGTAGAAGTGCTGGTACAAAACAGATCAAAATCAACGGGTAGTTTATTAAATTTATCACTTGCTCGAACCAAGAACGAGTTTCGCCTGTAGTTGGTTTTAGCCGTCGGGACGCTCAAAATGGGTCGCCGTCTGAGGCCTCGTTCATTGGTCCGAAGACAAATGTTGGATAGAAGTTCAGGGCAATCTAATGTTCCATTGGCAATTTCAGTTAAGTAGCAGATGTCACCTATATTACGCCTTTCCTCTAATGGCAGAAAATGATACTTACTACAACGTTTTTCGTAACCAGAAATTCTCTGGCGTGTTTTAAAATCTAAATATCTTAGAAATCTTTTTTGTATTCCTTCAATGCGCGAGTTGTAATACATGTCTAATTTACATCTACGTAGTCGGGCCATAAGTATTGTCACATACATTTATTGTAATAGATAAATAGATATTTGAACCTCTTATCTATTATAAAATGAAAGCCTAGAAAATATTGTTTTAAAGACATTTTATTTATTAAAAATGATTATTTTTTATAACCGCCTTCAACCTGCGTGGCCAGTCGTCAACAGCGGCGGCACGCACCACTTCCATGTCTATCTCTGCCACTGCCTTGAAAAGGGATGCCTTCAAAGTCTTAGAGCACACCTTCGCCTCTAAGTGCTGCCGTATTTTATAATCTAAAGGATTTAAATTAGGACTAGCGTAAGGCCACACGTCGTCTTACTTATTCCCATCTGCAGGGCCTTCAGCTTTTGCTTTCGGACGGGATTTCTCTCAATTTGCACCTTCACAGCTTTGATGACCTCTGGAGTCCGAACTGTACGAGGACGACCGCTTTTCTTTCTATCATCTATACTGCAATACTCACTGAATCGTTTTATTGGTACGATAAACGAATCACAATGTTATTTTCAAATTTTGGAGCAGTTTCAAAATCACATTTGGCGCGTAACCGCAGCAGCAGCGGTGCAACTGCAACGTGATTACTGCGACTTTTAGCGTCCAGTCCACGTTGAAAAATAAAGAAAATTCCAGAAATGCAGTGCTTTTAATATCCTCAAATATTCAGCTTTCGAAAAAGCCCTTTTAAATCCGTTCTAAATAGAAATTACATGCTTGTAAGGCTGCTTTTCCACCAGAGCTGTGCGTGGTAGTTAAGCGGTGTGGCTTGAAAAATGAAGTGATTCTATTGGTGGATTTTTTCCTAGCACACCGCTTAGCTACCTCGCACAGCTCTGAAGGAAAACTGTAGGTACTTATGGCCCGAGCAACTTTTGGTCGTCGTCTTTGGTCCACATAATTTGGATTATATTTTGCAAAATAAAACTTTTAGTCTTTTAAATTCTGCTATTTCATTTGTTGTTGTTTTGAATTTAACTCTATGAAGTTTGGATTTCGTAATATACAATCGTCACATTTATACCTATAAATGTGCAATGTGCGCATTAATTGAGACTACGTAATTAAAATGATAAAATTGTAAGTTGTAGCTTTGTAAAACCCTTGATTTCGGCATGTACCAGAACAACGATCGTTTCCACGTTGAAAACGGAGTCTCGAATGGTTTAAACAGTTCTATTTTAAGCACATCCGTTTGCGTTTATTTTTGTATCACTACCTACAAACATATCGTATAAAATTTTATCTCAAACTGGTCTAAACTCAATTCTGATCACAGTGAAAAAAGCATATTAATGCCGACATTTTTTTAGTCTCAAAATATAATCAAGTTTTTGTTAGCGTTTCAAGTGTAAATAAGCCGGTCTATCAACTCGTATTACAAATCGTAATAGCGTTGCCGTGTGTAAATTACAGACGAACAATTTTATTTATGTAACTCTGCTTATGTTTTAAATAAGATGAACAAGATTCGTGAATATCTTATATATAAAATTCTCGTGTCACAGTGTTCGTTCCCATACTCCTCCGAAACGGCTAGACCGATTCTCATGAAATTTTGTGAGCGTATTCAGTAGGTCTGAGAATCGGCCAACATCTACTTTTCATACAAGTCAAAGTCGAAGTCAAAGTCAAAGTCAAGAGCGTATTCAGTAGGTCTGAGAATCGGCCAACATCTACTTTTCATACAAGTCAAAGTCGAACAAAGTCAAAGTCAACTTATATACACCGTGCTTTTTTAACCGTCTTACAAACGAACAAATTTTCGTGTCACGGTTTTCGTTCCCATACTCCTCCGAAACGGCTAGACAAAGTCATAGTCAAAGTCATAGTCAAAGTCAAAGTCAGTCATAGTCGAAGTCGAAGTCGAAAGTCGAAAGTCAAAGTCAAAGTCAAAACAACAACAACAAAGATAAACTCAATAAAAATAAACTCAAAATAAAAAGATATACAATCAAATAAAATCTATATAATAAAACTGTAGAGGTCAAATGTTTGTACATAGAAAAAAAAAGTCGAAATCCGAGTCAGGAGGATGTAAGAAGTGAATTAGAACATATCCAGACAATTTTATTTTTATTTGTTTCTCTGTCTGTTTGTCTGTTTGTACGGGCTAATCTCCGATACTACTAGACCAAATGAAATTTTGCATGGTGGTATCTTATATCTCCAGTCAACATATTAGATACTTTTTACCACGGGAAAATATCAAATCCTACGGGAAACGGTGCACGGAAAAGTCGAAAAACAAACCGCCGCGTTTAGAAATTTTTCCCGTGGGAATGAGGTTTTTTTTTTTATTTCTCTTCGTAAGAACTATCCTTGGACTTCAAAGAACATTTTTAAAAAAGAATTGATAAAATTGGTCCAGGCGTTGTTGAGTTATGCGCTTACCAACACATTTTGCAATTAATTTTTATATTTTAAATATAAACAAGCAAGCAAACGCGCAACGGACGGATGGCTGTTAGGTTGTTTATTACCACAACCTGTGCGCCAGGCGGGTTGGGGCTTGGGGATCGCAGTTGTTTTGCTTCTTCATACCATATTACCGAGATAGTCAATAGTCAATAGCAACAACTGCGATCCCTGATCCATCGGCTAAGCTGTGAACTATCATCAGTTGCCTACCATAATACCTAATGCCCATCTTTAACGTTAGATGCATAAAAATTGAATTCAGCTGATAAATTAACAAAACATTAGGTAATTTATTATTCTGTGGCGGCACGAAGTTCGCCGGGTCCGCTAGTCTGACTATATAATAGGGAAAGCGGTGGTAAAATTTATCAAGATTGACGAAGTAGAGTAATGCACCACTGGTTGAACACACGCACGACGTCAGCGTCACACAAGACGTCTATATCTATAGGGGACTATTTCCAATGAAATATGTAAAAAATGCCACCTGATAGAAAGGATCGCCTTATATGCCATCTATACACATACAAAGCAACTGATATAGATAGTCCCAATCTATGGACTGAAATGTTAAATGAAATGTTAATTTTGTTAATACTAATTAAAACAAAATTATTGTGGCAACAAAATTTAAACCAATGTTTACCGTAGAGTGCCACATCTACATCGCATCCGAATCACGTCGCTTCTGTGAGTCTCACGCCTAAGACCGTATATACTAGACAAATTTGGTATCATTTTCGGATAACTCATTTCAACCCCTCTAACATGCCCGGTCCACGCGTGACAGACATAATTTTGTCGTGCGTATTCTCTAATCCTATTGGAAGATATTTCAATATGGCGGGTTTCTCGCGCGGCAAACTTTTGTCATAGCACTGCATGTTACGGAGGCTGATATTATGAAATGGGGTTGCCGTACAAAATAACTAAATTAAAGACTTTCATGACACCGAATAAAGTTTTTCCACATAAATTTCGTTATTTTTCCCAAGGGAATGATATGGATACAAAAAATGGGTTTGGGTAACAGCATTCACGCGCTTTAAACAAATATACAACTTTTATGGCACTTACTATGCGTGCCAAATAAGAATAGGACTGTCAAGACGCCATCTTGACAGTCCCTCCTATTCTTATTTGGCAAATTAGAAAAGGAGGGACTGTCAAGATAGCGTCTTGACAGTCCTATTCTTATTTGGCATGCATAGTACTTGATAAACCCCTGACCTCCTGGAGACGGGGACTTTTAGTATGTTTACTCTCTGGGCACCCTGAACACATAATTTATAATAATAAAATAATGTTTTATTTGCCAAAATAATGTTCCCAAAGAAATTGCTTAGGTGTCAGATCACGCACTCTCTCCTCCTTTGTTGGATGGACTATTAATACGTGTGCTCTACTTGACCCATGCACATTCAAATATTATAATTTGTCCCAAACTTTACCAACTAGAAACTTTTGAAAATGCCAACTTATAGCTTTACTTCATTGCCTCAAAAGTAGATTGTTCGATTTACCGAGTCTGAAAAGTTTTTTGTAGGTATAAATGTGTTTATTTATTTCAAACCTGACCGAAAAGAATAAATTGAACCAGTAACACATATTTAAGCAAGTAATAAGTTGAGTTACAACGGGTGAACGTTTTTTACCGCCTATCTATTGTAAAAAGGGAGCGTAAAGGGCGAAGGGCAGGTGTCCAGTCAGCTGCCGCACGCGCCCGTTACCAGCCATTCGTGTATCCGTTACCTTAAATTAGCTAATAAACATAACACACTATTGGAGATACTTTCAACAAAAGTTCATTGTCTTTGACCATTGTATTTGCCAGTTTTTTTTCTTAAATGTATGGCAAGAAATACATCAGGAAAACTTGGTGCACGCACTTATGTAAATCCGTAGGAGAGACGGACCTACGGATGGATAAATATAATGAATTTTATACCTAGAGATGCCACTTTTGGGTTGTAAATTAGGGTTTGAAAAAAGTTTTGCAAAAGGAAAATTATCTACAGTAAGGAGTAATTTTTAGGGTTCCGTACCTCAAAAACGAATAACGAAACCCTTATTTATAGGATCACACACAGTATACTCCGAAATTATTGGACCGATTAAGTTGAAAGTTGGTACACTTATGTAAAAGGCCGGTCATTAAACTAATGTAGAGCAATAAACAATAAAAAATGTTTCCCATACAAAGATTGCAATAAATCCCCTACTAAACAATACTTTCTACATTTCAGGAGCGTGTAGTTCAAAAACAGTTAGTAATATGAAAAATAAATATAGAATAAAAGTTGTAGAGTATTTTATAAGCTTTCATTTCATTTTAGATCATAATATTTTGCTACAACGCACCGTTTCTGTAATATCGGCGAAAAACTAAAAAATGAGACCTTTGACACCCCCTCCCTCCAGCTAACCTCCTAGACGTCAGGAATTAGTACGTCTGTGGTATGTTTTATCCCTAAGCATTCTGAATAAGTTTCTGAAGAAATCTACACCCTCCTTTGAGCCATTCGTTAATCGAACTATTTTTGTAAACTAGCTTTCCGCCGCGGCTCCGCCCGCGTAAATAGTTTTCCCCGTGGGAATGAGGCATTTTCCCGCGGTAAAAAATAGTCTATGTTACTCTAGGTGAATGTAGCTTTCTAATGGTGTAAGAATTTTTGAAATCGGTTCAGATGTTTTTGAGTTTATTCATTACAAACATACACACAAAAATACGTGTCTTTCCTCTTTATCTATACTTCTATATATCTATCTATACTAATATTATAAAGAGAAAAGATTTGAATTTTTGTGTGTATGTTTGTAATGAATAAACTCAAAAACTACTGTGCCGATTTCAAAAATTCTTTTACCATTAGGAAGCTACATTCACTCTGAGTAAAATAGGCTATATTTTATTTTTAAAAAAATTAGGGATCCTTACTAAAACCTCAATAATGTAAGGTTTGAAAAAAAAACCTAAAATATTCCTTATAATTGAATGGGCTCCAAAACGACTGAACCGATTTTGGTAAACCTTGGCACAAAGATAGAATAGACCTTGCGGAAGAATATAAGGCTAGCTTTTACCGCGGGAAAATACCTCATTCCCACGGGAAAAACAGTTAACGCGGGCGGAGCCGCGGCGGGAAGCTAGTAATAATAGTATGAATAGAATGATAAATGTTATGTCACTAAAGCTAAAGGTGGGCGGTTTATTAGTGCCTGCCTGTTTTTTTTACGCGGGAATCGAGAGGAAATGGCGGGTTCATTGTTTTGTCCTTTTTAAAAACAGTTTTTCATTGTAATTGTGGTGTTAATATGGTGGAATTAGTGCGATAATGTGCCGTTAAAGAAGAACTATTCAATGAAAGTGAGAAATAATGAGTGGTTAGCTGTTTCTGGTTTGATACCCCGCGTTAAACTTTAGTATCATTGGAATATAAGAACCACCCTTGCATTCCAATGATCCCGTAACAAGAAATGAAACTACTGAAGAAGTTTAACATAGATGCAAGAAATGACTAAAGATGACGAAATGAAACTGAAGAAATAATGACTGAAGATGAAGACATTAAACTTGGATAATGCAAGAAACTACTAAAGACTAGGCTGTATGGGCTTAGATCCCTTTGCCTTTCCCATAAGGGAGAAAAAAAAAAAAAAAAAAATTAGTGCCTGCCTACGAGTACAATCTCTTGTCATAAACAGAGATGGGCGGTCGGGTAAATACCCAATCTACCCACCCGGGTATATACCGGGTAAATACCCACGCACCCGGTAAATACCCATATCTACCTAAATCAGTGGGTAGATTGATTTCAATAATTTGTTTTACCATTATTTTGTTTGTTTATGCGCCGATTTCGATGAAACTCGGTTTGTAGCACTATTTTGGCAAGGAAAATAGAATGCAATAAAGAAATTTACAAAAATCCAAGATGGCGGCCAACTTTTTAGTTTACAGACTGATTTCGATGAAACTCGGTTTGTGACACTATTTTGACAAGGAAATTAGAATGCTATGTGAAAATTATCAAAAATCCAAGATGGCGGTCAACTTTTCTGTTTATGGGCCGATTTAAGTGAATCTCAGTTTGAAACATTATTTTAGCACAGAAGTTATAATAGAATGCCAAAATCTACAAAAATCCAAGAACTTGCTTGTTTATGAACTGATTTTGATGAAACTTGGTTTGTTACATGTATATTTTTTTACTAGAAACTGAATGCAATGTCAAAATTGTCAAAAATTCAAGATGGTGGTTAACTTTTTTGTTTATAGAGTGATTTAGATTAAACTTAGTTTATAGCACTATTTTCGCATGGAAATTACAATGTAATGTTAAAGTTGACAAAAATCCAAGATGGGGGCCAAATTTTCATTCATTTTCATTTCATTTTGATGGAACTCGGTTTGTGACACTATTTTGACAAGGAAATAAGGATGCTATGTAAAATTTGTTAAAAATTCAAGATGGTGTCTAAATTTTTTGTTTATAGAGTGGATTTCGTTCAAACTTGGTTTATAACACTATTTTGACAAGGAAATTAGAATGCAATGTCAAAATTGCGAAAATCCAAGATTGTGGCTCACTTTTTTGTTTATAGACTGATTTCGATAGAACTCGATTTGGAACACTATTTTGTCAAGGGAATTAGAATGCAACTTCAAAATTAACAAAAGTTCAAGATGATGGTTAACTTTTTGTTTATAGACTGATTTCGATGAAACTAGGTTTGTATCACTATTTGTCAAGGGAATTTGAATGCAATGTAAAAATTTACAAAAATCCAAGATGGCGGCCAACCTTTTTGTTTATGGACTGATTTCAATGAAACTCTGTTTGTAACATAATTTTGCCAAGGGAATTACAATGCAATGTCAATATTTATAAAAATCCATGATTTCAGCCTAACTTTTTCAATTTTGGTAAGAAATTTATAGGTACCTAATGCAATTTTTTTTTAATTGACCTATGCTTGAGTCGAAAAAGTGCGACGGATCAAGCTTCATCGGACTAGCGGGGGAGCGGAATACTCTACCCCAAAAAAAGTAATATTATACTAACGTGTCTAGGGGCGGCTCAAGGAAGCCTCGGACCACGCACGGCCTAGCGCGTTGATATTGAAAAACATCGTGAAGGAGACGACGCCTGATCCGTCTCTGATTATCAATTCTAATTTTGGTTAAGGCCGCGCCCCCGCTGGCGGGTACGGGCGTTGTTACTTGAAGAGTAATTGTTACCTGAACGGTATTCGCTACCAGAAGGGCATTCTGTTAGGTGTAATCTAAATTCTTTGGCTGCTTTATCTCCAGCAGTGATTTCGTCGTCAGGTTTGGAAAGGAGGTAATGCAATGTTAAAATTTCCAAAAAAATCTGAGTATACAGTTTATGTTGTTTTTGTTTGTTTATGTTTATGGACTGATTTCTATTAATTTTGGTTTGAAGTACCTACTTTTTTAGCTAGAACATTGGTGCATCGTAAAAATGACAAAAATCTATATCGGCGGCGACAATTTTAGTTTTTAGTAGACTGATTTCGAAGGAATTCGGTTTGTAACACTAATTTAACAAGAAAATGAGAAGAAAAATGTATTGTCCGATATATCCAAATCCAGAACTCTGGAATTCTAAATACCAGCGTTCTACAGTCCTCCTCAGACATGGTGCTTCATTGTTCAAGACATAATAATCTGAGCTCTTCGAAATACTGAAACAAAGTTAGACCAACTTCTTAGGACTTTTTTTTTTATTTTTGTTCTAAAATTGTGTTGTAAAACCGAGTTTCATCGAAATCAGAACATAAACAAAATGTTAGATGTCAACTTAGATATTTGTGAACTTAGATATTTTTACATTGCTTTATACTTTTCTTCACAAAATAGTGACGAGTTCCATCGGAATCCGTTCATAAACTGAAAAGTTGGCTCTCATCTTCGATTTTTGACAATTTCGATATTCCATTCGAATTTCCTTTGTCAAAATAGTCTTACAAACCAAGTTTCATCTAAATCAGCCTATAAACAAAAAAGTTAGCCATCGTCTTGATTTTTTTTCAATTTTGAAGTTGCATTCTAATTCCCTTGACAAAATAGTGTTCCAAATCGAGTTCCATCGAAATCAGTCTATAAACAAAAAAGTTAGCCACAATCTTGGATTTTTGTAATTTTGACATTGCATTCTAATTTGCTTGCCAAAATAGTGTAACAAACCGAGTTTCATCGAAATCTATTCATAAACAAAAAAGTTAGCCCCATCTTGGATTTTTGTCAATTTTGACATTAGATTCTAATTTCCTTGTAAATATAGTGTTTTAAACGAAGTTTGAACTAAATCACTCTATAAATAAAATAGTAAGCCACCATCTTGAATTTTTAATTTTTTTACATAGCATTCTAATTTCCTACTCAAAATAGTGTCACAAACCGAGTTTCATCGAAATCAGTGTATAAACAAAAAAGTTGGCCGCCATCTTGGATTTTTGTAAATTTTTACATTTCATCCTAATTTCCTTGTCAAAATAGTGTCACAAACCGAGTTTCATCGAAATCGATCTATAAACAAAAAAGTTGGCCGCCATCTTGAATTTTTGTCAATTTTGACATTGCATTCTAATTCCCTCGACAAAATTGTGTTACAAACAGAGTTTCATTGAAATAAGTCTTTAAACGATGGAGCGTCGATGGCCAAGTGGCTAAGCCCGTTGACTTTCATTTCGAAGTTCGCGGGTTCAAACCTCGGCACGTACCAATGTGTTTTCGATTTTCGAAATCATATGTACGTTTATTTGACGCTCTTACGGTGAAGGAAAACATCGTGATGAAACCTGCACACACTTGCGAAGAAATTCAAAGGTTGTGTGTGAAGTTGACCAACCCGCACTGGGCCAGCGTGGTCGACTAAGGCCTATTCACCCTAATATCAGGGTAGGCTCGAGCCCCTCGGTGGGGACGTATATGAGCTGTTAACGAAGTCTTTAAACAAACAATTTGGCCTCCATCTTGGATTTTTGTCAATTTTGACATTACATTGTAATTTCCTTGCGAAAATAGTGTTATAAACCAAGTTTAATCTAAATCACTCTATAAACAAAAAAGTTAACCACCATCTTGAATTTTTGACAATTTTGACATTGCATTCAGTTTCTAGTAAAAAAATATACATGTAACAAACCAAGTTTCATCAAAATCAGTTCATAAACAAGCAAGTTAGCTGTCATCTTGGATTTTTTTAGATTTTGGCATTCTATTCTAACTTCTGTGCTAAAATAATGTTTTAAACTGAGATTCACTTAAATCGGTCCATAAACAGAAAAGTTGACCGCCATCTTGGATTTTTGATAATTTTCACATAGCATTCTAATTTCCTTGTCAAAATAGTGTTACAAACCGAGTTTCATCGAAATCAGTCTATAAACTAAAAAGTTGGCCGCCATCTTGGATTTTTGTAAATTTCTTTATTGCATTCTATTTTCCTTGCCAAAATAGTGCTACAAACCGAGTTTCATCGAAATCGGCGCATAAACAAACAAAATAATGCTAGAACAAATTATTGAATTCAATCTACCCACTGATTTGGGTAGATATGGGTATTTACCGGGTAGATACGGGTATTTACCGGGTGGTTGGGTAAATACCTGGGTACGTGCCCATCTCTAGTCATAAATCTGCTGTTTATCCCGCGTTCACTGAACTACGGTAGAAAAGATTAATAAAATAATATGCGGATGCTTCTTTCCCAAAGGGGAAAATATGTAATATGTGGTCGGCAAATTGTACAACTTGTCATTTTACAAATTGCGTCGGCATTTTGAATTACTAAGGCAATTTGTAAAATGTATTCCTCTTCTCAATGATCAATGTGACATAATGGAGTTGAATGATATATTAATATACTGATCACTAATGGCATGAAATATAAGAATAAATAATTAATAAAGATAGTTATTTATTTATTTATTTATTGCATAACCATATGGTACAAAAGATGTAAATAATGTTATTAACAGTGGTCGGAAAGATGGGGGGGAGCGATTTGTTACGTTATCTTACCAAGAATGGATAGGTATACAGGGCGTCCCAAGGTTATGCCGCATGGAGGGAAAGTACCTTAAATATTGTAGGTGGAACATTTTACTGAAAAAAGACTTTGTTTTAATTTAAAAAACGATGAAAACTGCATTCGTACATTTTTTAATAATTACATGGTTGAACCGGGAATCGAACCCGCTACACGAGAAAATATCCTGTAGTTTTATTGACTAGGAAACAAACTATGAATTTTGATTGTCAACAAGTTGCTAATAGTGCTTTACGGGGGTTTTGGACATCGCTGAATCCGATAATCGCTATTAGCGGTGCGAAAATTTTCTCAGGAGAATTTGAATTTCAGGTACAAGGACTTGTACCTGAAATTCAAAATGGCGGTCAAAAATAATTAAAAAGAATAAACATGCCATGTGGGGTATCAAATGAAAGGGAATCATGAGTAGATTACAAATATGTAATATGTTGCTATATCAGCCCTCCCCGGTCAAAGTATTCTAAAAATATTTTTTCGAAAGTAGCGTTTTGAGCCTACTTTGCATAGCTGTAAATTCAAAATTTGTGAATCAATATTTGTATTTTTTTTTTTTATCATCAGAAATATCCTGAAATACGCGCGATAAATAAATTTAGCCAAAAAAATTCATAAACAAGCAACTAACGCAGGCGAATAGTGTTCAAATTTTCTTCCTCTCATTTTTACAAGGTGAGAAAATTTACATTACACTACTCTAAATAGCTCTATTAGCAACTTGTTACAAGATTTGCCTCTCAACTCATAAAATTGAGCGATATTATATCAATTTCTTTCCTAGTCTATTATCATACCGATTGAAAGGCTTCATCATAAGGATTATTTTTTGCTAAATAACGGAGTTTTAGAAATAAAAGGAAGTAAAAAGTAAGTAGTAGTAGTAGTAAGTTTCAGTAAAATGTTCTATAGCTACAATAATTAAGGTACTTTCCCCCCATGTCGCATAACCGTGGGACGCCTATTCCGAAACACGTACTTACCGGGATACTTACCAGTTTTTTATTATGAAAATAATTTTTTTTCCCAAACTAAAACGTGTTTAATATGTATAATGTATAATGTTTCTACACAGATTTTGTTTTTATACCTTGCTTGGGTTAAGTTTTATATTATGTGAAAAAGAAAGCAAGCACCAATTGCCAATGAATTTGTTTGCTTATACTATGTACATTGTTATTCAATTATTGAGGCGTACGTGCACAACTGTAAAAAATCTATGAATCATTAACTTACTTGAATTTTGAACATTATAACTAAATAATATGTACCTACTTAGAAAATAGTAGGTATATAGGAAAGAATAGGAAATAGACAATTTGCGCGGAATTTTACAGAATGCGCTCGACCACAGATTGATAAATAGTTACTACGTAAGATTATGAAAAATAAAAAAACCCGTATATTATATTTTATTATAATACTAGCGACCCGCCCCGGCTCCGCACGGGAAAATGGTTATTGTGGGTTATCCTTCAGTATATTATGCATGTATTATACATATAAACCTTCCTCTTGAATCACTCTATCTATTAAAAAAAACCGCATCAAAATCCGTTGCGTAGTTTTAAAGATTTAAGCGTACAAAGGGACATAGGGACATAGGGACGGAGAAAGCGACTTTATTTTATACTAGCGACCCGCCCCGGCTCCGCACGGGAAAATGGTTATTGTGGGTTATTCTTGAGTATATTATGCATGTATTATAGATATAAACCTTCCTCTTGAATCCGTCTATCTATTAAAAAAAACCGCATCAAAATCCGTTGCATAGTTTTAAAGATTTAAGCGTACAAAGGGACAGGGACAGAAAAAGCGACTTTGTTTTATACTATGTAGTGATGTAGTGATATATTATATTATATTTATTGTTTATTATATTTTTATTTATCACATTTCATACAATAAAACAATATATCGCCATTGTATGCATAAAATAATTATTTGTCAAATTTTGTATGGGAAGAAATTTAATTTAGGTACTCCAATTTTCTTGAAGCTTCGTATAAACACTCTCTGACTTAAACTTCGTTTCCTAAACGGGTTAAATTATTTATTTATTTTCTTCTAATGTGATCTAGTTACGATACTGACTGTACACAAAATATGCGCACTGATTAAAAAGTAACCTGGTATTTTCCGACGACATGTATAACGAAAGCTTCAAAAGATATAAATGCTTGGAAAACTCTACTTTCTAGATGAAGCCGTGCTTTTTAGGTAAAATAATAAATTACCCTTTGGATTTTTTGTTATCTTGTTACTGTAACATCATACGTGGAGCTTGTTTGTTAATTCATGGACAAAATAACTGTATTCAAAATTTATAGTTTAAACATTAATCGTGTATATTAGTCCGGTTCATTTTAGACCAAAAGTGCTCTAGAACTTGAGTTTCATCTGTCACTCCTGTAAATGGCAACGACTCTTACCGTTGGATTCGTCTTGATGTCCTGAACGTGAAACTGTCGGTCGTCAAGTGCTAAAGTGGTGGAGGGATGAGGGGGGGGGGGGGGTAATCAAAGTCGTTGGACTTTTACGCTGTAATTTTAAAACTAGTGGACCGATTTCTTTCTTATTAGTATTATTTGAACGGGTATAACATTATCTACAACACGTTCATATACATCGAATACGTCAATGCAGCGGTTACCGCGTAATAATACGAAACATAATACAAAATAATTGTGTTTAAATAATATGACAGATTACGCTAAATCTATAAAGTTTTCGTGAAAGCAATGTTGCCTATTATAATTCTATAACAAATTATCTAATCAAAAAGGTAACCATAATTACTATAGGATTTATGGTGCCTGAGCTAGAGTTAATTAGCTAAACGTCAATATACTACGAGTACGCAATAAAAAATTGTTTTCCGCGTTAATTGTTACAAATTAAACTGTACTAACATGTAATAATATAACATAATGTAATTGTACTGAAATAAACATAATTATTTTTTTATTTTTTTTCGACTTAAATTTTTTTTTTTTTATCATGGGTAGATATTACCAATAATATCCCCTGGCATAGTTTTTATCCTGTCAGGAACCTTAGGCCAGGAGCTACAGGCAAATTAAAAACTACTATAGTGAAAACTAAAAAAATGTTTTCCGCGTTATTTCGACGTAAATTTCATTTAATTTTTTATCATGGAAAGGGATTACTAAAATCTATCACCTGACATAAGTTTATTCTCGTCAGGTACCTTGGGTCAGATGCTACAGGGAAAGTCAAAAATACTATATAGTGAAAACCTAAAAAAATGTTTCCCGGGTTATTTTGACGTAGATTTCTTTTATTTTTTTATCATGGGTAGGTATTACTAATATCTACCCCTGACAAAAGTTTTATCTTGTCACGTACCTTGGGTCAGATGCTACAGGCAAATTCAAAACTACTAATAGTGAAAAACAAAAAAAAATATATCCTCTTTATTTCGACGTTAAGTCTTTTTTCAAGGTATTATTTGAAAAATGTATGCTTGAAATATATAAATAAAGTAATATGGTGATTACTTACCCATCTCTTCTCATTCATTTACTTATATTTGCGTACTCGTAGTATAGTGATCCTACGACTACGTTTCGTAAATTAGCTCTAGCTCAGGCACCATAAATCATATAGTAATTATTGTTACCTTTTTGATTAGGTAATTTGTTTTAAAATTAAAGTAGTAAACATTGTTTCCACGAAAACGTTATAGATTTAGCGTAATCTGTGATATTATTTATACACAATTTATTTTTTCAATGTTTCGTATTATTGCGCGGTAACCGCTGAATTGGCGTATTCGATGTATAAGATAAGAACGTCTTTTAGGTAATATTATACACTTTTAAATAATACCAGTAACAAAGAAATCGGTCTACTAGTTTTCAAATTACAGCGTAAAAACAAAAGTACAAATTCGCCAACTTTGATTACCCCTCCCCTCCTCCCTCCACCACTTTAGAACTTGACGACCGACAGTTCCACGTTCAGGACACCAAGACGAATCCAACGGTATGAGTCGTTGCCATTTACAGGAATGACAGATAGAATTTTTTCATTTAGTACTGGAGCGAACCGGACTATATACGTTTTTGTTGCGTGAAACGTCATTTAAATACCTAACAAGAATTTAACATAGAAAATAATGTTATGTTACAAAATTTATCTATTCATTGAATATTATGAATGAATACACAGGCGAAGGACGTGTGTGGGTATCGCCTTGAGAATGGAGTAACAAAATAATAACACCAGTTTTTGCCAAATCTATCATGTGTATTATGTAGGTACTCGTATTGTAGTAACAAATTAGTTCAAGCACGTTGAAGTAAAGATAGCTGCAAACGATATTAAAAAGTACCAAATCAAATACCAACGACGTTGTGGATTCACAATGCAACAATTAATAAATTTATTCCACCCTGCTCCGATTTTTTTTAAATTTACTATTACCTTTATTAGAAAAATAAATATGTTGATAGAATTAGAAAACAGTAGGACGTTAAATCACCCTTCTTATAGTTATTTATTAAAATCAAAGGAGATCATTTTGAACGTAGATAAACAGTAAAAACTTTTTAACAAAAAAAAAACACCAAAAGGACTGAAAAGCAAAAAACTCTTTCTGTCTGTCTGTTTGTTATGCTTTCTTTCACCCATAAACCACTGAACTGATTTTGATGAAACTTGATACAATGATAGAATAGACCTTTAGTGTGCCTTTAGGAAAGACATAATAGGCAATTTTTTTTACAGTGGAAAAATCTACATCCAGCCATTCCCTGTTTTCTTACCCTTAGGGTCGGATTTATTTAAAAAATATATATATATTAGGTATATCAAATTCAGAATATATCCATTACAATTAAAAGAATTACCAAAATCGGATTACTCTACAAAAAGTAAAGCGCGGTGATATATAAAAAAAATATCCTCGACTTCAGAACCTACTCCGTTTTTTTCGTCGGTTAAAAAGTTGTGTTAGCATTAAACAAAAATGAATCAGTTATTATATAACACAAGATCACGATGTTTTCCGTATCAAATCAACGCGCTAGGCCGGTCGAGGTACAATTACTCTGGGGTAGAAGAGCCTTCCGGTCCCCCGCAAGTCTAGCTTGATAGAAAAGTCGAACTCTTGCGACACTTAAAAAAACACAAGATAAACAAAGCTGGAGTACACCGGATGCGTAAGCGTACCAAGGTGAATCCGCCGTTTTGATTCTTTCTTATTTTTTAAATATATTAAAACACGTGTTTAAACATGATTTGAAAGAGGTTGAAATAAAGCAGTATTTTGTATTTATTGTTTAAAATCACAGTAAAAATTAAATTGTACTTTAAACAATGTTAAAAACAGTAAGAAAAAACAGTGTTTTTAAAACTACTTTTAATCATATTTTTATGCCAATAAATGTAGGTAAATGAATTCAAACAAATATATAAAACCAGATAAAACCCTTAATGCTTGAAATAAATTTACTAGTAGGCTATTTGTATTTTCTTTCTTTAAATCAGTCATGGTAAAGAAAAGCTTGTTTTGAATTTTAGTGGAAACGTCATGTTATAGAAAACTGTAATTACTTAAAAATATTAGAAAGAAAGACTCTCGTATTAATAATTCATAGGTAAACCAGTCTGTATAGTCCCGCTGGGAAAGTCCCTATGGTTTGTTTCATATTAATCCGGACAAAACGTCATTAACTCCTGCATATAATGAGCACATTTTTTTAAACGATACGATAAAACTATAGGAAACGATCATAGAAAATCCCGATTTGGTATACCGTATAGTAGAAGGCGGGGTGAGCGTGTGACCTTGCCAGACTTTTTGGTGTTACATTATTTTTAATAACTTTCAAGAAAAGAAAGAGGTCAATGAACTTTTGTCCGGATTTATATGAAACAGACCATAGTCGTCCGGTGAAAGAAAGTATTGCACTGGATTAGTGGGTATTCCCCTTATCTGATAAGAGTGTTTCAAAGTAGGTGACGTATAAATATAAAAGGGTATTTATTTATCATACTCGCAAGGATAGATTGATCCATTTATTTGATGTTGTTTGTTACTAAGGTGCCTTTTTTTATATTTACGGGTCTTAACGCGATAATTACAAAATAATGTTTGCTACGCGCGAAAGACTCGAACAGACTTTAGAAATAGTTGATAAATAGTACAAATAAAAAAAACATAAAAAAAACTTTTTTACAACATTTAAACAGTTTTTACCAACCCTGAATTTAAGCCTCTTTAAAAACTCGATTGCTTTTTTTTAGTCTTTTAGCCTAGCTCTTTTGGAGTCTTTTTAAAAAAGCTCGAGCCTACAATAAGCCTTGAACTTTTTAGTTCTATTCAAACCTTTGTCAATTAAATGTATCAAACTACAAATAAGATAGACGGAATCGCTTTATAAGAATAATAATACATATTTTGTATTACCTATTGTGTTCCAACGTAAAATTATGCTGTCATTCCTTTTTTTAGGGTTCCATGATCCATGTCAAAAATAGCGTTAAATTATTATCTTCTTAATACGACTGTGATTTTAAAAAATATATTTGAAATACCTAAATAGCAAAATCCTAGTTCATTTACGATTTACATGAAAAAAGGACTCAAAAAGGCTTAAGGCCTAAAAAGAGCTTGAGCCATTAGAAAAGGCTTCAATCTTTTTTAAGCAAGCTTCATGCCTTTTTTGAGCTCAAGTCTTTTTAAGGCTCGTGACTTTTTTGGCCCATGTAAAAAGGCTCAGAGTCTTTTAAAATGGGCTAAAAGGCTCAAGCCTTGTGAAACACTAGTGGTACATGCACGTGTGCGCATCCGCATCAGGTGTGCTGGAGCCTATAATATTATGTGTTGTGCTGCACAGGAATAGACAGGAGAACATGAATTAATTGTCATTTCAGAGTAATATTTACAAAACCGTAGTTAACCTTAGTATTGTAATTGTTTCCAGGGGCGGCGAGGAGGGTTCGGGTACGTGTGCGTTGGCGGCGACGGCGGCGGCGCCGGCCAACTGGCGCGGGACCAACGACAGCGCGTCCGACTACTGCCGGCGCGGC
>OX419597.1:6668452-6823185 GCA_948473455.1 Teleiodes luculella
CCTATATAACAATAAGCATGCTACGCATGTATAGGAGAATCGTTGGAAAGGGACTAGACATGTATACGCTGACCAATCACAGAGCAGTTCTCTCGGCGCCTACCCGGCATCGTATCAGATCGGTATCACTCGGTATTGTTTCGTTCAGACGCTCGCCTCGTGAGGTGCTTGTTAGCGACGCCTCTTTGGTGACCGCGGGTTGACCGCTCTCTATGGTTTTTTATAATCTGCTGTCATGTGTTGTGTTTTGTCTTTCCTTTATACTTCAATAATACGATTTGCAATCTGGTGATTTTCTTTATTATTTATCTAATTCCTCATCGAGAGCCACGATCCCAACAGTGCTCGTGCGGCAAAAGTGGTTAAAATGGCTCCTCAACTGACCCGCCAGCAAAGAGAACATATAGTGGTGTTGCGGGAAAGCGGCTACACTATAAAAGAAATAGAACGCCGAACAGGGATAACAGTAAGTATTTTTTTCACGATGATATTTCGAGATGCTAGAAGCTTAGAACGAACGAACGAACGTATAAAATGAAATAGCCCAGTAATTTAGCTATCCGCATTTTCATTTTCATTTTGACGGTTAATGCTCAGAATTTAGCAGTTACGTGTCAGAAAGAGATCTAGTTGTTCGCATCTAATATTTATTAAATTTCCTCCTCCATACATATGAGGGTATAAAAATAAATATTGAAAAAACTACCGAGATTTTCACCGTGTCTGAGCAGGCCTCGGTAGCTCTAGCTAGTTGGCATGGAGACGATATCTGGAATTAATCGTCTCGAGTGGGTCCCGGGTTCGATTCCCGGCCGCGACTTTTTCGTATATTTTCCAATAACGTACGTTATTGGAAAATATACGAAAAAGTTGTAATGTTCAGTAAGTATTATTTTATCATATGATTTCATGTTGTCTTTTAATACTGTTAATGGTGTTTTTTGAAAGAAGTGAAAAATCCTCTCTTGCGCGAAATGATGATAATGGCTGTCCTGGGTTCATATCCCGGGGGACATCACTTCGTTTAAACGTATTTTAAAAGTTTGTGCTGATATTTAGAATACTTTTTTAATTTCATTTATTTTGTTTCAGGTATCAACATCTACGATTCGACGTAGATTGAAAGAGAGTGGCCTAAAAACTAGACGGCCAGCAAAAAAAATTGTTTTTTCGGAAGCCCACGCTCAGGCCAGGATTGGCTTTTGTTTACAATATTATAATTTTGACTGGGAAAACAACGTTGTCATATTTGTCGATGAGAAAGTATTTTAATCCAATAGAGACGGGAGGAAGATTTTAAAACGGCGAGACAATGAACGCTGTGCTGCGAATTGTTTACCCAACAGATCGAGTGGTCGGCTGAGCATTGGGTTTTGGGGTTGGATGAGTTCGGTAGGTCCTGGAGAACTGGTAGAGATATCAGGCCGCAATTTTTTACAGCGAGGGGCAGGCTTTAAAATAATGATCTCAAATTAGGTATAATAACATTGTGATTTGTTGATTTTAATTATTAAAAAGTTTATTTATTTATCTGTTTGTTATTATTTAAGTGATATACCTTACCCATTCATCCATATCTTATTATTTTGAACAACTCATGTCGATAGTTAGTGCCACTTCCTTAGAGCATTATCGCACTAAACGAATTAAATTCCTAATTCGACCCCGCCCTGAAGTTGACTCTCTGACCGACCCTTGTCTTTCCCAGCAACTTCCTAAGCCAAAGTTCGAACCCACCTGTGGACTCTTGAAAAATAATTCCAATAACCAATTCCAATTTCAATAGAAAAGCAGTGCCTTTATATTAGCAGTGCAGTGATATTGATTCTTTCATATAAAACTCAACAAAATAATTGAAAGTTTTATCTATTCCTTTTCTCTTTAAAAAAATTATGAAATCTACTTTTGAAATAGTATGCACGTAAAAAAATATTCGTAATGCGCGCCACCCAACCGTAAATCCATGAATCTTACTTGTCTATGGTTGAATCAAGAGAAGATAACTTTATACCAACAAAAATATTATTGAAGTGTGAATGAATACAAAACCGGTTTAGCGGACGACGAGTCAAGGCCGAGTGCGCTGTCATAACACTGAGCGGGACGAAAGACGAAAAATACATCGCACACTCTCGCACCTTTCTGTGCGTTCAACTCTTAAAGGGTCAAAGTCCATCAAGGGTAGGTTGATCTGACGCCCAGTGTACTAGAGAAGACACCTCGAATACAGTCTATGCGCCAACACGGCAGCGGGAGGCGGGCGGAATGCACGGCGAGAAGAAAAACAAACGCCATAGAAGTTGGAGCTCGCGACCGCGTGCGCGGGTGTTTTTATACGCTATGCTAGTACAATAGTAGTTCAATGGTTATTTACAAATCATTTGTTTACGTTTTAAAAAGTTCTTGTCATCTCGTTCACCTATTAGGTTTTAGAAGATTAGAACAAAGTGCTGTTGCAGCAAATACTTTCACTTTGTCAGAAATATTTTAGCCCCTGCATTCGCAAAACAGTAGCCTACTGTGAAAGTCCAGTAAAAGTATTTAGTACATGGAAATCGTACCATAAAAGGGGTCTTCACTTGCATCAAATCGGGCAGTTCTGATTTTTTTATATGTTGTATGTAATGAGGTGGTAATGACAAATATAATTTTTCCACCTCGAAAGCCTTCCGGAACATTGTAAAATTCATGAAAAGCCATAAAATTTTTGATCATTTTTCAGTTTTTGCCATTTTTTACCACCAAGGACCTGTTTTACGGTAGAAGTCACTATGAATTCTTTTAAAGTAGACTAAATTTGCAACAAAATGAGAATAGTTGGGTCTCGATAAGCTGAATAGTTTAAAAGATACAGCTGTTCAAATGTTTGCAAAATTTCTTAAATAATACAATTTAGAGTTTAGGGTGTCTGTCAAAAATATTTTTCTACTAGAGGTGTGCTTTTGATTAAAAACTTTTAAAACTCCTGTGACGACCTCAACTTCAACCTCCACATGCAAAGATAAGATAATTTCCCGTGGTAAAAGTTAGCCTGTGTTCTTCCGCATGGTCTATTCTATCTTTGTGCCAACTACGCCCGCTTTAACAATTTTTCCCGTGGGAATGAGAAATTTTCCCGCGGTAAATCGTATCCTATGTTCTTTCCCAAGGTCAATTCTATCTTTATGCCAAGTTTCACCAAAATCGGTTCAGTAGTTTCGGAGCCTATTCAATTTATTAGGTATATTTTAGGATTTTTTTTTACATCTTGGGTTACATTATTGAAGTTTTAGTAAGGATCCCTAATTTTTTTTAACATAAAATAAAGCCTATGTTACTCAGGGATCATGCAGCTTCTCAAAAGTGATAGAATGTTTGAAATTGGTTCAGTAGTTTCGGAGCCTATTCAATTTATTAGGTATATTTTAGGATTTTTTTACACCTAGGGTTACACTATTGAAGTTTTACTAAGGATCCCAAATTTTTTTAAATAAATAAAATATAGCCTATCTTACTCAGGGATCATGTAGCTACTCAACAGTGAAAGAATTTTTGAAATTGGTTCAGTAGTTTCGGAGCCTATTCAATTTATTAGGTATATTTTAGGATTTTTTTTTACATCTTGGGTTACATTATTGAAGTTTTAGTAAGGATCCCTAACTTTTTTTAACATAAAATAAAGCCTATGTTACTCAGGGATCATGCAGCTTCTCAACAGTGATAGAATGTTTGAAATTGGTTCAGTAGTTTCGGAGCCTATTCAATTTATTAGGTATATTTTAGGATTTTTTTTTACATCTTGGGTTACATTATTGAAGTTTTAGTAAGTTTCCCTAATTTTTTTTAACATAAAATAAAGCCTATGTTACTCAGGGATCATGCAGCTTCTCAACAGTGATAGAATGTTTGAAATTGGTTCAGTAGTTTCGGAGCCTATTCAATTTATTAGGTATATTTTAGGATTTTTTTTACACCTAGGGTTACACTATTGAAGTTTTACTAAGGATCCCAATTTTTTTTAAATAAATAAAATATAGCCTATCTTACTCAGGGATCATGTAGCTACTCAACAGTGAAAGAATTTTTGAAATCGGTTCAGTAGTTTCGGAGCCTATTCGATGCAAACAAACAATCGAACTTTCCTCTTATAATATTAGTATAGATAATGCTTATTTCATAAGTCGTATTTCATGTTGTTTAGTCACCTCAGCAACTTTGAACAGATGTAGCTAGGGAACTATTAGATCTTAATTGATTTATGCCGTGAAATAGGTCAATAATTGACCACATTGACAAGATCTTGTAAACACTCGCAAATTTTTTTTTTTTTGAAATTTTGCAAACATTTGAACTGCTGTATCTTTGAAACTATTCAGCTTATCGAGACCCAACTATTCTCATTTTGTTGCAAATTTAGTCTACTTTAAAAGAATTCATAGTGACTTCTACCGTAAAACAGGTCCTTGGTGGTAAAAAATGGCAAAAACTGAAAAATGATCAAAAATTTTATGGCTTTTCATGAATTTTACAATGTTCCGGAAGGCTTTCGAGGTGGAAAAATTATATTTGTCATTACCACCTCATTACATACAACATATAAAAAAATCAGAACTACCCCATTTGATGCAAACCAAAATGTACCAATTCCATGGACTAATTGTGTTGTTTCGCTAAGTGATGTGGTGTGGTGTTTGTTCCAGCTGGAGAACGAGCACTGCATCCTGCTGGCGCTGCCGTGCGGGCGCGACCACATGGACGTGCTGCAGCAGTCCACCAACCTCACGGGCGGCTTCATCACCTACCTGCAGCGCAAGCAGGCCGCCGGCATCGTCAACGTGGCGCCGCCCGGACACCACCAGGTAACTACTCACACACACACACACATGATACACTAAAACAGAACAAAATAGAAGAGTCTAAAAGCGTCCTTACACCTGTAGGGATAGGAGACAAGTAAATACAACGGTGTTCCGAATAGATACTGATTTATTAATAAACGAACCTTAGTATATATTGAGAGTAACATACGATGCATTACTATGTATGCATATATATATCTAACTACACTACACACCTTCCTGCTGTGGCATGTATGCGTCCTACATGTTTACCGCTTTCGTGCTGAGAGCCTCTTTCCGCGTTTCTAGCTATTTAAATATGAAAAGCAATATATCATTTGAATTTGGCGGCTGCCAACACAAACGGTCGCAGCTGCAGCTACGAGCTGGTCTTTGTAATATATCTTCAGAATAAATAATTTTCATATCAAGTTCCTCCTTTTACTGTCGAGGATAGTGCTGCTGAGGTGCTACGACGTGTTGCAGCCCTTACGACGCTACACTCTAAAGCTGAATCACTCGTGCTATCAAATGTGCACATGAGTTGTATGAAGCTGATGGTTTTCCGAACAAAAATAAATAAAATAAATCAGAGCTTGAATCGCAAGTTTATGGATGGAAACGCGCTCCCGTACCATTTGTACATAAAGCAAGCTACAGCAGGACAGATGCCTCTGTTTGTTTGTTTGCCTGCCAGCTATAGTGTCTTGTTTGCGTGTAGAAGAGACAGCAGTGTACTGTACAACCCTACGCCCGCTTGTGTAATGTGGTTAGGATGCGAGGGATTGAGGATGGGTCGCATTGTGCGGCGTAGAGAAAGCCATGCGCTTGAATGTTATGGTTTGTTTCATATTAATCCGGACAAAAGGTCATTAACGCCTGCATACAATGTGCACATTTATTTCAAACGATACGATAAAATTATAGGAAATTATGGCGAAATATGTAAATTGGCATATCGTAGTAGCAGGCGGGGTGACCGTGTGACCTAGTCAGACATTTTGGCGTTTTTAAATAACTTCCAAGAAAAGAAATAGGTCAATGAACCTTTGTTCGGAGCTATATGAAACAGACTCATAGTGAATGGCCTCCCAAGCGGCAGGTGTAGTGACTATAGGGTCTCGTGGTAACCCGGTGGTTGTGTTGCAGGCGATGTACACTGTGCACATCTTCCCGTCGTGCGACTTCGCCAACGAGAACCTGAACCGCATCGCGCCCGACCTCATGCACCGCGTGGCCGACATCGCCCATCTGCTCATCGTCATCGCCACCGTCTAACAGCGCCCCACACCACCATCCACGGCAACGACATTATACCACGTTTATAACGCATTGTAAATACGGCCAGGTTGTGAAATTTCCTTAACGTTTTTTAATTTGTAACTAAGCTATCAGTCGACCTGGTAGAGTCGTGTTCGGACCGCGACCCGACAGAAGGCCCGTTTAGGAATTGAGAATACCTCTGCGAAGCTGAACTTTCGTTGTAGTAAGTAAAGTTAGTGTATTTATTGAGCGCGCGCCTCCGCGCCCCTCCACTCTCGCATAAGTAGTTAAGCCGCCGTCACTTATTTAAGTGCTAGATGTAAGTCATAGCTTATTTGTAAAATACTTTTGTTATTGTCGACTGGGTTCGGCATATTTGAAGTTTAAATTTATAAAAAAAAAGATAATAAATGGCAAAGTCAGTTGATAAAAATATTATATTTAATTTTGGGTTCCGAATAGATGAGTGGCAATCTATCGAGCATTTTTTTATTGTTAGTGTAAATTGTTATTTTGTTTTAAGCGTCTAGGTCTAAAGTAATTTAAATTCTGTAAATACGAATCTATCCATACTAAAATTCGATTTAATCATTTAGGTCATTACGGTAGGTAATGGAAACTCACGACTACTGGGTCGAATGATTTGTTTGTTTGTAAAGAATATAGTCGACGAGTATATAAAACAGTAAGGGATAAATACACATGGAAAATAATCTGTGATTCTGACTTTTAAACTTAGACTGTAGGTAGTCTTATATAGGATCATGTAGCAGTGTGTGTGTGCGAGCTTTGTGTCGGCGACTACCTGCCGCGCGCCGCCTCACTCTCGGAGACGTGCCATTGTAACTTGTGGTGGTGTGTGCAGTACTGCTGCAGTCCCACTGTTGGAACATCTGCTATAACAATGTCCCCTAGTGTGGGCCGGCGCGCGGCCCGCAGGAGCAACTAGCAGCGCCTCGCGAGTCCGGCCGAGTGTCCGCTGACGCATGAGAGAGTGAACGGGCGGGCGCCGTGCCCGCTGATAAAGCAATAAACACCATCACGTCACACCATCATACATTACGCTTAGTGCTTCATTTGTGGACGTCATTCAAACTACACCTCTCCTGCATTCGACCTACCTACGCTCTCCTAATTATCTTCTTTCTAAGTTATGTTTCCACATGCTAACCCAACGATAAGCATTTCTCCTTTTGTGTTGTTGTTGTGTATTTGGTAACTTGTAATGGTCTGCCCCTCTCACGGAGTTAATGGAGTGTGTAGTGGAGAGGCTTTGATTTGGAGACCGTTACACGGTACGAAATGCGTGAATCAGTTGAGCTACCTGCTATGTACTGGATGTTGCCTTACCGCCTCGCCCCGCTGCCACACGAGAGCTGACTCGACCACTAACAATATTGTACTTCTCATCGCCGCCCGCTATCGACTATCACGGCATCTCGCATTAACATGTAGTTAGGTAAAAGTGCGACCACGCGTCGTACGTAAAAACAAAGTACAAAATATTTTATGTATTGTAATTTTATATGTACGATATAGAAGATAATAGCACAGGTATATTATTATGTATATTATTTTAAGGTTTAAAATGTAGATCGTGTAAAATAAAAATATTCTTTGTCATGTTTCCGTCGCAAACAGTTCTCGACTTAGCTATGAGGAACACTAACGAACTCGTCACTTCGTCCATTAATTTTAATATATAATTTTATTAGCGGACAGATGCCCAATGATGTATGTACACTCTATATTTATTTGAATTCCTTATAAAGGAACTGTAAATAAATCTTCATAAAAATAGCGGTACAGTACAGTATTTAGAAAATGTATGAGATAGGTAACAAGAGAATTATGGAAGAATTTATTGTGGTGATACCCGTATTTACTCGACTTCTGCTCATTGTTTGACTGGGATGCAGTTATAAAGAGTCTTGTGGAGCATGAAAACCGTTTGTTGTTATTATCGCAAAATCTACCTTGCGTGAAAAGTAACCGCATCCCAGGATGTCGTAAGCTCTTGAAATGTCAATTAATACCTAATGTTTATGTAATTTTGCTTTGTAATTTTGATTCGACGCCCCGTTTCACTTCACACTTAAAATATTGTCAAAATCGGTTTCCTCTAGAGTGTTAAGTCGTAATTTATTGCAGACTTGAACGTTAAAGTAACGAGAGAAGTATAATATGGTTTTTGTGTTAAGTTAATAGAAGCTTATGTTTAGGAGGGTCGGTGGTGCACTCGTGCACTCGTGCAGTGTGTGACGTGAGGGGTCGGGGCGTCTCGGGGCGTCTCGGGGCGTCTCGGGCGGCGGCTGTTGCTGGCGTGCGAGATAGAGTTTAAATATTTGTAAAATTAACATTTGATCTCACGTGTGCAGCAAAGTGTTGAGGGTTATCTGTTGTAACGCAACTGCTGCGTCCTGACGCGCCTCGCCCGCGCCTCGCCGCGCCGGAGCCCGACCTTGGTTTCCATTAGAGGAAGCGTAAGGATATAAAGATATTGTGATCATAATTATATTATAGTTTAACGTGCTAGGACTTAGATGTAATTGTATATTTTGTAAATATTGAAAATAGTATTGTATCTTCCCTTTATCCAACCCAGACTCCTGCGTGTTATGTACCTCCTACCTACCAATACTATTAAAAAAAATACATTAATTTAATGTCTTTTATTTATTAGACTTCATAGTTTCTATACCCCATAGTGTGTATGTATAATAATAAATAAAACAACATGGTCAATTATAACCTATTTATTAATTTATCTATCGGATAAAGTTTTAAACTATAGAAGAGTTAACAAATAACGAGTTTACGAAAAGAGAGAAACACGCACGAGACCGTCGTCCTAATATAGATAGAAGAAAGAGAAGAATAAAAGAGATATAATCTAATCAATACTTTTAAGTTCATTAACACATGTCATTTGCTACACATAAAGCCTTACCAAAGAAATAAAAAACGTACTCTGGGGACGCCACGTGTATATTTTTAAGACTATGGCAACAATTTCGCTTATAAAATTAGTTCTATTGAAATACCGCAATATGGCGAGGAATTTTATTTCTCTGGTCAGGCTTTAATTTAAAATCATCCATTGTCTAGGATTACACCTACAAAAAGAACCGTACAAGTCATCATATAATATGATCAGAGAAAACATTTACTTGTTACTGATTGACTTGTTCTATCAAATCAACTGAATTTTGACAAACAACCAACACGATTATGTTTTGTTTGAATGGAAACCGAATTTGCTCTTATCAGCATGAAAGCTTATTTTCTAACCTTTCACCTATTATTAGAGCTCAGTAACATCGAAAGTTATTTCCCAAGTTGTTTCGGACTAACGTTTAGTCGAAATAAAGACGTTGGAAAATTGTTTGTCGAAATCCAGTTTGCACTTGCAATAGAACTACACGGGGAATAATAATATAGGGTTCCTACTAAACAAATGTACCTATACTGCCATTTTACAAATGCAAACTCGCGTTGGTGAAGCTTTAGCAACCCTATTTCAACATCATGAAGTCAGCGAGTCTAAAGTCCAAACAAAAAGGAATACTCCACAAAATACCTAGGTACCACATAACATCATCTATGTATGCAACCATCAGAGGAGAAATTATTGACTATGTTCCGTACTAATTAGCAGTTATTGCCATTACAATTCAACATGTAGATAGGTATATTGCTAGTAATGTAAGGCTTGCTGTCTTGGTGGAAGCTTAGCAGCCTTGTTTCATCATCAGATCAGCGAGCCTGAAGATCCGCAGCCAGCTGAAGGGCTCAGGCTGCGGGGGCGGCGCGGGCGCCTCCGGGGACGCCGGGCGCTCCGCACTCGCCGTGGAGTGCGTCGGAGACTTCTTCGCCTTCTGGTTGTCCGGAGACTTGGTGATGGCTGGTGACGTCATGCTGTGGACAAAGAAAATAAGTCTGTGATACAAATAATACCAGAATACCTAAGTGCGCTAAGTGGCTGGCAGTAACTGGATGAGAAAGGTCGAGGATCGTGCTCAACTGCTCAGTAGCGTGCATTAGGAGATGCCTATTGCCTAAGTCCAGCAGACGCAGTCCACACACTCAGGTCATCATCAACCTAAGTGTCAGCAACGTAATTTAAAAAATCCTTGGGTGTCATCAGAGATATTTGTGTCATATAAAGGCAGTAGTTATGAAAGATTTTTCGGAATAGGTACCTAACCTACGTAATTGTCTCCACCGAGGGTTTCAAGCCTACCCAGAACGCAACTTGCTATAAAAATAAAGCATGTTTTTTTTTTCGACAAGAGGCGCTATTTGCTGTCTGTCTTTCTTATGTATGTCCGAGTTTTTTCTACATTGCAGACGGATTGGATGTGTAGGGAACAGCGGGCGGAAAGGTAATCCATAAGAATATAACGCTAAAATAGGGCGAGCAAATATACGTAATGACGTCCGTGGCGGCACAATGGTAGCCAGTCAGCAGCTCGGAGCAGGAAGTTGTGCGCTGGCACACAAGAGTCTCAGGTTGCAGAACGTTTCCGCGCCCTGCACTGCACGTGACCTAAACAATGGTTTGTTCCAAACGCTATTACAATTATAAACTTTACTGTACATGCTGTTTGCGTGGAAGTTAGGTAAGTAGGTACATGTGCATAGAAGTCGTACTGAAACACTTCGGTAGGGTGCGGTTCCACAGGTCATACACAAGTAAGTAATGAAAAATAAAATTCAACGTGTTAATTATAAATATTGCAAAACCTCTCGGGTGATTACTCAGTTCATGAAATTGATCAACTTTTGTTCTGCAAGTTTTCTGAAATCGCAATTTAAGGGGCCTACAGGAGCTAAGTGGCGCCCCCACCCTTTAAAAAATAATAACTCGAAAAATGATAATTATTTAAAACGGCGAGTATTTCAAAAATCTAAAACGGCGAGGAACTAGACGGTGTTCTGTAGGATGTATAGAAGCCATATTTTTTTCGATTGGAAGAAAAACTAAAGCGGTCCGTCCTAGCATAGCGTTTATCACGCAAACAATAAAAGCGTAGATAATTGCATAACGCTGCATCCTGTTATCATACGAGTTAGATATACGCGATGTCCCCATTGCGGTGACCCGAATTAAACTGGAACGAGCTGAAAACCGCGTGCTGCTGGTATATATTTTTCGTAATAAACAAACTAATCCGATTTTTAGGGTTCCGTACTAAAAAAGCATAAACGGTACTCTTATAGGATTAGGACTTTGATAAAAAAGGCTTTGCAAAATATATCATATGAAAGGGCTTATTGTAAAGGTGTATTTAGAAGGGTATTTAATATAGTTTACATTTCCATTTTCGGTTTACAAATTTACATACGTGCGTGCAGTGGTTTTGTCTGAAGATGAAGAACTCTGTACATTACGTAACTCTCTCATGCGAGTTCAACTTGCACTTGTCTGATTTTCATTATTTTAGGGCAAAGTTAACCGCACTTCATGTGGGTTTGTTTATATTAGGTACGTAAAAACCAAACACATTCGGTATTTCAACAAAGGCGCATTTATTTGTAGAGTATTTGTACCTATGTGTTATTGTGTTGCTGGTTATAAATTAGATTAGAGAAGAGGCCTAGTTTTTCGACGAAAAAAGGTTTTCTTAAATTATTCAATTTTCTTTTAAAAAGCATTAAATACGCATAAAAAGATTACCCATGCCACAAATTACCAAATAGTACAGGGGCATGGGCCCTTACTACCTAAATAGATAGATAGAGCCCTGTAAAAGGACAAATGTGAAGGTCTAGAATAGTTTCCATTCAAGTCTCTATATTACATTATTTATGTGTAGGAGGTAAAATATGGGTTATTGTTTTTTAAGACACTTCTAACGTTTCTTTGAATGTTAATGATGGAGATTCAGTGTGTCTAAGTGGGTTGTGAAAAGAAAAACATTAAAAAATACGTTGAGCGAGTATCAAGATAGTAATGAATGAATGAAAAATGTATTGACAGTTACTGTTCAGCCTCCGACTTTGGAGCATTTCTTAATTCTTGCGATCATCGTGACCCCGAGTCGTGACCGGTCTATTGGGCAACTAATAGAAAAAGTTCATCAAAAGGCACTTATTATGGCATCCGAATTTAATAACCTTTGAGTTTCTTTCTTATGTTTTATTATTACATACGAGTAACATAAATCGTAGGTATAGAAGTTAGCAACACAGCACGAGGCAAGATCATGTCTGGCCTGGCGCATGCTATTAGCCCAGTTACGAAGTCTGTTTTCTGTTCGACCTTCAATCATAGTGGACTTGAGTCGCTCTATCGCAGCGTCGACATGGACATCCAAATTTGGATGCTGCGTGGGCAGGGCAATCAACAGCTGGAAACCTTTTGTAATTTTGGTCATAATATAGTTAGAATAAGTAGATAGAGAACATTACTGGGACGCAATTAAAGGGTTTGGGGGGATAGGTGCCGGTCTGGGACAAACGGGTTTTGGAACCTTATCTTCTGGACAAGCACTATTAAGACTTAAATTATGATTACTTTTCTGTCGTCCATTTTAATCTTGAAATTTCAAGTTTGAGAATCTGTTTATTTATGCTGAGGAATAAAGATTTTAATATATCTCACTCAATACAAAATTTCAGCTCGGCCTCCTAAAGATCGTTATTTTGGTAAATGTAAGGGCGAAATTAAAGAGTTGAGTGATTTATAAAAACGCATGCTGAAGTAGGCACAGAAGAGGTGGTACAGAAGTAGAACATTATGCAAGTAAAGGAAAAAATATAGCAGTCACATAAGACCAAGTCAGTTAGGAAGATGAAAGCCGCGTCAAATTGGTCGGTCGCTAGTTGGACGTCTTCCAAACAGTATCAACATAAGTGCGGCTGTAGAATATGATGTCGTATGTAACAAACCGCTTGTGTTGTGTCTCTGCCGACCGGCCCTGACCCGAATCCCGCTTTTACTCAACACACCCATGGAAATAATACTATAACAAGTTTGAATTCTGATTGGATAGTTGAACTAAAAATAATCTGGGTGGGTTTCTGCCATTAATGCTGCACAACACAAACCATTAACTTTGATTTTTTTTTATACTATGAACAGGTACACTCTATGGGTAGTTAATAAGAACAATTCTTTAAAAACTAAACTTATTGAATGTCAACTCTACTCGTTCCAAAAAAGTGTTCAACTACCATATTTGAATAATTATGAAATTTATTTATAAAGCATTTTACTGCACACTCAAGAGTTCGAGTTCGCTCGTAGTAAATAAACCGTATAATAATTCTTACGTAACTAAAGGGCAAACATTCATGGTAATGACAAGATGTTTTGATATAAGGTAGTGTCGCCGAAGATAGCCCGGCTCCTAAGATAGCCCACTTTAAAAAAAATACAGTTATGATTATTCGAAACATTTGAAATTACGCGGGTTTATGCTACTAGTATCATAGACAATAGTGCAAGTGTGTTTCATTACCGGGGCGTCACCATTTTGAAGACAAACGACAGTTTGCTTGGTCATGTCAGAACGATACACGTTTTATAAACTCCACGATGTCATTTCTTTTGAAAATTTGCAAATTAAAAGCAAATCTGTTTGCTCTAAACTGTGAAAACTCGTATTTAATTTATTAATCAACGAAATTACAGATGAGTTTTATTATTTTATTACCTATTTTGTATTTTTACGAGATTATACTTAAACTGGGGGTCATTTCCTATCATGGCCCATAATTATGATCCCCAACATAGCCCCATTCGCTTTTCAGATTATTTTGGGATAATTTATTTTTTTGTTAAGAATACACGCACATAATTAAAGACAATAGCGTCTTTTTTGTTTTTACTAATAAGTACACTTATTTTGATTGATCTCAAAGTTAATTATCAGTATCCCTTAGATAGCCCACCGACTAAAACAAAAATGTTTTAGAAAAAAGAATTGATTTCTTTATATTTTCGATAAGTTACTTTCAAAGTTAATTTAAAAGTAAAATATATTTTTATTTAGTAGTTAGTTTTTATTTTATAGTTGATTTATATTTTGATAGATTTAAGATGGCCCACATTTGAATTTTTCGTTAACTATTTTACCTTTTGTGAATAATGTTATGAGAAGATTGTGTTTCATTTTGATATTTTATGTTAAAAGTGTTAAAATGTTTACAATGCATATATTTCCATTAATATTTTTCGGGCCATCTTCGGCGACCAGCTTCCTAAGATAGCCCAATACCAAGTTTATAAAAAGTGTTTATCTTTGTGTTAAAATGCCAAAATCTGTACTACTTTTTTAGGTATCTTGCTTCCCAAATAAATATATTATAATTTCCATTATGTTTTTTCTTTACTTTACTTAACTGCAAGATTTTACAAGGATTTGAAATTAAGTGGGCCTTCATCGGCGCCCGTACCTTATTGTACCTACTTGGATTTTGGTGATGTAATGGTTACCTACTTGTTAAACAGTTCTACCTCACATCAAAGGGTATGGTAGCTAAGCAAGGTAAATGGATATTTTCATGTAACGGTACCTACCGATTGTAATTGGTCAATCGGTAACTGAAAACCTGGTAACTTTCATTTTCTTAAAATAGATTGTGTAGAGCCTCGGGAAGCGATAGCAGATAGATGTCCTTATTTCTGTATAACAATTTCTTCCAAGTTACCTTTAATAATAGAGTACAATACCGTTTTTTGAATTGACCTATGCTTGAGTCGAAAAAGTACGAAGGATCAAGCTTCACCTCACCGGGCTTGAAATAGTACATACAATACCGTTACGTAGCCTGTTATATATATAAGAATTAATTTAATATTATTACCTCGCATCTTATTGTTTTTATATGCAAATTGACAAAGAGTAGGTACTAAAAAATTAACTATTACATAATGTCAAAACAAAAACAAAATTATATCTGAAATCCTATTCCTGACTGCTGATGATAAAAAATTGAGCAATCCACCTTTACAAATTTCGGATTCGAGCTGTTTTTACGTTGAATTGCAATGACACAAAACGAACAAATACATCATTATGTTCGTAATTTATGACTCGACAAAATAAACAATAAATCGAGACATAAAAACTTGATTGCCTTCCAATAGGTAGTCATAGAATGAAGAATAGAAAAACATGATTTAAATACCTACTCAATTAGTTGTTTTTAAATGTGAAAAGTTTGTTTGAGCCAGCTTATATAAGGTGAATATTTTCGAAAAATAATTGATGATGATTTTTGAAGGAAATTTCTCGTATTAGTACATAGGTATTTCTTGAATTTCTAAAACTAACATCGAAATAAATCTAGGTCGCGCATTTGTAGAATTTGAATTCGTATAACTGAATTCGGATTCGTCACCAGGCGCCGCCGCCACAGAAACTGTCGAATAACAGTTCATCGTCCAATCTGTGCCTGACTATTTATTGGCTATGTTTGGTGTCAGCCTTTATAATAACAGTCCTTTGTCTACAGCTCAAATATCATATTTAGTATATACTGTGCTTACAACTTAGTACCTACATACATTACCTACTAAGTTTATGTTGGACTTAATATTTTACATGAAGATTAAGGATTATGAGTAAGTGACGGTTCGTTAAAAGTTTATTTGCGAGATGCATAATATTCCTACTGTACAGATTGAGATATTACTATGTTTTTCTGTAGATACCATCATTTTTGAAACCACATCTTGCATTTGCAGTAGGTATATTTATTTTAAACTAGCCGTTCGCCCACATTAATAGTTTTCCTGTGGGAAAGACGTGTTTTCTTTTTGAATAAAGTTCATAATACATTTGTTTTTTCTTACAATAAAGATAACAAAAAGTAATTATCCAAATCCAATAAAGATACGCCTATAAATTTCGGCGATATTTTTTTATTCAATTGTAAAAACTGTAGTACGTGGTCTCAACAATTTTGATTTCGTATTTATCTTTTTCAAATTATACTGTAAATAAAATACAGGGCAAATAATTACATAGCCAATAACATAGCATAGGTATGCGCAGCCAGAGCTATAAAAACAAAAAAAAAACAAAAGCACATAAATAAACTTTAAAATAAAAAAAGGTAAAATTTTATTATGCGTGAAGTTGGTAAATATGTCACAAAAGCAAAAGATAATATCTTTCACTTGGTTTTATTATTGTTGAACAGAGATTTCTATCAGCACTGAATGTAGACGGTTGGTCACGTATTTTGGACAAGTTAGTGAACCAGGAACTAGTGTGGGAGCGCCTTAACATTTGACTCGCCACCACCGATTTGTTTTGTTACCTAATAAATGTTCTAGTTTTGAGCATATAATTATGCAACGGTAAGTTTTAAGACAGACGTCTAGGACCAGTAGAGGCTTTTTATCAAAACTATAAAAAAAAAACAATTATTATTTTACCATTTTATTGAATAAATTTTATTTCTACTAACATAACGTACCCGTAACCAATTAATTTACTGAATTTACAAATGTAATTCTGTATTTTGTTTAATATCTTTTGGAATCAAACAGGAAAGGATTAGAACAGGATATTATTATTATGTTTATTTATATATGTTACGCTCAAAGATCGAAAACGCTCAGTGAGCGAAAAAATAGCTCACAACGCGTTGTGGTCACAGTAAAACATCCATATCGCGAAATTCGTGTTATGGCTCTAATGAAAACACGCACGACGCGTTGTGGCAATCACAGAAAGACCAACTAGCGAAGTTCGTGTCGTGGCTGACATGCTATTCGATCTCAACGCGTTGTGGCAATGCAGAAAGCTATGACGCGTTCTGAGCATTCATTGTTTTAACCATATCACGACGGACTGGTTGTAAGTAACTTGTCGGTGTCGGCTCTTTTAAAGAATTTTAAATTGTCATAAAAAAAATCCCTAATTATTTTAAGTGAATTACAAATGATTAATATTTTTTTGTGTTCAATAATTTATCACTTAATACGTGGATTTTTTAAATATGCCTAAAATAATCTCAATAATAACAAATATAGCTTTATTTTATTTTAATTTATATAATTATATTTAATAATGACAAACACGTTATGCAGTGATTTAAAAAATTAAAAATATTTCCTATGGACATCTACCAAAACAGTTCCAGCCTAGGCCTAGTAGGATCCATATCGGAAAGTAGTATGCGTCGTAATCAAATAATATTCTATACGCGTCATGGCCTTTCTTTATTGCTACAACGCGTTGAGATCGAATAGCATGTCAGCCATGACACGAATTTCGCTATTTGGTCTTTCTATGATTGCCACAACGCGTCGTGCGCGTTTTCATTATAGCCATAACACGAATTTCGCGATGTGGATGTTTTACTGTGACCACAACGCGTTGTGAGCTATTTTTTCGCTCACTGAGCGTTTTCGATCTTTGAGCGTAACATATACACTGCGAACTTATTTAGTTAAGTTCCACAGAATATGCCTCGGTTATTTATCGTTCAAAAAGAAGGACGCATTGCGCAGATTTTTCGAAAATCGATTAAACATTGCAGGGTTAGACCATCCAGCCAGTTACGTAAAAGGGGTTGGCAAGTGGGCCAGCAGCGGAGCCTTCGGTCGACCTGACCTGCTGCTTGGGGGCTGTCATTTGACCTAGATATTCACATCATCCCAGCAAAAAGAGGAACTAGTTCTGGTGGATGTGTTTATTTTATGAAATACGATGAATTATCAGAACACGTGTATAAACGGTTACCTATCTTAAATCCGAAAATTTTAATACCGAATATGTTTTTACCGAAAACGGATCGCATTTTTTTTACTTTCCATATTATCATTTTACCGAAATGGTTTTTACCTGATTTTCATTTCCCAGAGTTTTGTTTCTCTTTTTACTTTGTTAACCTTAGTATTGATAGACCACAACAACGAAAAACCACAGATTTGAAAACCAGATGAGTTGAATTCCATATAAATGTTATCCTGAATAATCAGCATACCACAAAATCATGCAATTCGACAAGTAAACATGCAAGCAATCATGCAAGCAAGCATGCAACAAGCAAGCGTGCAAGCAAGCAAGCAAGCATGCATGCAAGCATGCAAGCATGCAAGTAAGCAAGCATGCATGCTAGCAAGCACAAGCAGGCATGCATACATGTCAACCTAACCCGAAGGGTATGTCGGAAGCGAGATGGGCTCGCTTTGCTCGCCCATCTTGCTTCCGCCATACCCTTCGAACCTAACCAACAGTAGTCGGGGTGCCCTGAACTCCCATGCCCGCTTGGCTCATACCCGCCCTGTCATGTTTGGTTTACAAAACTAGATCCATTATAAATTATGGGAAAAGTAAATTCTGTTTAATAAACCTCCAGGATAATTAAGATATATATGAAGTGAAACAGTTGGTAAAACCAAAAATAACATTTCGATAATATGGTTGTGGTTTTTCTGGAAAATGATACTCCTGTTTAATATATTTATGGTAAAATGAAGTTATGTCAAAAGAAACATATTGGAACTAAATATTCTATGAACCGTTTTCGGTCAATTAAGTTTCGGTTAAAAAAAATTCGGAAGTACGAAATGTTACCGTATAAACAGCACGCTCTTATCAATAGTTTCAATCACTTTACAAACTGATCAACATTCAAACCTTTTAAGCAATGTAGATAGACAAATTAATAAGCACTTATTATGCTATGACAAAACTTACTTGTGATAATCGTATTAAAATTCCCGTCGTTTATTTTTATCACTCAATATTCCCACATAAGTAAATGTACGAATCACAGTAGTAAATTGTGTTTAGAGTTTTCACTGGCGCACGCGGTTTGTAGAAAAAATAAAGCACAAAAATAAAACAGTAGCGACTGGCATGCGTACGCGCCGCTTCGTAGTTCTAGTTCGTGTGGCGCTGGCGTTTGTTGGCACACGACTGCGATTGAACTTTATGACCACGATTGGCCTCTATACCTTGTAGCCGTGACATCGCTTTACCGTAAACCTAAAGAAATAATTTGTTAGTACCGTTTATCATTTTCACGAAAGGGAAAGTTGTAGATGCAGCTTGAAAAACAACACCAACTGTATTTTTTTTTCCGTGAAGTTGAAATTTACACCCAGTATTTATTAATTTCAAGGAGATCATTGATTATTAAACAATGCAGTTAATGAAATGACAAAAAAATGAGCTTTTGACATTCTTTTCAACCAATTTTTCACTACAAAAGATATGGCTAATTTCCGGGGATTTTGATAACAAATAAAGAAAAAAGCGGCTTCGAATTTAAAATCTCTATTGTTTACATATATGTAGGAGCGGCCGAGCCCTGAACGTCATCAGACGGGTTTTGCATTATGATTGATTTTATAGTACTTCACTTTGTAGGCGACAAGGAAAACGCGCAAGGCAATTTTACAATGTGGTTATTATATTGTCCAAACTTATTAAACAGTAACAATGTCCAACTAATCTCTAAAATTAAACTGAATATAAATGTCCAAATAAAATCTAACACAATTAATTTTAGAAAGTCTTTGTTTTAAACTAAATAACGAGAACGGTAAACGAATCCGTGGGCCGCGCTCGGCAAAGGCTAAGAACAGAGTGCCGGGGCTAGCTTTGCAGCCCCTCTCAAAACTTAAGGAATTTTATCACCCATATAGAGAGCCGGCCCACGGCTACGTTCAGCGACATGCCAAATTGGTGATGTCACCACCGTTCCCAGGGTATGTTCGACCCATGTACATCCACACGTCCTGTGCGATAAGGTGGCGATAAGCCCTTAACTTAAACAAATCGTTCGTGAGAACTGGGTAATTAAGATTCCAATAGGAGAAGCGAGGCGCCAGATTTCGCGCCGACACGGCGATCCTGACTTTCACACGTCCTCGTGTGATCCAGGCAGGACCCCACCTGCAAAGATTACAAGTCCCTTAAAGCTTCCGTTCGGCTATCCTACCAAACTACCGCAAGTACCAGAGTGTAAGGTCTCCACAAATGAGAACTAAGTGTTAAACATTTAGTGTTATGTTAAAATTCAACAATGAAGAACAGATCTAGTCACATTATAAATCAACAACAGATCAAGTCAAAGAACTGATCTAATCACATTATAAATCAACAAACGTAACTGCAATTCTGACACACACTATGACATTATGAACAACGTGTCCACAAGCCATAACCCAACAGCGACGACCCAGTGTGACATTAAGAACAATGTGTTCAGAAGCCACGGAGCTGGCATGACATTATAACTAGAGGTGTTACAAGCCACACCAGTCCACGGAGCTGGCATGACGTTATGACTAGTGGTGTCACAAGCCACACCAGTCCAGGTCTCATATCGCAACGCATCGCTCATCACTGAGCATACCACAGTACCCATCACATGGGCACTCCACTAAGCCCGCGCACCCATTGCTCATCGCCGCCCGCGGCTTCCGATACCAGCTCAACTGGGTTACAGACTTGGCCTTGTGATCGGCAACAAGAACAGGTCGCGAACTAAATATGTCCATTTGAATTGCATTACTATTGTTCTCCAATTGCATTAATATTGTTCTCCGCCGACAACGGTCGAACCTGACTGTTCTTCATCATCGTCATCATCATCAGTTAAAAGCTGTTCCAACTCAGGGGGAACGTCACACTCTGGCATTGCTCGCAAACGTTCATGAGCGTATTTAAACGTTCGATTATTATTCAATGACTTCAAGAGATATCTATCTCCATCAAGTAATTCAATGACTTTAAAAGGTCCACGATATTTACAATCAAGTTTAGTCTGATTTCTTTCATGGTTCTCAATTAAAACAAAATCACCAACAGCAAATTTCTTTAGATTCGCTTTGGTTTTATCAAATCTGCGTTTATCTTGAATTGCATTTTGATTAATGGAGTTTGCTGCACGTTCTCTGATATCACGAATATCTACCTCAGTTTCATCTTGGTCACCCAGGGCTAACAAAGAAAGCGGTCTCGCTACTTTTCCAATAAATAACTCTAATGGACTTGCCTTAGTAACGCGATTGACTGTGCAATTAAGGGCAAGTTGAACGTCGGGAATAGAGTCTTGCCACGTTTTATCTTTTTTTACTTCGACTGCAGTAAGCATATTTTTCAATGTACTCATAACTCGCTCTACTTGACCATTAGCTCTACATGTTCCAGTAGCAATCAAATGTAACTGTATGTTATTGGAATCACAAAAATTACGAAATTGTCTGTTTGCAAAACACCTGCCTTGATCAGCAATAACTCTAATTAGAGCACCAAATAAACCGATTCCGAATTGTAAAGCTTTAATGGCATTAAGCGTATCAAGTTTAGTGGAATGATGCAATAAAACGTATTTAGTAAACGCATCTATCATTACAATGATGTATTCTTTTGTTTGGTTTGTACCACTCAATTTACCAGTAATGTCAATATGAATTGTATGCCAGGGCACAGAAACTTTAGGTATAGGATGAAGTTCAGCTTGTATTTTACCGGATCTGGACTTTGAAACTTTGCACGTTATACAGTTTTCTACAAATTTTCTAACATATTTGTTCATTTTTGGAAACCAATAAAATTCATACGCTTTGTCTAGAGTCTTTTCCCAGCCTAGATGCATTACAGACTCATGAATATTATTAATTACAGACCATCTGAAAGATCTAGTGTAGTGCCTAGATCTAGGCAAACATAAGGACTTAGAGTTTCGTTGTAGAACTCTATGTAAAATACCGTCTGTAATTTTATAATTACTTGACACTTCACTACCAACATCATCGTTATTTAATTCCGAAACAATCGTTTGTAATTCAGGATCACGTTGCTGTTCAGCTTTTAACCACGTTTTAGACAATTCTAATAAGTTTACTCGTCTTTCCTGAACTTTTTCTAACAAGTTCTCATTAGATTAAGGATTACGGGACAAAAAGTCTACGTGAGACATTTTCTTTCCATCTTTATAAACAATTTCAAAATCGAATGCTTGTAAGAAAGACGGTGGGCTTCTCTATCTATGAACTCGTGGTGTGAGGTCAAGCTTGTTACGTGTAGCTTGAAGAGAGTTACAATCAGTTACAACAGTAAATTTTCTACCGTGTAAGAAATAATGAAAATGTTTAATCGACTTGACCACTGCTAATGTTTCGAGTTCGTACGAGTGATAACGAGACTCGGGACCCGTCGTCCTTTTACTAAAATAAGCTACGACGTGCGAATAATCTTGCAATATAACTTTGCCACGGTAAAGACCGAAAACGCCTGTGCTAATATTTTTAAAAGTTGTGACACTTTGACTAGAGTCGGTCATTAGAATAACTACATGATTCCTTTTCAAAATAAGACTGTTACTGGAAACTTCAACAGAAAATACTTGTTTAATTAAATCTTGTCTAATCAATACATCGTATTGCATGGCATCATCTGGCACTACATGAAAAAGCAATTCAATAACAAAACGATCAATGGAAACTTGCGACAGTATCTGACATGTACAGCATACATCGCCATTGCCAATGCCCATTAAAGTGACCACAGATGAAAAACGTTTTCCCATAAACTTATTTGCAACACTTTCTTTAATCAGAGAACATTCAGCCCCAGAATCAAAATAAAAATAGAACGACTGACCGTTGTGAGTAAGGCGAGACGTGCCAACAGAACAGAGGTTGATGCGACGCCGCTGCTCCGCCGCCGCCGGGGACTCTCCAGCGCCGCCACCAGTAGCCGCCTTCGCTGCACACAGCGTAGAGATGTGGCCCATCTGTCCACATTTGTAGCACTGTGGAACAGGCCTCTTCTTAGGGTCTTCTTTCTTCATGTCTTTTCTTATTGGATTTTGCATAAGTTGTCTCATCTTCTCTCGATTACAGTCTTGAATTCTATGGCCAATTTTCCCACAGCCAAAACATTTTGAGTCCATTATCTTAGGACGTTTCGACGCCTCTTGACCACTTCCTGATGTAGGAGCGGCCGAGCCCTGAACGTCATCAGACGGGTTTTGCATTATGATTGATTTTATAGTACTTCACTTTGTAGGCGACAAGGAAAACGCGCAAGGCAATTTTACAATGTGGTTATTATATTGTCCAAACTTATTAAACAGTAACAATGTCCAACTAATCTCTAAAATTAAACTGAATATAAATGTCCAAATAAAATCTAACACAATTAATTTTAGAAAGTCTTTGTTTTAAACTAAATAACGAGAACGGTAAACGAATCCGTGGGCCGCGCTCGGCAAAGGCTAAGAACAGAGTGCCGGGGCTAGCTTTGCAGCCCCTCTCAAAACTTAAGGAATTTTATCACCCATATAGAGAGCCGGCCCACGGCTACGTTCAGCGACATGCCAAATTGGTGATGTCACCACCGTTCCCAGGGTATGTTCGACCCATGTACATCCACACGTCCTGTGCGATAAGGTGGCGATAAGCCCTTAACTTAAACAAATCGTTCGTGAGAACTGGGTAATTAAGATTCCAATAGGAGAAGCGAGGCGCCAGATTTCGCGCCGACATATATAACATTCACGACTTACATATCTATCACGCTGCTAAACTGCTTTAAATTCAGGCGGGTACTGAATGTGAAAAAGAAAATAGTAGTCGAATGGACGGTCTACCATCGTTCATTTATTATTGTTATCAAGCCGATTATTATGCTTGATTTGATATCGGCGGCGGCGCGGCGGTGTGTTGTGCGTGCATGGTCATGATCGTCATTGTTCCATTTCACTATTTTTATTATTAAACAATTTTATGTTTTGATACAATTACTTACTTTACTTGTGCTACTATTATAGGGTATCGTAGTAGTAATCTAGTAATAGTATTACTACGCGTAAATGTTTTTCAGTAGGTACGAAAAAGTTTCAGCATTATTGTTGTGACGTAAAAATGAAAGAACCAAAAAAAAGTTTTAAGATTAAAAGAATAAGGATGAATTAAAAAAAGTGCAAAGAAATTCCCGTGGTTTAAGTATCCCAATATTTGTATTAATATGTGCAGTTGGTTCTCGCTGGTTTAGATCAGGTGGATTTTTTGTATATTACACTATTTGGTATTCTGTGATATTACCTACTCGATTCTTATAAATAAAATTTTACAATAAGGTTTTTTCCAAACCAAGGCTGGTAGTCCGATCAATAAACTAATGTAGAGTGCGTGAGCGAACTATTGCTTCCTTTGAAAATCATCTTGAGAACCACACGACAGTGCAGTACCTAGTCTTCTAGATAATAGTAAAATAACGTATTCACGAAGTTGACGTAATATCTGAAATTGGGTCACGCGTTACCCAGGCATAACTTTTAACATACTCGTTATGTACCTACCTACGTACAGTTATCGTCATACGTGGGAACAGGGCTACACGCAGGTACATTGTTGTTCTATGAATTATTAATAGCGTAAGTGTTGTGAAGCTATACGTATGGGAAATTAATTGGCATCTGACTAGAAAAATTGAAAGGAAAATTTAAATCGAATCGAATGTGGTATGTGTCATGGAAAACTTAGTTTATGTAAATAGACACAATACTGGACAATACATATATTTTGGTGATCATCGTATGAATCAGATAATAATCCGTACGGATAGTAAGATTTGAACTAGTTGAAAATGCCGGAAAATATGTGAAAATCTTGGAAATAATACGGTATATTTACAAAAATCAAAACCTCGGTAGGGATACCGCATGAGCCCGGTCAATGACCCCATCCCTTATCCAATCCTGAACAGCCTTGCGCCCTTCTCTCATATCCCTCCGATGAACCTTTTACATGCTTCAGGATTTCCTTTTAGCAATTTTCCTTTTGGTTATATATGTATCCATGAAATATTATGATATCATGAAGAATAAAATAAAGTAAATGAGCTGGCGAGCCTTATGTAAATTCAATAACATAGCCTTATGTAAGTTAAATAATACATAGTTTAGAAAACTAAAAAACACGCTTTCTGTCCGCCATATTGGATTTAAGTCCCGTGACTGTTTTTTTCATATTCCTGACAGCAAACCCTTTCATTTGATACCCATATCATGGGTGTGGATTTCAAACAGCCAGTTCGCCATCTTAGAGAGGCCGCCATATTAGATTTGTAATGACGTTTCTTAGCTAGTCATGTATTGTCATCAAAACTCAGAGCGTGTGCAAAATTTCATCCTAATCGAAGATCGGGAAGTGGGTCAAATTAAGATTCCAAGATTTTTTTCGTAAATGTAATGGGGAGGCCGCCATATTGGATTTGTAATGACGTTTCTTAGGTAGTCATGTATTGTCATCAAAACTCAGAGCATGTGCAAAATTTCATCCTAATCGAAGATCGGGAAGTGGGTCAAATTAAGATTCCAAGATTTTTTTCGAAAATGTAATGGGGAGGCCGCCATATTGGATTTGTAATGACGTTTCTTAGGTAGTCATGTATTGTCATCAGAACTAAGAGCGTGTGCAAAATTTCATCCTAATCGAAGACCGGGAAGTGAGTCAAATTAAGATTCCAAGATTTTCTTACATACATAGTTACTTACAAGTGAAGCTAATATAAAGCGTGTAAAAAGAAACCTCTATTTTCCTTTATGAAATCGTTATAAGTTGAAAACGTTATTAAAATAATAGCCTATCGATCTACTTAATCAACTTTACTGATATACAAGTATGATGTCACTGAAGATTTCTATACGTCAATTTTAAAACATCTGTATACTCCGACAGTCTCATTGAATCTAGCGAACAAAAGACACATCACAATCGCTGATCACTGGCGATGTACCACGTACCTTTTATCTGTCGGTGGGATGCGAAGATGCGAGGGGTAGAGAAGAGTGGGTGTTATGAAAACAAACTAAGATGTTACGTAAGGAGCACGGGTCGCGAGCGCTCGGGGCGGGCGGAGGGGCGCCTTTGACGCGGGCCGCCGCGCCGCCCGTCTGCGCAGGCCCACTCTACCACCGGTTCACTACTACTGGGTGACCTCACACTATTGTGCATCGCTTCATATTCAATGGTCGATTCATAAGATAATTGTAATACTGGACTATGTACGAGTAAATTTGTTTACTTTTGGATAATCTCGTTTTCAGTAGAATATTTATGCACGGTACTAAATTAATTCCCAAACTAATCATCCATCCATCCAGAAAGGTTGCTACAGTCTTAGCTCAGGAGTCAAGATACTTTTTAAGACTCTAGCAGATCATTTACTACAAAGATAAGATACAATAAAGTTCAAAATGTCAAATGTAAAATTAATTGTGTTTAAAAAAATCTATTGAAGATTTCAGATTATAAGTTGTTGTTGAGTATGAGTTAATAAATTGCAACGTGACATCAGGTCAGAGGTCATTTCGAGGTGCTAAGTAAGATGAGAGCGGCCTAGATATCATCTTAGATGTAGATAGGTCAGTCGTGCTAGGTAAATTTTTAGGTGAACCCAGTTTTAAATTACCAATTTATACCGATCTTCACAGAAGTACCTACAAAGTTCGTTACGCAATTTTGCCCTATTATACAGGCCTAACAATGTACGTAGAGAAGCTAGACAGCGCATGCGCTTCACGAACACATTTAATTTTACAATTTTATACTACTTGGTTTACCTAATATGGTTCTATCTATCTATGTATTTCAGAGTGAGTATTATCCTGGAATTATTCACGCCGAATGCTTCTTTAAATAGATTTCAAACAACGCCCAATAGTGGTTCACCACACCAGTATTTACTACAGATTGTCAATTGTGGTGATGATAAAGCATTTGTAGAAAACTAGTTCTCTTCTTTCTATTTGTTATTTTTTAAGTGGTAGTGAATCAAGGAAACTTGAACCAACGGCCGCAGAGGCAAAAAGGGTAGGAAGGGCAGGCCCTCCACAAGGTGGATCGACGACAATCTGGTGAGGGTCGCGGGAATCCACGATGCGGGCCAAGTAGGACCGATCCTTGTTCTTTGGGGAAGGGCTTTGTTCAGCAGTGTACGTCTGCTGGCTGAAATTGTTTACTTTTTTTATAACGACACTGAGGCTGAGATTCAGAGACGAAAACTAAGCTAAGACTAGTCTCAAATGTGACAAAATCATGGTCTTAGGGTGAGTCGCCGCCAGTGCACTTTGCTTACAGGCACATTGACCTTAGTGACCCGGTAGCCCAGTGCGCCTGCCAGATACCAGATGCTCTTACCCTAATGGATTTTGAACTCTATTTATATACCTACCCGTGATCAGTAGTAAAAGTACGATGGGAAAGAGAAACAGCTTCGCTGGTCTCTTGTCGGCGTTCTGGGTCACAAATTGGTCATACAAAAAACATGTTGTTGTACGACACGTCGATACTAACAAGGAAAGTGCTAAAAAATTGTTACAAAATAAGAGTTTGTAACAATTTTTGTCGACTTTATGATTCAAAGTAATCAAACGAAAATTGATAAACAGATCATAGGTAGTTTAACTTTGTACTTAATTATTTAATTAGGCCTTCCCAGTGGATTAAATAAAACATAGACTTTATACCGCGGGAAAATATAATTAACCGTAGGCGGATTGTATCTGAAAAACAAAATGCACACAAATAAAATGCTGTGTTTTACGAACATCGACAAATTGAATTGAATCAGTCGTGTTCTCTTTAGATGATTGGGTTAAATAACTGTTTAACCGTTGTTTATTGTATTTGTATTCTATTGGATCGAAGAAAGGCTGCAATTGAAAATTATTGGCGTCGCGACATGTGGAACTATTATTGAAGTAGTTTATTACATACGTACAGAATAAAATAGGTACCTATTATAACGGACCGTCGTGAGTTTTTTCATGTTTTGTACTATTCACTTTTATATAGTTTAAATTCCTTGAGCTAAAGGTATTAATTTAATCACATTAAACTCCTACCTATCAGTTCAGTGCGATTTCAAACTATAAAAAAACAAAAAATCGTACGAATCGATGTTAAGTTTTGCCTTGTGAAAACTAATTATCTATTGAAACTGTCCTTAATACTTTCACATAGGTACTTACGGAATTTGATTTAAAAAAAATAAAATGTATCAATACAGGGCTGTAGCTAGAGTCGAATTTGAGGTAGGGCAGCATTGGTTACAGGTAGGGCAAAAGTAAAAAAAAAATTACTATTGATCTGCCTTCGGAGCACGGGCTCCTAAATCAATCACCATGTATAATATCATTGACCTCTAGATTTTTTTTTATCTCAAACTTCGAACAAACAATTACAAAAAAATATCTTATTTTTTAGTATTTTTAAGGTAGGGCATTGTGATTTCAAGGTAGGGCTTTGCCCCACAATGCCCCCCCTTAGCTACGGCCCTGTATCAATACCACCGGATTGCTTTCTTTCAACCAAAATAGGAAGCAACTTCTGGATGTCATTGATGAAAGTTACTTTGCCACATTTGCCATGATAAAAATAAAATAAAAATTAACACACGATAATAACCGCGAGAATTAAAATATATATTTTTTGCGGTCAGTTCTATGTAACTGGTCAGCTATTGCTCGTACATTACGCCTAGGTACTTACTTTGAATAACCGTCGCAGACTAGTATATGTATAGATATATTTCCGGAAAGTTCAACACCGTTCCACTTATATCCTCATTATGACCACTTTTGGACGGCCGACGGAGAACTGACAACCTGACGACGAACATCGTTACAAAGACCAACACCTATCTATTTTTACAATTTATTTTTGCGTTTTACCCCAACGGCAGGACAAGAAAAATCTGCTTTGACTACCTACTTAGCTCAATGATTGAACATTTTTCGTTACTTGGAAGAATTTTCTACCAACAAGGCCGTCAACCTATAAGTTATTTTTCTTATTTTGTGTTAAATTTCAGTGCAATAGGTATGTAAAAAAAAAGTTTGCTACATAGATGGAGTTAACTGAGACATACATCTTTTCTCTCTAAAGTTATACTTACTTTTTATCGGAGTAGTTTTTAAATCTCTCGTCATCTAAATAATAAACATGCATCCATGCATAACGATCGTTACGAATATAGCCAAATCTGTACAGCCGTTCTGTGATATTTTTAGATACCTGTGTTTACGAAATTCAGTTCAATGTAACTGTCTCTCTACTAATAGGTAGTCTATTTTTCAATATTTTAACTTGTGAAAATCTTGTACGCGGTGAAAAAAGCGCCCTCTTTTAGGTTACGGTTGTACTGCGTTTATTCTGTGTCTACATTACACACCGTAGTCGTCGTCGTATGAACCGTACTGCCAGGTTCAACCACATGCCCGAAGTTTTGGAACTGTATCAATGTTGCTAGATTTCGTTAGCTCGCACAGATGACTCTGGCTACTTCAATCCAAACTTCACGACAAAAGTAGGCAGGGATGGTATGCACGCACGGGCCCAAAATAATTACTCTCGTTTGACCGATTTTCGCATCTTCGTTGGTAGGGGCATAGAGGTGGAAATTTTTTTTTGCTTTTTCTATATCTATGGGTACCTGAACCCAGTACCCAGTACCTATTCATGGGTAGGGACTGTCATGACACATGATGTTTTTCTCATGGACTTAGTCAAGTAGAAAGTAAGAAAGTAGAAAATCCATGGTTTTTCATAAATAAACAATGCCTCTCACAATTTTATTTTATTTTTACTCTAAGGTCCAGTCAAACTTGATATGACGACTTTGTGACACAAGTATAAGTAAATCTGCGTTCTGGTCTTATCCAGAGGTTCTCAAATAGGGGCCTGAAAATGCGGCGAAATGGTTCCAGTAAAGGATGGTACGGCAGTGTTTGCTTCGCGCTCGACTTGGCGGGGACACTGCCGTGCCCCCAGGTAAAAAGTACGTTTATAACATTTATATTATAAATGTTATGTTAATGTTATGTTTATTTATTATAAATGTTATAAACGTACTTTTTATAGTTTACTTACCTAGTTTAGTTTACTTACATGCTGTAAATATTTTCCTATGATAGGCGAGCATATAAAGACTAAAAAATTTACCGCACTTGCTTACCAATAAACTTAGGAACTCCAGATTGAGATAATTCACAATTATTCACAAGGGTCAGGTCACGGATTCTAATCCCGCTCAAGATAAGCATTATTCTTATTCATCACCTGTGCTGTGTTCAACTTTCTTTGTGTCTTGATCGTTTTTTTGTCTATTAGAATCGTTATTAGCTTTTAATGCCCCCCCCCACCCATTTTATCAACCAATTGAAAGAATTAATTTGACGAGGAGCTTGTCTTAAACATGATTTTTACGTCTATCGGCTCTCTTCTCTTGCACCCAATTCAAATGGCCGTGCAGAAAACGTCTGTCCTCGCATATTATGTCTATTTATCTATTTGGAATCATATTGCTTTCCTACGTCGTGTAATAACAAAAGTTATGAGCGATGTGCCGTGAAGGATGCGAAAGATATTAAGAGCAATATACATTATACATAATTACCTCGCAAATACGAAGCCAATAAAGATACCTTAAGCACTCGTCTTAAGAGCCTCGCCTACACGAGTCGTAATATATGAATGTTCGGTGAGTTGTAATTTAAATTTTAAAGTGTTCGGCAAAGCGATCCCGGAGAGCTTACGGCGACTTTGCACTTGATTTATAGGCGCAGGTAACGGCTGAAAAATTCAAATTCCCTGCCGCCAGTAGTTCCCATTAACTGTGGGCGGAGAGCGTTGCACCACGCCGCAGTTACTGCCTCGGCTGCATAAAAACCACTAAAACTCGGGTAATTACTTCTTTACCTCACCTCGGAAAGAAAGCTCGACCATTTTCCGACCGCGCGGCCCTAAAAAAAGTATAAAGAGCTCCAGGCGTCGCGTCGTGTTCCACAATTTTCCTTGAAAAATATTGTTAACGTTATTAGGTCTTGTCTAGTTTTAAATAGAATTACTAAGCTGGAGAAGCATATTATGTACTTATGTTAAAAAAGTATAAGTCGGATTTGAATAGTTTCGCAATTATTATGCGTTTCAATGGAAATAACGCGATGATTACCGATCGTCCAAACAATGTCAAAGCATCGGGACCGCAATAACGGCAAAAATATCGTGGTTTTACAAAATTGATTTTGCCGATATTTTCGCTGGAAAGTAATGTAGAATGATCGCAAATCAATTTGTAATCAGATATATTTCTGAAACGTTGAGTAACTCTACCTATACATTTATTATGTAGAGCTGTCACCAATACGTTTGTAGATGGTTTGTAGAATAATTCATCCATCGAATATTGAGCTTGCTTTATTTTGATTATCTATCACATCATTTTATTTCCTTTTATTCAATTTTCAGATCCGAAATTCTGCAACACTTCGACATATCTAAGAAGAAAAAGAAATATTCCCCGTCCGCCCATGAGGTTATTCCAGCAGAATGCCTTTTCACTGCTGTTACTGACTTCCGCGGGGCGACGACGTCAAATGCATATTTTTACTCAAATTTATGTCCTTTCTTTATGAACTTCGGAGTCCTCAGCAAAGATAGGCCTCCAGGCGACCTACTTTACAAGTCCAAGGGCCTCATTGTTAAGCTATTGATCTGATTTAAGTTGACAGTATTGATCAGACAGAAGAATTGATTAATGCTTTGAGAACGGTCAAAGGCGTGATGAGGATTGATTAAAAAGTGTTTCTACACTTTATAGCTCCCGTTTTATACAAATTTTTAAGTCTATTTTGGTTCGATCTTCTGGGACACCGGAATTATGTATGCTGATTTAAAACTACATAATAAACTCGGGGATGGTCAATTTGTATATTTAAAACGAAACTTTAACTTAATTTCCATGTTACACGTTTAGCAACAATCCCATACAAATTTTCTTGAAAATTTGTTAATTCGTTCTTTTAGAGAAAAATATTTTATGAGTAGAGTTGTAATTATATCAGCTAGAGAAAAAAATCCTGTAAAATAAGATCTTTGTATAAGATATTTCTTATACGCTTACGGGCATACGAGATTATGGCTTATAGCGACAACAAGTAAAAAGCTATTACAAACAAAATAGAAGTTCGTAGAGCCATACTCTGTCTAGGCTCCCCTTAGATCTAAGATTCTCAAATCCTTCAACCAACTAACTTATTAACTTAAACATTCTTATTACGTAACCAACAGGTGTTTCGTGTCATCGCCTGGCGCTCGCGCCGCAGCCGCGCGGTAAAAACAGCTCGGGTTAAATTATGGCACGTTATGGTTAAGTTATACCAAGTTGACGCTGTACCACGCCCGTACACTGCTTCTAATTAGTTGCCGAGGTTACCTGGCTCCCCGCAGGTGCAAAGCCAGGTGCTCAACTTGTTATTTAAAAACTTCTACTTTAGTATATTTTTCCAAGAGGAGATGCTGTTCTGATAATATAATTAGGACTAGAATATGTAGTAAATAAATAAAAACTACCACATAATCCTACTAATATTATAAACACGAAGGTTTGTGAGGATGGATGTATGGATGTATAATTGTTTTTTACTCTTTCACGCTACTGACTACAAAACTACTGAATGGATTTTAATGAAACTTTACAATAATATAGCCTATACATCGGATTAACACATAAGCTATAAATTATAAAGATATTGTGTAAATTGTCCAAAATATATCACAATACTACTTTCACTTTACAATGTTTATTATTGTTTGACGTGGTTATGTTATGTTGGCTTCTCGATAGACTAGTAGAAAGAGTCAGTAAGAAAAGTTTTTTACCGTGAGCGGAGCTGTAGGGCGGAAAGCTAGTATGTAAATAATAACTACGGATTTACGTATTTTCAGACAGTTTATTATTTTGTACATGAAGCGTTTTGTCTAAAATCAATGTAAGATATTTACTTATGTTTTGTAGGTACTGAATGAGCAGAGAGAATGTGAATTTATTTACACAAGGAAGACCCTATCTGCGCCATGCAATGTCTTCACAAGGGAGCGGCAGTTAACAGCTACGTAAGTAGCATAGTAACAGTGGCAAAATAAGTGGAAGCCTGACCAGCGTGGGAACAAACAAAGTGTCCCATTCTTACAATGAGTTCCAAGATACACTCGCCACACAGACCACAAAACCTTGGACAACTCTATAGAAGTGAAACCTGCGATTACTGTAGCAAGCAAGCAGTAGTGGGCTCTCATAAGCGGTATGGATGTATAATTTCATTAAGATATAATTCGATTACGCGCCACAAAGGTAGAGATACTGTGTGTGTGCAATTTCATATGAGTTTTTAGTTGTAGAGTTCAGCAAAGGTTTCGAGTCTGTGAGGCGGTCCTAATTGAGGTTGGTCCAATCGCAGGGCCAATCCTCGGGTCTATCCCGCTCACGGCTGCCCTTGTAATAAAATAAGCAGTTTTTCCGATTCGACGTTTTATCTGTCGCTTCGTATTCAGTAGTCGAGTTGCGTTTCGAGAAAAGAGGGCGGCGGTCTCCGGAGGATCACAGGAATTAGCTCTCCTGCGCTGATCGCAGAACGATAGTTGGAAAGGGTAACTCACATCTTCTAATTACAGTTCCATTCATTTATAATTAATATTATTTCTGCTTTAACTTTTATAAAACTCCAGTAGTTTGTTCTAAATAGCTATATATTCCTTTAGGACTGCAGTTTCGGAACCAGTTTGGAAAAATGCCTATTACCATTAGCCATCTGCCATCTATCATCTTTCAGCTGAATAAGATATGATAGAGAAAGTATTGTTGCTTAGTGTTTTCAATATATTTCAAAACATCGACATGGTACATATTGTTAGGGGATCACGTAACGAATGATCCATGTTAGTTGCACTCGCACGCGCCTCGCCCCGCAAGCCCCGGGGCGATACTTTATATGATTACTGAATTCGCACATTCAGCCTATATTTTTACTGTTACTTTTTTCGCTAGTGCAATAAAAGTGTGTCAGGTCAGGATCGATTCAGAAAATACTGCTGTTTGAAAGTCTAAATCGAGCATTCTATTTTATTTGTTTACTATGATGTCATTACTTGTGAACAATTGGAATGATAGTTATTTGATCGAATCATGATTTTGTAAAAAAATTCTTTGAACATCAACCTTCTGAATTTTGGATTTATAAACTTTATTAATGAATATTTTTCTTACTTGACGAGATTTGGTAATGCACACCACGCAAACATTCAAATTTTGATAAGAACAGGCCAAGAACAGGCATCAAAAACAACGTTCCCATTCAAAGGGGTTTTCCACCACAATTGTGCGTATTCATACCAGGCTCGCGCCACCTCGCGCGCCTCGGGAGACGCTACTCCGCTCCTGACTGCCTCCGACGCTGCTGATTATCTGATGGAGGCCGTTACGACCTCAACACTTGCTTTGTTTTCCTTATCTGCTTCGTTACGCCAATGGTATACCCACAGCGAGTACCCTCAAAAACTTGAGCTCGTTTATATTTCTATTTCGTTAGTATGTATTTGAGAAATGTTGTAATGCTTTGTTTCTTCTCGTAGTAATAATTATTTTAAAGAGTAGTACTGCTCTAATCAAAAAATAATACAATAAGAAAGATTTTGTTATAAAATAAATAAATATCGTTTCTAAAATTCGATGTAGAAAGGTAGGAATATTTCAGGGTGCAGGAGGCCGCTAAATGGGACGTCCGCGACAGACGGCTCGAAGGACTTCAACCCAACGCGAGGTCAGGCAGGCCTTGCGGGTCGGCCCTTGAATTATTAACGGCCTCTCACTTCGACTATAAATGTTTATTCTATAAGATAATGTTTTAAATAAAATACTATAACTCACTGGTAGGAAATGTTATGGACGCCGCCGGCTGTCAAAGGACAAAAATAATTTTAGTTATAAAATAATTGAATCACCTTGGACTAAGTAAACTCTGAACGGACTATTTATGTTACTCAGTAATGAAGAGCACAAAAAGGGTTTCCATCGGAATTACATTTACGGGTTTGCCTAAAAACAAGGGCTCTCATCTAATCCTAATTTGTGGAGGATTGACCAGCGGTACTTCATCCCGGTATTTGTTCGGGTCCCAAATTCGGGCCGACTCTTGAGCGCTGTACTTGAAACTTCCAACGCACAGATATGCAAATCGCAACGCTGTTGTCAAACTATTCACCCCACGATGCAGAAGTGAGTAGGGAAACATTTTTGACAGTTGGAAAAGTAAGCTGTGAATATTTCTATCCTGCTCTCTTTCCTCAATAACAGCAGGTAAAACTATTTTTGTGTAGACATATTATACACAGTGTCAATCAATTTCAGGCACACGTGACACTTAATAATATAGGTGATTTATTAATCATAAAAAATGAATCTGGCAAAAACATAACAAATGACAAAAAGGGCAAAGCATGATGATTAAATTATACAAAAATGTATTCTCCACAATTTAAGGATTTTTGAAATATATATATTTTTATAGATTAAAATATATTTTTCAATATCAACGCGCTAGGCCGTGGTCCGAGGCTCCCCTGAGCCGCCTCTAGACGCGTTGGTATATGACTTTTTTTGGGGTAGAGTCTTCCACTCCCCCGCAAGTCCGGTGAAGCTTGATTGGTCGTACCTTTTCGACACAAGCATAGATCAATTTTAAAAAAAAGGGTATTGATCGTAAACATTTTTGGTCTTCTTGATTCAACGTAATATTGACTAATGCATAAAGTATTCTTTTTTGCAAGCGATTGTTTGTTTATTTTGTGCTGAAGCCCAACCATATTAGAAAAAAGATTAAGTATGCACCGGAAATACTCCTAGTATCCTTTTAGGGATTCATTTAAAAATCACAAGAGTTACGTTATTTAAATAATCCTACTTATTTTATGTAGATGATCGTTTTCACAAAGTATATGTCTATCTGCTAAAAGAATACCAACTCAAGTTTGAAACTCGCGCCGTAATTTCAGAATGCTTCTCCTGTCTAACTCCTTTAATGATGTAAAATTCGTCACGTCGTCGTTGTCGACGCGGCGTCTCTTACGGAAATTGTCTAACTTCATTCCGACGTACTTGAAACTTACCTGAGTTGGTGAATCCCGGGGACTTCTTTATGTTATTGTTGTGAATAATTTGCGAGGCGATGATGTCGAGGTGTGAGATTGGGCCGGGTAAGCGCGCCTGTGGGAAATACCCGCGGGTGCTCCGCCGCTCCGCCCGCTGAGCCAGCTACTTTCGCTTCCCATTGCTACATTCCCCTACTTTACCTTACTAGCTTTCTTTTGAGTTTCGCATTTTTGTTTTCCAAATGAACTCGGGGGAAGATATGTAAATATCTCTTTGTTTCTGTGTTTGAACATCGAAGTTAGAAGCTCCATTTTTTTCTCTTGATTAAAATGCTATACAAAATTGATAGGTACTTATAGAAAATGTAGCGCAAAAATCCCAAAAAATAAAACATAATTTGCAATGGCTCTTACAAATTATGGTACCTACTTAAGCTTGAAATATTGTCAAATTCCCAAAAACGATTCCACGAGGCTTACATGAAAATTGTACAGATATTTTCCAGTATCAAGTGTTGTAAATCAATTTCGATTCATAAAAATATCAGGGGGCGATTTAGTAGATATCTTGGCGAGCCCTCTGCGTGGGAAATATGAAAATTGGAAACGCTCCCGGTCCCGCAAGCAAATAAATTCCGGCTCCATTCGAACCTCAATATCCGCAGTACTTGCCCTCAGACTGCCAACCCGTTTGATTGGAACAACAAAGGATTGGGGAAACAAATTCACTTTCTTCCTATTTTTGTGTGGTCGTAAATAAAACTTATCTTAAAACTATTGGCCATAAAAGGTTTGGTATAGATTTTTAGTAAAATATAAGGAAATCTAGTTATTTTCAATATAATTTACTTTTTAACTGTCAAGATAAAAATAAAACAGTGAAAAAGTTATGTAAAGGTCGTCGCGGCGCGTGGAGTGGCCGGGTCGGGTGGTCGGGTGTCGGGTCGCCGGGTCCAATGTTTTGCCGCCGCCCGGTCCGAGTTTAATGCGTCGACCCATTCCCAATTTAACTAATTACAATCTCCACTGTTCAACCTATTTCAAGTAAGTTATTTGAGTGCGTACTTTAGAAGGGTGATGTCAATATTTTTACGGGTACTTCTAAAGTTGGTAACAGCTTTCTGAAATACAGGATACCATTTACTTTAATGGCGACCCCGCCGCCTCTCTCACGCAGTAGTGGCGCTAGCTCGATCTACATATTGATATTGATCTAAGTATTGTTAAAAAATATTCGATACATAGTACCTAAATTAATTTATCATAGAATTAAATGTACAGAAGCTAGCACATGCGGCTGGAGAGACTACGACATTCACCCCTACCTACCACTACGGAATAAGGGCGCTTTCTAGGTCATAATGTCCAGCCGCATGTGCTGCCTACTGTACATACATATTGTACAAAAAATGGCGATAATTCTGGCCATGAAACTACAGTACTTCCCATCAAGGAACACAAGTGTGTTTATCGGTATAGGTAAAATTATCAAAGTATCTACAAAATCTCAAATCTTGATAGGCGAGGTTAGAACCAGACATACCCAGTAGAGAAATAATGTATATAAATATTCCGTAAGAGATTAAGCCCTAGTGAAATATGAGGTTAAAGTATGAGTTGGCTATGCTAAAGTATGCGCTTCACTTGTCGACTTGCTGATGCCGATAAGCTGCACCGCTGCATGAAATGGGCCACGTTGGGCCAAGCCGGGGTGCATCTCCCTCCAGCTGACCCCGGCGCACGTCCCACTCTATGAAATGGGAATTAAATTGTCTGTGAAGAATACAAGCGGATTACCGCCGACTGCGGTCTATCCTCTCTGCATTGCAACTTCTGCATTTATTTTTGTGCATAATATCTAAGCCAAGCGAGTACCCATATAAAATAATTGGGAGACTAAATTGAATTTTGTACATGTTGTTTTTATAGTTTCATTATATTTCTTTATTTGATCGTTGCAATCGAAATGGATCAGAATTAATTACATACATTATTCAACTAAGATTAACTACGATACTATTTAGTCGATACAAGCGAACATTTTAAAAACATTTGTTTATTTTTTAAACATGTTAAAATGCTGTATCTCATGGTGGAAGTACGAGGAGGGCTGTGGCGGCCCCTTGGCGGGGTGTATCAGCAGCGACATGGGCACTACATTCTTCTGATGCAAGTGTCTGCTATTTAAGTACCAATTTTTCCTTTGGTTAGTAAGCTTTGGGACTACCTGTGCCTGCGGTTTATGTGGTTGCCTTAAGAAGACAGTGCTATGCGACCGTCTATACATTTCTGGATGAGAAAGTATGTTGGCGAGTTTGGGTCCCAGCCAGGGTATATTGGGTAGCTTTTTATGGGAGTTCGCCACTTGGTTCAGCTTCTGTCCGACTAGTCGTTGAAGATTTGTCATGACTTTTCTATTTAAAGTAGTGTTATTTAGAAAACTTTGCCTAGACTGATATTTAGGGGGGTCTATAGAATTATGACCAAGTTCAGCAAAATTTTCGATTTCAAAAGTGGACATACCGTTGAAATCTGTTTTCGGCGGATCGTTAGCATTTAGACTAAATAGATTTTCGTAGTCATTATTCCTTAAGTCGTGAGCTCTAAGTATGTTATCTTGTGCGTCGTTTTTATTTTTGTGACGCATTATGATATTTGAATTATTACCAGACCATTCCATGTATATCTTGGGCAAAATATTTTGTAAACCGCTGAAATCGTATCTTTTCTTTTCAAGATTTGAATGTTCGTAAACATGTGGTAGTAAGTTGATGTTTAGGCTACCATCGGTGACTTTAGTTGTTTGGGGATATTCAGTACTTTTTTGAAGTCTTGTCTTAGTATTATCCATTAATACAAGTACATTTTCTAAATCATCCAAAGTTAATGTTCGTGTCGTGGTGGCAAACGTCTCTACTTTACGTTCTAGGTTAAGGAGACTGTCTTCATTAGTCTTTTTCGAGTAGTATTCGTCTTCGGGCTTCACCGCCCAGCGATCCAAGAGAGACCTCACGGACCGTTCCCAGTAAGAACGTGGTGAGTACCCGTTGTCCATGATGAATGGTGTTTCCTCAAACGTCAAAGATCTAATATCTGGACCTGGCTGCGGCGGTTTCTGCCTTTCTATTTCAATGTTCAATCGTTGCTCACCGGTAGGGTCGAGTTCCCGAATCAACGAGGCTATCTGATAGCCGAGTCTAGTATAGTACGACTCGTCTTGTGTGTCCAAACGCCTGTTACTATCGAAACTTCTGCGCGTATTGTTTTCTGGTAAGTTGTTATAATAGCTATCCAGAATGTTACCACCGGATTTTCGAATTGGCACGTTCTCGTCAATTGTTGTGATCTTTGGTTTTGTATCTGACTTGTTATCCATTTTGTGTATGAGTTGCGCCAGATACTTGAAGTCGACGTTCTCTGGTGGCGGGGTAGGGGTGGCAGGGCTTGACTGCATTTGTTGTTGTAAATACCCTTCGTCTAAAAATGGACTGTCCATACTTTCTTCGCTGCCGGGTAAAGATGGTCTTAACATCTTTCTCATTTTCTCAGGTAATGCATTTTGCATTTGTTGAAGTTCTCTAAGCTGAAATATAATGTAAATACATTTAGTTTTAATGAGTTTCGTTCTCTTATGGCGTTTTTTTCTATTATATACATACTAGACTACACTTGAAATACTTACAAGAAGTTTTTTTCTTTGTCCATGTTTTGGTCCCGCCCTTGAAAAGTATTTCCCGGCTCTTGACAAACCTGCACATATACAATTTACTTTCTTTAGACAAGAGTAACCAACGTGTTAGGGTTTTGGCGACTACATTAGCGTCGTCTCTTAAATTATGTAAGCGAAATTGTTGATAAACAGCCATTACAATCATCATCATCATCAACATTAGCAGCCTGCGGTAGTCCACTGCTGGACATAGGCCTCTCCTAAAGCGCGCCATTTGACCCGATCTTCGGCCGCAGCTAGCCTCTTTCCGCAGATCGTCACTCCATCTAGCCGTGAAGTAATTACAATAATTTTGGTGAAATTATAATAAAAAGCTCTTAAAAGTGTAGAAATTCAAGTTACCTGAATAGTTCTTCAGAGGTCTCGAAATGGAACTAATATCTTGACCATTCAAATTTTACCTTCATGAGCTTAACTTACCTTCATTCAGTTTTATTTTACCACAGTTTGGTTTATAATTTAAGAATCATTCTTACAGATAGATACGTGTCATTCATTATTACCTCTGTAAAGAAATTACGATATTATTAACATGATTATAGGTTTAAAATAAGTAACCAATTACTAATTTTCGGTATATATTTAAGTTTAATTAATGTTTACTTACTTTGGTGGCTCAGTTTTATTCTCATTTCTGTAAAAGAAGAGTACAAAACGTCAGATTATGACTTCATTAAGTGATTGTTAAATGCTGCGTAGTCCTACTCTGGGCTCAATTCCGGCATGGCTGCTTAAATCTCTAAATTTTAGTTCTTGGTCTTTTTCATTCATATGGGAATCGAAAAAGATGAGAGATGAATAAATCTAATTTTGAATAAATTATATTTAAAATATGAGCGTAGTTGTGAAATTTAGCTTAATTTTAAGTGGGATGTTTTCAAATGCCTGCGGTCCCTTTTTGTTTACCCTACGAATGAAAACTAGACCAAGAACTGCCGGAATTGAGTCCACTATAATTTTAATTACAATTTAACAGTTAACTTACTTTTCTGATTCAGGTTTCTCTTCTTTTCTGAAAGTGAAAACAATGTCATATTTATGATTATTCTGCGATGTAGACTTCTAGCATAGTTCTTAGCCATTGCGTAATGAAAGGGGTAAGACGTAAGTCAATTATTATTTTAGCTATAGTCTTATATTAAAGTAGAGCTATTAGTATATTTTGAAAGTTTTATCTAATATAATAAATAGGTGGGTACGTACTTTTCATCAGGTTTGTCGTCTTTTTTGTTTTCGTCATTGCTGAAAAATAGTCATACATTATGATAAATTTAACTGTTCTCTAAATGTGCAATTATATTAAAGCATAGAGCTTTAAGTGTATTAAGGTTGTTTAAAGAAAAAAGTAAGCATATTATTATGTACGAACTTCGGTTTGTCAGCGCTATTTTGTTTGGGTTTGTCGTTATTGCCACTCGAATCTGGCGGTTTTACTGGCGGAGGCGGAGGCGGAGGCTGAAGCGGAAGCGGAAACGGCGGCGGAGGCGGAGGTGCTAAAAATAAAAAAACTTGCACATTAACCCTTTCGCTTTATATGCTGATCTGTGTTATGAAATTTACAGTTATACAGGTGAGCGAAAAGCGTTCCATTCTACACTTATATCGTGTAACATAACACACACAAAATAGCTTGCACAGCTAAACTTAACCTGGGTTAATTCTTAGTCACGGGACTACTATACAAGCTATTTATTATAAGGGTGGATTGTTTTTTTTAGCAGACAACGTATGTTTCGTATCTTATTACTTTTAAAATCGAAGCGATAAAGTGTTTCGTTAGGCTCGTACAATACCCCGACGTTAGTGCGCCTGTGATGACTCTCCGTTTGAGCTCATCGTTTTTCATATTCGCTGAGATTTAAAAATAATACAGATAAATTAACATAATGCAAAATATACTTGAAAAAACATTTGTCAACTGACCTGGGAAATTAGGTAAAGGCATAGGCATCGGTGGTATAGGCACCATGGGGTACAGGGGCATGGGCGGCGCCAGGCCGATCGGCGGGAAGAAAGGCGTCTCCATATTCGGCAGGAAAATGAACGAGGGCAGCGGCGGCTTCTTCTTCTTATTCACCACTAACACTTTCCGTTTTGTGTGTTCCTTTTCATCTTTGTCCTTTTTTTTATCATTATTGTTATTTTCTTTTTTATCGTCATCTCCAGACGTATCGCTACTGCTGTCTGATTCCGAAGAACAGTCAGAATCATCAGAACTTGAATTATCATCATCACTGTCATTATTAGAATCATCAAACAAACTATCATCTTCGGTAATGCGAAGCAATTTTCTCCTGAGATCAGTCTTTTTCTTTCTGCCTTTATGTTTAGACTTTTTCGCCGATCGCCTTTTAGTTTTCTTTTTGACTGAAGAACCGTCGTTAGACCGGCGATAATTTGGAGATTTTGTAGTGTCGTTGCTGTCTGTATTGTTAATTACTTGATTCTCTATTGTCTTAAAAAACTGGTTATAGAGCCAGTCGCCGAGGTCGTCGGAATCTTTAGCGGCGTTTTCCACCTGTGAGTCAATGGAATTGGCGATGGTGGTGGTCGGGGTTGGTTCCAAATCAATCTCGTTCATCGGGAGGACCACATCCGGGACCCGTGTCGGTCCCGTGCCGGGGTAAAGGCGGCGGTATTCTTGTATTAGCTTGGCGCTGCAACAATCAACGGTCTATTTTATATACTATATCTCTACTAACATTATAAAGAGGAAAGGTTTGATTGTTTATTTGTTTGCGTTGAATAGGCTCCAAAACTACTGAACCGATGTTAATAAAACTTGGTACAAAGATAGAATAGACCTTGGGGAAGGATAGAGGCTACCTTTTACCGTAGGCAATTTCCTTATACCTATGGGAAAAACTGTCTACGTGGGCGGAGCCGCGTGGCAAAAAGTCAGTTATACAATGTTTGAAAAGATGTTCAGAGTATAAATTATTATATTTGATTGGGTACTTGGGCTCGCATATTTTGGTGTCTGTATCGAAGTAGAACCCGGGGTGGCAGTGGCAGCCGACGATGCAGCCCGGTATGCCGTCAATGCAATACTCGAACCGCCCATTCTCGCCGCACTCTGTAACCATACACACAAATTTGCATAAATGCAAAAAGTCTTAAAAAATGCAGCTGAAATGCTTCTATAACATATTTAGTTTCTTGATTGCGCCTAACAATTGCCATCACGAACAAAGCTTTTTAGGTATGTACATATTTACTTACCATAGTGAGGTTTTCCGATTCCGTAGACGCTAGTCGGTAGGATCAGGATAAATGGAATGCAGAACATCGAGACGTTGTTGAACGTGGTCGCATTACATCACTACGGCGATTCTTTATATGGTCTTAAAGTTCTAAATTGTTTATAAACAGGTGACAATAAACTTCACTTTCAAAATAACCTGAGATTTTAATATTAAACACTTTTTAACCCTCTTTTTGAACATTTAACTGATTAAAGAATCTAATAACGTCAGCACGCCGTGTGATGTATTGCTTGAGTTGTATCGAGTTGTTGAAACAGTACGAGTACGCGGAGCTTTGTTCGTCTATTTGCTGGCAAGATCAACACAATGGTTGTATTGAAAAGATAACGAGTTAAAGGCAGCCGGTCGATTGTTCCCAGCATTTTAACGTTCACTCTTTAATTAAAACAAAATCTTATATCACTTTTTGGCATTTATTTGCATTTGGAACAATGAAATACATTTTAAATGAAAGTCTTTTAATTACAAAACTGTATATCTTAAAATAATTTATTAAATATATTAACTTGATAAATACTTCGTTACGATTCATCTCCAAGGTCAGGGATTCCTTTAAGTCCTCTAAAAAATAAATATTTCGATTAATGGCTGGCAGTGAAGACAAAATAAATTGTAAAAGAACAAAAGAGGAGTGAAGTATACTTGGAGCATTCATCAGGCATGACGCATTTGTGCGTGCGGTCGTCGCGCACGTACGGCGGGACGCACACGCAGCCCGGCTCGCAGAAGGGGTAGCAGGGGCGCAGGCGGTCGCGGGGGTTGTCGCACGACACCGCCGCACACCCCGCGAAGCACGCCTCGTACCTACCAATAAATACATACATTACGTACAGCCCCCGTAACATGCAGTGCTATGACAAAAGTTTGTCGCGCGAGAAACCCGCCATATTAAAAATATCCTTGAATAGGATAAGAGAATACGCACGACAAAATTATGTCTGTCACGGGTAGACCGGGCATATTAGAGGGGCTGGCTTGTGTAGCCACAAACACCGGTGGAATCGAACTGATTAGGATGCTGCTTAAAATGTCTGACAAGACGATAAAGGCCAGTTATGATAATACACGTTATAACAGTGTGGTTGTACAATATGACCAAAGGCACGTAACTCTGAAACTAGGCAGCAGCGTATCTGTGTGACCAAACCTCCTGCAATCCCCAACCCGCCTGACAAGTGTGGGGATTATAAAGGCGCCTTTAATCAAATACTCTATTTCAGTGCAGTAAGCTAGGAAAGTACTGTTGTTAAATTATGAAAAAAGTACCTTTCATGTTGCCTGTCACAACTCAAAGCAAGTGCCTTCTTCTCTGGCTCCTTTTCGCTGAAATATAAATAAATTATTATAATCATGTTAAAAATAGAAAGTAAAAATTAGGAATATAATATTTTTTTACATATACTGCGGCTGAGAATGCCCAACTTCTGCACTCTTTGTCGCTAATGCCATATTCAGTTTATCTATTTCATCGTAGCGTCGCCTGTAGTTTACTTCATTGTCTCGGTCCCGCGGTCTGTCCTGTGAGGCCCCCCTCTCTTGGCCCATCCCCCTCTCTATTCCATTGTCTTGCCCCGCGCGTCTCTCTTGCCCCAATCCCTTTTCTAGAGCAAAGTTTTTCTCCAGGTCATCGAAGTAGCGGTTGTCATAGTCGTGCCTTCTGTTCCGGTCCTCCCATTCCTTGTGCTCCAAATCCTTTAAATTGTTCTTCCTCTTCCACTCACGCCTCTTCTCATCGATATTCGAGTGACGTGTTTTTCCCACGTCACCTCCCAAATCGTCGTAGTCGTAAATGTTAGGCCTCGTCGCGTAGGCAAAAATATCATCTGGAATTGAGTTAAGTGCTTTGTTTCAAGATATTTTAGCAATATCATTTATTATACAATAAAATATCTATAAATGCCCAACTTACATAGCAGAAGTGCCAACAATAACAAGTTACGCATGTTTCCCTGTTTCTCAGTCCATTGTTATTAAATACCTATAGAAACCATTCCGTTTCACTTTATGAGCTGCAGCTCACTAACTACAGTAATCTAGAAGTTGTTTGTAAAAAAGCCGAAACAAGCGGATGTATTTGCTATCGTAGCTTAACGAGTTGAGGGAAAACAAAAACCAACGGTAGTCGTCAACAATTAGGTTGAATATTGGTTGCTTTTTTTGCGTTTAACGTTACTTTTAGTTATTAAGAGATTAAAAATTGTTTTACTACGCGCTCCATCGCACGATGGATTTCAAATACCTCTGTTTTGATGACGATGGCCTTTCCGACCGATTTTTAGACATGGCGACTACTTCTACTGCTCTCATTGTTATAGTCATAAGTTATATTATTATATTTAACAAATGTTAAGGGTGTTGTACAGATGTTTTTAAAGATATAGCTAGTTTTATGTCATTTTATATAAAATTCGAATATGCCGTTGAAGCCACGGTTATTTCCTTTTCATACTTTACATAAAAACGAGAATGTATGCAATTTTTTCTGTTGGGATTAGGTTTCTTCCCAAAAGGGTAGTGACGTCATCTTTGGGTCGTCAACTTATTGATTTATTTGGTTTTCAACTTATTACGCTTGTCATAGTTCTTTAGTTTGTTTTAGTACTATTTATAGAGTAGACTTTTATATTTTTTTATTCATAAATTTTAAGGAGGGTTTTTTCTAACAAGAAAATGTCACCCTCCTAATAAAAACCAATTAATTATTATCTACATTTTAAACAAATTACTACAAGGCTTTACAGGACCCTAGCAACACTAGTAAGGGATGATGTGGGTTTAGCCAAAAGGCTAGAATCGGTAGACTATTTGTAGAGTCAAATAATTCAATGACATTGACAAACACAGTAAATAAAAAAATATATTTTATTTATTAAATAAACCTTAAGCTAGTATGAAGTCTCACTGCATCCTTTTCTGCGATGATCTAAAACCATCATTTGGTTGCAACAGTTTCCTCGGCTGGAGGGCCTTGATCGGCGGCGGGGCTATTACGATGTTGAAGTAGTTGCCCATTCTGGAGACCTCTGAGTTTCTTTTGAAGTCTTCGGAGCGCGTGACCTGCTGAGGGGGTGGCGGGGGTGGCGGGGGCGGCAGAGGGGGTGGGGGCATGTCCTCGATGTCTGCGGGGGGGAGGTCCGCGGTCGGCGGCATGTCGCTGCGCTTGCGGTTGCGCAGAGATCTGTCGTATTTGCCTGGAGAGAGCCTGGTGTTGCCTCGTCTGCTTGGAACTGGTATCCCCATTTGAGTCCTGAAATTTAACAGTATGATATTTATAAAGTATGGTCACCATTGAGATAGTAAATGGTTGAATTAATTTAATTTGCTGTTTGATTCAGGTATGAAAGTACCTACCATAAAATAAATTCTTCTTTAATTGTAATTCAAAATTAGATTGTAGTATTGAAGATTTCTATTCATTGTTTTAGAATTGCCGCTCAGACATTCAAACCAAACAAATTGTTCTCATAAAATTTTGTAATATAGGTATATTATTCTTTGATCTTGCTCTAAAGCTAGAGTTCGTACAGCGAGCGATCCTGAGGCAGCAAGCACTGTTACGTGCGGTTGTCGCGCGTGACGATATGACAGACAAACGGAAATAGATTTAAACCGGTCAAAATTACTACCCTCTTTTTAGCTACTCTGTAGTAGAGTAGAAAATACAATACGTACGGGGAGCAATCTTGAGGCAGCACACACTGATGCGTGCGGTCGTCCCTTACGTAAGGGTCCTCGCAGATGCAGCCGGGCTCGCAGTAGGGGTAGCAGGGCCGCAGGTGGTTGCGCGGGTTGTCGCACGACACCTCGGCGCACCCTCCGAAACACGGCTCGTACACCTCGTTCGGCCAGTAGCACGCTGGAACAAGTACACCGCACTTAGGCTGTTATTGCATTACAAATGCGCAGGGTAGATGAGCAATAACCAAGGAAATAGTCCACAATTGGTATTTAACTTATTTTTTTCTAGCCTAGGTGACTTTACGTGAACGTTACAGTGGAAAAACAGCCTTACACTATCTATAATGAATATTGGTCGTAAAAATACAATCACTTCCATAAAACTTTGTTTTCAGCCTATCGATCCACTGCTGAAAAAAAACATTGAAAAGGAAATATTGTGCTTTTATCTAGTTAAAAAGTATCCTATGTGATATTATGTTGTAAATGCTACTCGTATAATATAACATTGTAGTTTCCTGTTTGTCTAGTTTTGCGTAAAAGTCAATGAAACATTCTTCCTAATTCAGGATAGGTTGGAGCCTCTCAGTGGAGACAAATCTTTCAAGAGCCTAAATTCAATCATTCAATGAGAGCCGAAATTTCACAATCAATCTCAATATGATATGCCCTTAGAAAATCCCAACACTTTACATTTAGATAATCTCACTAAATGCTCTGCAATCGATCCCGCCTCCTAAATCTTGTGTTACCTCAGCATGGCGGACATTATTAGGTGTCAGGGCAGTAAATCTAGCCGTGGCCAGTGGATTTTCTCCTTTTGCAAGTCCTTTAAAGCTCCCCAGGGTGAACCGATAGACTAGACTTAGTTCAGTGGTCAGTATATTTAACTTAGGTTTTAAAACCTACGATCTATTGTTTTTGGGGACACGTTTGGCTTATTGATTGCAATCTTGGGAATAAGAGTTACGTGTCTGCGTTTTGCACGTTTTCAAGTGCTTGTAAAAACGCTAATGCTTTGGTTAGACCACAGAAATATAAAGGCAATAATTTTGAAGAAAAAAATCCCTTTATATGTCTGTGGGTTAGACCATAATATTTAGCTACGATCGGCTACGAAGTACTACGGCTACGGGTGCTACGGGCTACGCCAGGGATCGTAGCGCGTAGCGTATGGTTTTGAGCGCTGGTGAAACATTACTAGGGTTGTCCTTTGTTTATCTGTAAGGTACCAAGGCTAGTTGTAAAATATAAATATGATAGACAGATAGTACTTTTTATCTTGACAACAGAGAACTATGCCAACTTCTAATTTATTGATTGACTAGTTTTTTTTTTTTTTTTTTTTTTTTTTTTTTTTTTTTTTTTGAATTGACCTATGCTTGTGTCGAAAAGGTACGACAAATCAAGCTTCACCGGACTTGATTGACTAGTCACAAAGCAGTTAGTATTGTTTTATCTCCGTAGTGCGTTATATTTTGTAATAATAATAAATCAATTAAGTTTCAAAATGTGGCACAGTCCGTCTCAATAGGTCGTTTAAAATATTAAATTGAATGATTAAAAAAAAATGATTCTGCCTAAAATACATAACTTTTGTCTAGCAATGTAAGTAATCATCGGATTTTACAAACAAATTAAGTGGTGTTAGGAAGCTTACCTTTGAGTATTTTCTCTTCGTCGCGGCAGGAGCATCCATGTAGCCACCAGCAGGCGGCGATAGCCACGAGCGCTCGCACCGTCATCGCGCTCTCGACCGGCGCACGCGGCGGGAAATGCGACCACGACCACCAACAAACAAAACTAGCACTAGGCCGAGGTTATATTGCGATCGGACAATATTTTTTTAGGACTTTAGACGATTTAAGTGCCTATCAACTTTCCATCCCGTTGCTTCAACGGAGAAATGATATTTTTTATAGCAATAAAAAGTAATCTGCTCCCTTTTCAGTAATGCTATTCGTTTTAAATATTGCTTTATCCGTTCAAGTTGCAATTATTAGAAAATCTTGTTGTAGATTGAATCTAATCCAAGATCACGTCATTAAGCACACAGCAAACAATTTTTCTTCTATCCTGTGCAAAAAGCATTTACGCTGAATATTATAGCTTGCTTTTATAATTAGAATTGTCCTTCCATATAAGGTTATTTAACTAATTTTAAATCAGTTCTATTCTACCCGAGGTAGACCAACGTATCGGTGACGTTTCGGTCGTAGTTTACCTTAAAACGAGTAATCTAAGTTCCAGTACTTTCACGATACATTTTTGCATCTCTGCATGTGCCCGCAGCTTTAATAACCTGTAAAGGGCTTGTTGTAATATAGTGTTATTGTAGACGTCTTAATGCAGGATAAGGTCGTGACGGCGGAGGCGAGTGTTTGGTAAACATCCGAAAGCCGGCTAAGCCTCGTTTGATTGAATTATTGCCCGTGTAATTGGAAGGTGGTACCGGGTCACGTTCCGTAGGCATTAGCGATGTTATGATACATCCCTGGATCTATTTCAGAGTGGTTATTTTAATTATATATTATATATAGGCACGTTCGATTTTTCCTTGTTCTTAAGTATGATAATATGACACACACACACACACATGGAGAATTATGGAGATAGTCACAGGAGATAATTCAATACAGTATTTGCGCCGGCGCTCTGTCTTTTGTCGCTAGATGCTTAGACATCGCTTGTCAGCTTTCTTGTCAACCTTCACTTTACAGCTGGCTGACGCCATTTTATTCATCCGAAATCAGTATTACATTTTTCCTGGACGAAGGGCTCCTCCAAGGATTTCCACTTCCAGTCCAGGCATTGCCAGCAAACAATTTGGGGCCTGCTCAAGCTACGTCGTCCGATGCATGATGGTCAAGCGACAACCAAGAGAAAGGATTTTATGAGCAATATATAATATAATACAACCAAACATACAAGTTACAACCAAACAAATATACCAAAGTAAATATTCTGAATGTATTTATAAGGAAATCAAAATTTTCTCATACAGCTCCTTGAAGCCTTCCAAATTTGTCAATAATCATAACATTATTTAGGATTCTTTCGTAACTATATGCATTTTCCTTATTGGCATGTCGTAAGCGCCACGTGCGACAGATCTCGTCAATTCCCCCGTGGGGGGATCAAACAGAGAAATAAAACAACACGCATGTACTAACCCTGGTAACATTCCGATAACGACCGTGTTGATATTAGCGCCTGAGAATTGTCTGTACGTACATCGTGTCATTGCCGTGTACGAGTATAAAGTGAAGCTTGGAATGATTTTCAAAATTTTCATATTGATATGCATCCTCAGAGTCAAGGCACGTCAAGGGTAGGCGTTTCGTGCTTTACTATTACTGACTGTTTTTTAATGGGTTGGACGGTGAAGATGATACTAAAAATAAGAAAACAAAACACGTATTTGGAAATCAACTATTATAATCAATTGGTTTATTTTTTTATTGTTCTATTAATTAGCTCGTAATTAGTTGTGATGTACGCAATAAACATTGAGGCTACAGTCGAATTTAGACTTTTCCATTATTATTAAAGTCCGCCTGTATATACATACATATGTCGGCGATTGAAGCCAGATTGATCGTTTAAATCGATTGTAAACATCGAATGACAGTTTTTATTTTACGTTCTCGAATATCAAAGGGTAGAATCGATTTAGTTGACCGGAGTGAAGTAGGCGCGATGACGTTTGACAGGAGGCCCTACTACCGGGAGTGGGACCGGGTGGTCCACTCACATAAATAGCGCTGCTCAGGGCGGGCGAGCTCTCTTGGTAGATCCGCAGCCGCGTTGATAACTTTGTGTGTCTGAGAATTAGTGTGATTCTGGTGGACGTACTGGTCCGGTGTGTTTTGTGATGTGTGATTCGATGTGCGATCTGGATGTATGTTGAAATAATGGTTGTTGGAATATTGTTTGTACCACAGTCCAGTGGTGTCTGTAAACCGTGAGTAAAGTGATCTAATTATCGTGTCGTTAGCAAGGTTGGCTAGGTTCTGATATTCGTATGGTGTTAGCTATGGCATTGTTATCATGACCGCGGGTAGAGTAACTGTAATATGGTCGAGTTACATAAGGTCCGGGCGGGGAGGCCCCTTGGTTGGCCAGTTTGTAATTGTTCAGTGTTTTCCATGCCAGTTTCCCCTTATGGCATTTTGATGGTGCTCGGATCTACCTAAACCCCTTTTAGGGATTGATTAGGTCCCGATCGCTCATGATAACAAACAATCGAGTCTATGGTGGTATAGTGTGTTCCAATTGTGATGGAATTCGATATAGTTGGTAAAGTCTGTTTCAATAGTGATGACAAATTGGGGTAGTCCTGACAAAGATAGTGTACGATGGTTCTCTAAAAGTTATTGTAGCATACGCCCACGCTTAATGTATTTCCCGCGTGTTACCCCTTTGCGGGTTCTCTTTATTTATTCGCCTTCACCCACCACCATCTTCGTCTTTCTGTCCTTTTATTTTCCGACATCAGAAGTGCGATAAAGAGCCCTGTAGTTTAATTTAATCGTAGTAAAGTAACGTTCAAGCGATTTTATTTTGAATTTGAATTTTAAATTTCATTTCTAAGTTGTTAATTTTTCATCCGAACTTTAGAACGTTTTTATTGTGGGTAAAAAAAAAATGTCATTATGTTGCGTCCGAATTGTCGATGTAGTCAAGATTTTTTGGGTGTCAAACATTAAAGTACTTTATGTTTTACGCGTGAAAATTAGAATCAGAATCAGTGTTCTTTGTGCACACGCATTGTTTATCAGGTACTGTAATATTTCTGTTCCATTTTAATCGGATGTGACTGCGTCAAGTTTAAATTCGTTAAATTATTTTGTTGTGTACTATTTGCTGTCGTAAACGTAGTTAGAATATTGTACGCCAAATAATGCGCGCCGATTTTGACGTTTGCGGAAAATATCCCGTTGCATCAATAGGTCTTTGCGATTGTATTTTGAATTTTAGTTGTAGAGATAATCGGATAAAAATGTTAGTCAGTGTAACGTGTTAGACCGTGCGTAATTTAGAAAAATTGTTCAGTGATTTATTTTGCGTTTTGCTATGTAGTTTTGTTTGGAAACGTCATTGTGGCGTAAAGTACCCAACTCGTGCGATTTTATTGTGAAAATTAGTTTGTTTAGTTGTTTGTAAAAATGATGCGTTACTGGAAATATGACATTGAACATTGAGCTACGTATTAAAATGTGTCTTCATACGCTCCATCGTAGTCGTAACTGCGATTTGGATCGTTCAGGGCGCGATGTGCAGGTGGAGCTATGAATGACTGTTTTTATTTGAGTCTCATGGAAGATTTGTCTGCAATTATTGAGCTACTTATTTCTGTGCCTTCATACACTCCGTCGTAGTCGTAACTGCGATTGGAATCGTTCAGGGCGCGATGCGCGACTGGGGGTATGAGCATTGAGCTACTTATTTTTTTGTGTTTTCATACACTCCGTCGTCGTAGTCGTAACTGCGATTTGAGTCGTTCAGGGCGCGATGCGCGGCTGGAGGTATGACTGGTTTTATTTGAATCTCATGGGAGATTTCTCTGCAATTATTGAGCTACTTATTAAAATTTCTGTGTCTTCATTATGCTCCATCGTAGTCGTAACTGCGATTTGAATCGTTCAGGGCGCGATGTGCGGCTGGAGCTAATGACTGTTTTTATTTAAGTCTCATGGGAGACCTGTGCAATTATGTGTACTGAGTACACCGGCTCACATGTGTGACATGGTGAGTCCTTGTGTTTATTTAAGTCTCATGGGAGACCTCTGCAATTATGTGTACTGAGGTACACCGGCTCACATGTATGACATGGTGAGTCCATGATTTGTTTTGGTAGATCTGTGCGTGTTATGTGTGTTAGTGTAGTTAACAACCGCGAATATTTAATAGCGTTTTAGATTTTTCACAATGGATTTTCATGATACGGAGTGGTCGTTTAAAGTTTCGTGTTTTACCGTTAGTAGAAGTTATCGGAGGGTTACGTACCGTTGAAGTTAGATGGCTAAGATTATGTGAAGTTATAAAACTGGAAGTTAGGTTCTGAGTTCGATTTTACTGTATTGTAGTTGACCGAAGCGGAGGCTTGGATGAGCCGTAGTGCGGAGAAATCGGAGTCTGCTTTGAGTGGTACATTATTGTTTTTTTTAGGGACGCTCTCTTTTAAAGTAAGAGACGCGCTCTCTTTTGAAATAGCGATACTCCACTTTAAGTAGCCCGTGCATGTGCGTGCTTTTGGTGGTACGTTGTTGTTTTTTTGGGGACGCTCTCTTTTAAAGTAAGAGACGCGCTCACTTTTAAAGCAGGAATAGTCCACTTTGAGTAGTCCGTGCATGCGCGGCGTGCACCTTGCTCTGGCTAAGGTTATGTTGTACGAGTATTAGGGTTCGGAGAGACCATGGAGTCATGGAATTGACTTATGGACATTGCGAGTCTATGTGATAGCAGTAGGCCGCGAATAAGATACCTCATATTTGACTTTAAAAGTGTTTACTGTTTACGACTAGTGATGTCACGGTGACTTGTGACTGTAATGTAATGGTGCTTGATAGCTTTTACTGTGTCTGAATTTATCTGGCAGAAATTTAACAGTCTTCGATCTAGTAATGTTTTGGTCAGGAATAGCCGAGCGGTATTAAGTGTTGCTTTTAATTAGTTTCGAATCGAACACACGAGGACGTGTGTCAACGCAGGATGGCCGTGTCGGCGATTGAAGCCAGATTGATCGTTTAAATCGATTGTAAACATCGAATGACAGTTTTTATTTTACGTTCTCGAATATCAAAGGGTAGAATCGATTTAGTTGACCGGAGTGAAGTAGGCGCGATGACGTTTGACAGGAGGCCCTACTACCGGGAGTGGGACCGGGTGGTCCACTCACATAAATAGCGCTGCTCAGGGCGGGCGAGCTCTCTTGGTAGATCCGCAGCCGCGTTGATAACTTTGTGTGTCTGAGAATTAGTGTGATTCTGGTGGACGTACTGGTCCGGTGTGTTTTGTGATGTGTGATTCGATGTGCGATCTGGATGTATGTTGAAATAATGGTTGTTGGAATATTGTTTGTACCACAGTCCAGTGGTGTCTGTAAACCGTGAGTAAAGTGATCTAATTATCGTGTCGTTAGCAAGGTTGGCTAGGTTCTGATATTCGTATGGTGTTAGCTATGGCATTGTTATCATGACCGCGGGTAGAGTAACTGTAATATGGTCGAGTTACATAAGGTCCGGGCGGGGAGGCCCCTTGGTTGGCCAGTTTGTAATTGTTCAGTGTTTTCCATGCCAGTTTCCCCTTATGGCATTTTGATGGTGCTCGGATCTACCTAAACCCCTTTTAGGGATTGATTAGGTCCCGATCGCTCATGATAACAAACAATCGAGTCTATGGTGGTATAGTGTGTTCCAATTGTGATGGAATTCGATATAGTTGGTAAAGTCTGTTTCAATAGTGATGACAAATTGGGGTAGTACTGACAAAGATAGTGTACGATGGTTCTCTAAAAGTTATTGTAGCATACGCCCACGCTTAATGTATTTCCCGCGTGTTACCCCTTTGCGGGTTCTCTTTATTTATTCGCCTTCACCCACCACCATCTTCGTCTTTCTGTCCTTTTATTTTCCGACACATATTATACAATAAGTGCGGTTTTTGCCACTTTTCCATTTGTGATTATTCTGCCAATGTTCAGATATTTTTTGCTTTTAAATTAAAGTCTTGGTTTTCAATCAGAGTATCTGAGCGCAGGACAACCGAGATGGAACATGAAGCGCGCTCGTTATTGGTAACAAGCTGTTTTACTCTCTGAGCAGTGCAATCGAGCGCAAGGCATATATACAATAAAACTAAACTATTTTAAGATTTGAAGGTTACATTTTGGAAATGGTTGCATAAATATGCTTAACATTTTTGACAGTGTAGAGAACTTACAGTTTATTTTATGTTGAGCAGACAATACATATATATACCCACTGAAAATCGTTTTTAGCTTTTGAATTTCTATAAAAAAGAAAAAGTAATGCCCCAGTGGTTCTGAAAATACTAGCGATTTGGACAAAACTAACAAATGTAGGGCGATTGTAAACCAAATATCATGCGGACTCCTGAAAACAATAAAATAACTTTTCCATAAAATATTATTGAGCTATCTGTTTTATAACTCCAACTTCGGCGCTGTTGCGGGGATTGACATGTATTGATTTGTTATCAGAGCAGGCGAAACGAACAGCCACAAACAAAACGAAACAAACAAACAACCTCTACCGAAGTAACTATGTCACGTGAAGTCTCTTATTATATTTTCTTTATTTTTACTTTTTTTTCTAAAGAATCGTTTATTAAATTACTAACAGTAAGTGAATAACAATAGTGTAAAATAATGATCAATAATAATTGATTACATGATTGATTAGTCTAGGTAGTACCTAAATGTTAAAGGGCAATACAATTCAGTAAAGCTAATAAACAAACACAAGTAAGATAATTTAGCTAGGTTCAACAAAGTTGCACCGGGTGTGAACAAACAATTTCACACGCAAATCACAAAAAACAGTCAATGAAAGAAAAATTAATTAATAGCTATAAGCTTGACGCTTGCTTAGTATGATTGCGCAAATTCTTAAACAACCCAAATTACCAGTGAGCCTATCTTATACCTAAACTATTTCAGCTCTTATCTTAATTGCCAACTACTCTTGATGTCTACTGTCGATGACATAAATGATCACTTAAAAAATTTTCTTTCGTCCTCTAAGGATCTAATATATTTATTTATTATATTGCCGTCTTTCTAAGGCACTATTCTCATTTACATCTGTGAAATCATGATTAATGTTTTGACTCGTAAGTTCAATAATACATTTTTATGGGTAAATCAGACAGTTAGGTCGTTGTAGTTGGTTGATGGTGTGCTGTTAACATTTTGCTTTATTTACGTTTCGTGTAGCCAGCATATGCGACTGGACATGTTGAAAGCGCCCCTATTTCGTAGCAGTAGGGGTGAATTTCGTAGTGCGTATGTCCAACCGCATGTGCTGGCTTCTGTAAATACTTCGTACGCATATACTTTTGAGGTTTGGTGTCAACATAAATGAAATAGTGAAATAATATTGTATGATAAACATTCCGAACTAAGAAAATTAGTATTGTAAAATAATGTTTTGAACTAGACCTTTATGATTTTTTTATCCCGTGAACTGTGACATTTGCTGAGTATGAATGAGTCCAATAGTTTCGTCAAGTGGCACTAAAACCGCGGAGAGGCTCGCCCGGTCTCCTGGGTGTGAGCGTCGGCACCAGGGCCAAGATTGCCAGTAGCGTCAGCAAATAACACATCGACGTGCGCTGAAAAGGGAATGCCGAATTGGGACCCTGTTTTGTTGACCTTTCGCAAGTACTTATACCGTTTGTTTGTGGTTCACTTACGTTGGCTTTGAGAACTGTTTTTGTGAGATGAAAGTATGAAAGTGAGCAGCCTTTGAGCCAATTTGTGATATTTAATCTTATTTTATAGATATGACTCTTATTTGTCTGGCACAAAGCTGAATTACTTTCTGATATAAACTTTGCGTCTAGTTTCTATCCCGATACATTGACAAGCCCGTATTAATATAATCGTGTAATATCCTGAACAAGAAACCAATGCACGACTTCTAAAATTGGTAGCATGTATTAGCAATAAATAAGACACGTGTAATCCGAGCGCCACGTACAGCTGTTAATTACGGAGGAGAGTGTAGAAGAGCAGTTAGGAGCGCAATAATCGTAACAACCGCAGGCGCATGTACCAATGCAACTGGCTGCATTGGAATGCACCGGAACCGGTGCAAGTTTCCCCATTTGTATAATTGGTTAACGCTGTATTTCATATATTTACTAAATTTATATAATATCCATATCCGAATTTATATCACTTGACTTGACTGACGAAAGATAGAGGAGTGAAAGGTACTACAAAAACTATAAGATTGATATTTTTTATAGTAAACAAACACCTACATATGAAATATTTAAATTACCTAATCTTAACCTAATAACAATAGTTTGACTATTTAATAACAATAATAAATGACTATTAAACCTTATTTAAAAATTATTGCCTTTTGAGTTTTTACCTTATGTTCGTTTAAATTTTCTATAAATGAATACCCGATACAATAATATTTTTTTTTTTATTGGTTTAGGAAATCAATAAACAGCTCAAATTGTATTCTACTTGAGGTAAGCCATTTTTTGGCTGAATAAAACAACTAGGTGATTGCGGTAGGGAAGGGGGAGCAGAGGAACGGAAATAAATAGAGACGTTTAATCAGCGGGCACGAGGCGAGGTAATTACGACGCGTTTTGCCAGAATACACCACACAGCTGGAGAAATGCTTGGTCTAATAAATAATGTATACTTTTATGTAACACAAAAATGCGTTTTCTATATGATGATGACGCAATGCGTATCCGGTGTGTGGCAGCCTGAAAGCTTATTCCATCCACTTATAAAAATGAAAACTATTCTGCAAAAGTCATATATTTATTTGTTCGGTGTTTTATGATTTATTTAATATATTATATACCTTATTTAATAAGGTATATATAATATATTCATTCATGAATTAATGCTTAAATACCTTTGAAGTTAATTATAAAATCAATCAATACGTACAACAAACGGGAAACGAGATTTAAACATATTTAAAATTTTCTTTACAATTTCTATCCTTTATCAAATAGAAACAGTTGAAACACCTATTATCCTTTATAGATCGCTCTTCAACTTGACTTACAAATCACTAGACGGTTCTGGATTGTGTCCAATAGCTCCCGATAACAAAGGTCTGTTTGAAAAACGCTGAATCCGCCCCGTAAATAGAACAAAGAAGGTAATGCGAATCGCTCAATGTGAATGTATTCTGTACGACGCGGTTGACTTTTTCTTCTAAATTACAACTTACATAAAACATGTAAATTCACCATTTTGTTCCTTTTCTTACTTTACGTTACAACCTCTTTTGAAAGGCTCAAACTTATCTAATATTATGAATGTGAAAGTGTGTTTATTTGTCCTTTATTCACACTGAAATCAAACAACCGATGGACCTGTTGGTGTCGCGCTTCCATGATTATCATACGTGGAATTCGTTATATTGCACATAGATAGATCGAGGACCGAAGTGTGACACGGCTAGCATTTACCGAGGGAGAATATCTCTTTTTATGCGAAAAGTAAAATAGCTACGCGAGCGTAGACGGAAAGCTAGTTCTAAATAACGGTAACCAAGGTTTTTCTATACTTATATTTAGTTGGTCTAAGAAACGCGTATTTTTTTTGTTTCTATAGAAGTGTGTATTATCAGGGTAGGCTCGAGCCCCTCGGTGGGGACGTATGTGAGCTGTTAACGTGTATTACACATACAGTATTTTTATTACGTTTTGATCACAGCAGTCTAAAAATAAACGAAAATATTTAGTGCATTTCCAAACCATAACTCTACCCGCTTTTCTTTACCGAAAAACAGTCTTATTCGATAGCCGATCTTCTCGATCCAAACACCTCAGTATAATAATGTATTGTCGCGACTCGCGGTGTTTGGTATGTGTAATTGAGTCGCGGTTGGAGCCGAGCTGGGGATAAATAAGGGAATTATATTAATTCGGATAACGCGCCCGCGCCTCTAACGACCGAAGCGGCGGCGGCGTGCGGTGTGTGGGTGCCGCGCAAATGAAAATTACTAGTTATCACCGACTTTAAGCTTTCAAATCACATACCTTTGTTCGAAAATAATTATTATTTATCTATGCAGAGCTGCTGTATTTCAGATTTAAATTAATTCAGATACCCAGTTACTTAATCCAAGTAATGCTTGTTGATTTTTTAATTGTTCTACATTGAAGAACTATAATCTTTACATAAATAATTAATTAAATAAAAAAATATGTGGGGACATCTCAAACACGGCTAACCCTAAACTAAGCACAGCCTGTACTATGGGTGTCAGACATCTGATATACATACATATATATATATATATATATATATAAATATACAACAACCAGACATAAGGCAAACACAAGTGCTCATCACATGAATGTTTGCCCTGGGTGGGCTGGTGTACTATTAACTAGGCTACGAGGCCTCAATTTATATCCACCAACTCTATTGAAGCAATTTTTGTTAGATTTTGTGGTTTTGTAGTGTAGATGAATACAGTGCGAATAGTCGAGAAATAAATAGAATGTGGTCAACACAGCTTTATGTGACCGAACGGACGAATAAAAAACGGTAGAACATTTTTTCACGGCCATTAACGCGGGCAAAATATTTTTTAATTCAATTCCCTGTGCGGGCCGCGGGCAGCGCTGCTCGAACAATCAATTTGCGCCGCGATTATACTGGGGAAATTAACGCGAGATAACACGGAATTAGCGCCCCACCTGGGGAAGGATTAAGCGCTCCAGATAAGTGAATATATTACCACAATTACGGGTAAAAAGAATTTGTTTTACCCAAAACACTTGAAGAAAATTGCCCGTGCAATCTAAACGGGTGTTCGGCAACGACGCTCGGAGGATCCATCTTGAGCTTATCGGGGTGAGCGCTCGAGCCCGCCGCCTTTTGTTCGTCACGGCTTGATACAACGCTTAACATGTTTTAATCTCAACGTCTTTGTTGGGAGAGTGCCGGCGGAAAATTAGCTGCAATGACTTTGACGAAGTTATCGATGTAATACGTGGCGACAATGAGGGCCAAGCAGGCGGCGCGCTCTGCGGTGTGTGGATAACAATGGATCCCTCATTTCGATAAAATGATCTCATACAGGATGTAAATAAAGGACTAGCAAAAACTGAAAGGACATCCTTTTTCAGGAAGCGAAAAAGTTTCCATACAAACTCTCCGATTAAAATGACTATGGTATTTTTATATGGTATTTTTAAAGTGAGTGCCGAATCCTTCTCTCAGAAAAGTTTCTTTGGCAGAGTTGTTCAAAACCAGTGACTGAGCATGTCGTTTCTGTCTTAGTTTATACTTAGTATTATGATGTCCTTTCAGTATAAGCAAATAGCTGTGACATTATATCCTGTAACAAAATGTGCGTCGAATAAAAATAAACTTTAAAACCAATATTTAAATAAACAATTCGATCTGGTAGACGTGGTTTGTGAACATTATTTGAGAAACTTTATTGTAGAATTAATTTCATTGCAGCTAATCATTTAGTTGCCTTTTTGAGTATTAAAATAATTTCAGGAGTTTAGATACTCTAATCAGAGCTTGTAATAAATTGTTTATAACATTTTTACAGTAACTTTTTATGTAGAGTTATAACTAAGGAAATCTTTTTTGATACCCGCTATTAGGGTAATCAGTTTTTTTTAAAGAAAGCATGATCGATAGTCGAAATATATTTTATTCCAATCAGTAATGTCAATCAACAATTCTTATGATTATGTCTAATTGTCTATGTTCTTTAAGCACAAAAAATAAAACACAATATAGTTTTCGTACAATTTATTCGAGTCATCTTGGTATACGAAAGACAACATTAAAATTTGAAGCGTTTCTTATGTACAACATCTTTATAATATTACGTACTTTTAGATCGTGACTTACAATAATAAAAAGCTCCCTATGTAATCTTTGGCACTTGCTTTACAAAATACTGGTTTTAAAACTATTAAATTAAAATTATCTACACTAAAGTAATTTTGAGCGAGCACTACAGGATGTTATGATAGATAAATAGATAATAGATTAGTAGAAATAGTAGGTTGAAAATAAAGAAATTCTACTGACCAAAAATACTGATTCTAAATATCAGTGTGTCTACTTACAAGCAGATTTTACTTGTACGAAGTAATAGGAAGAAATTTTAGAGGTAAATAAATTAAGGAACTCTTTATTACAAGATAGGCTATTTAATGATGAGGAACTACATTCTTCACATTTCAAGGTATGGAACTAAAAACACAACTGCTACCTTTATAGAGTTCCTAATGTCAATACCTAAAAATACTAGAAATCTAGTTGTAGTTCTTACAGCCAAATAGGAGCAGAGACTCGTAACTTTGTACAAAACTCGTGTGTAGACACTGGAGGGAGTGCGATCTGGACGTCTGTGGTACACCCTTTACAATTACCATTATTACACACTACCTTAACATTACATACACCTACTTACAAATACACACCTAGAAAAATGTTTCATAAAGTAAAAAATACGTATATCAAATCTAGGGCTTTTAATCGTAAAATTTCTTGAGACATTGATCTGAGATTGCATTACGATACCCATAATGTTTATGTGATGAGATGATAAAGGTATACCTATATTATGAGCCTAATACTGAATGGGCTGAGCTCATACTGTATTTTTCAGCTAATTATGTAAAAATAAGTACTCATTTGTTCATTGAAAGCTTTGCTGCCCGTTTACATATTTACTAAACTAAAACAAAAAAATCCAGATATATTTCTTGACTCTGTAAATAGTGAAACCACGCAAGGGTATACGATTGGGAAACCTAACAAAAAAATTTGAAACGACCCCACCTTATTTGTTTGTTATGAAATGAGTAACATTCTGAATGAGAATAACATGAATTTGTGTACAAAATGTGTTTATTCGGTCAGGTAAAATTACAGAATATGTAAAAAATATGCATGACTTTTTAGTATGAGGTACGCGTATGGGAGTTGGGTTTGTCCGGGAGGAATGGGATCAATATGCGACGCGGTCCAATATAATATTATCGTGCCCACTGACCCGCGAACAGGCTCTGCAGAACCACGCTCACAGACATTATAAAAACAAATTTAAATTTGTTTATCGATAAATTTCGATGAACAGGAAAATTCCAATGGCCGAAATCATATACATTTATATTCTAAAAATACCGAATTGATCGGAGCAGGTACTTTGGACTCCCTGCTAATAAATATTACGACTCATTTACAAAAAGTAATCCAAATTCCACAGTAATTTTTACTATACTACGTAGTACGACTACACATTCATAAGGTCAAAAGCTACGAGAGGAAACTTTATTCCTGAAATACAAAAATAACGACACGTCCCTACTCTACCGCTACTGTAAGCGTATTACTGTACAGGGAATTAAAATGATATTTACATATTATTACACCGTTTTGGAATGATACACCAAAATATCAAAACGACTTCTAGAAAAAAATACTTCTACATTCAAAACGGAGATCACAATATCGCTTGGCAATATCTTCTTACAAACTATTCTATAAACTAGCATATTCTGAGATCATCTTTCACATTTCTACAACTTCTTAAATACAATCTATAATAAGCACAACATCAGCTCTGCCTTAAGTACGACAAAAAGTTTCCCAAAAGTTAATTTTTAAACGTTAATGAATACTGCAAATCTAAATTTGTCGATGCAAAATGTGCTTAAAGAGACTAAAATATTTTAGTTTACATCAAAAATATCAAACTTCAAAATAACGGACCTCATAATGGGTTTATGTGCTTATTGCTAATATTAATATAAATAAATTAATAAGGTTGGAAAGCGCCGCGCTTTGCTTTATTCCCACTTTTCTGCTATGTATAGGGTAGTTAATTCACGCACTGACAACAAATAGTCTATTCATCAAGTTTTCATAATCTATTCTTGAGATAAGCTTATAAGATCTCAAGTTTTCGCGACGGGATATTATTACGTCATAAGTTCTTCTTAGTATCCCACGTTAATAAACCTACGCTTGTTATGTAGACAGACAGACTAAAATATTGCGATATCACGTAACGCAACTTTAATTATGGATTTTTATTTACCTATTGATCAAAATTGAAATACACAACTAAAATCACAGACAGAGAATTAACTTGAACTGATTCGGGTCTATAATTTCAACCATTCTAACTCTTTAGTTAAATATACTCAAGAGGTCTTTACCAATTTTCAACATCCAGCTATTCAAACACCTGATTTCCAAAAAATAGGGACAATGGCGTAAAAACATAAAAATATATTTCTGTGTGTGCGTTTCCATCGGATAAGGAGCTTTTGAGATGGTGCGCGTCATCTGGAAGCTGTTGGTCGACCGTCAGCTCAATTTGATATTCTTTGCAAAGAAGTTAGACTCAAATGTCAACCAGGTTTAGTCATATTGCGTCAATTTGACGCAATGTATTTCAATTGTGAGTGACTTCGTCTAACCAACGGCCGTAGGCGCTCCGAACAGATAGCTCACTGCTTACAAAGCGACAAATCTCGCAAACACACACACACCTGACACTTGCACGCCAGCTCAAGCAGTATGAAGCAGTACTAAATTTTTACAACCCTAGAGGGCCCGGCAAGGTTACGTCATAGTTTACAAAAATGGCGGGAGTGGTGTTTCTGTGTGGTATAACACGGCCCGGGTGTTTCTTGAGATGATGCATGTAGGTCTGTTGGTAGACCATCAGCTCCAGGTGCTTAAGATCTTGTTGGATAGTGGCGGTTATGTGGAAGCTGTTGGTGAAGCATCAGCTCCAGGTGTTTAGGAGTTCTTGAGGTGGTGGCCATCGTGGTCGCAGCGGCGCAGCACGGCGAAGTGCGTCACCTGGAAGCTGTTGGTGGACCGGCAGCCGCGCTCCAGGGTCCCCGTCATCGTGTAGCCCATGTTGAAGTCCGCCTGCGTCACGTTCGTCGTCAGATATAACTGTGGACAATTAGCAAATTGACCGTTATAAAGTTGGACAAAAATAAGGTGTTCTTTACATTTATACATATATCCTTATCTATCTGTTTAAAATAAGTTAATTATGTTGATGAATGATATAACTGGAATAATCTCAATTAAAAAAAAAAGAATTAAAGTCAATGTGTGAAGGACACCGCAAAGTAAAATGCTATGAAGATTTTGTTTGCCTCATACTATGACTAGGTGGCAATTATTTTTCTGCATTGCCAAAGAGACTGCCGAGTCCAGCTCGAGCCCTACCCTAGCAGAACCCTAGCAGCTAACACCTAATTACGTAATCTATTATTAAAATTTAATGCAGAAATTATATTAATGAGAAATTACTTTTTAATTTGAAGGACACCTACACACTCAGGTAAGTAAAATAATAAATACAAAGAAAACTTATAAATTTGTATGAACAAGACCGGTAAACATCACAGAGACAGCTGTAATCAAATTTTCTTAGAAATCAACCTGCTGAATTGAAATTCAATTACTCACGGGATAAAATTATTAATTAAACGTATAATTTTAAACAGACGTCTGCTGAATTTGATGCCATAAAGTGGGTAATTTTCTCCCTAATGGGATGTAATGTAGGTAGGTATATTAGCTGCTGAAATTTATCGGTATAAATATTGTCGTTGCTAATCAATGCATGAGCATACAATGTGCTTTGGGTGCAACTTGTAAACTTGTAAGATTGCTGAATAAATGAATAAGGGCGCTTTTTTCCACCATGTTATAACGGCTATGTTTAGGTACTTTATCTTTATTTAAAGTAAGTACTAATACTACATGTGTAGGTTTGTTTGTTAATTCGCATTATTCAGCATTCACGCTAAAACAGTTGGACAGGTTTGAAAATTCCAACGTGTAAACGAGGCGAGTAGACATCTAATATAAGATAAAAAAAATCACATATTTTATTTTAAACTAATGATAGGAGTCTAGGCAAGTAAAAGTCCGTGTTGGAAGGCTAACTTGGTAACAATTTTCACTGTAATCAATCTTCTATAGAATACGCAAAGATATACAGTCAGATTTTAAATGAGAAAAATTAAGACGAAGAAAAGGGCGAGAGGGAGCGATTAATTCATTAGAATAGAATAGGATATACTTTGTTGTACATCAGAAATGACAAAAAATATTGTCAATAACGGTAAAAGTGTACAAATACGCGGCCTTATTTCTAAGGTAGCAATTTGTACCAGCAACACTCAATACTTACTTTGAAGTCGGCGTCAGTGCTAAGGTGCTTAAAGGTGCCTACGATGTGAACTGCATTGCCGCCGCTGACCACCATTTTTGCGTGAGTGCTGTGCCTGCCAACAAATAACGGAGTTTAAATTGCTAATAATCTTTAATATTATACGAGTATGGGCTGTTTTTATGTTCAATAATTAGTGTTAACTAGTGTTGGAGAGTAGTTTAAGTGAGTAAGAATATGAAGAATTCAAACTTCCTTCAATAGTGTATCGTATGTAATTAAGTACAAGCAATAATTTATATATGTTACAGTTAAAACCAGTTTTTAGATAGAACGCGTTTTTCCTAGTTAGAACTAGGTTTTACTTTATGGCTTTGTTAATACTAGAATTAACCAATGCTCAAAATTGAATATCAGTTAAAACTTATATAATATCCAGTTTAATATTATATAATATCCATTTATTCTTTAATATCCATGTGTAACCTAACACGAAGGGTATGGCAAACGATCTGGGCTCGCTACGCTCGCCCACATCGCTTCTGCCATACCCTTCGAACCTATACTATCCGAAGTAGGGGTGCCCTGAACTCCCGTGCTCGCTGCGCTCGCACCCGCCTGGTAATGAGTTGAACGTACAACTAGTTTTATCTGAAAATCAAATGAATCAGTAGTAATTTCTAGTTATAACAAAGGCATTAAGTAAAATCTAGTTTTAACTAAGAAAAACGCGTTCTATCTAAAAACTGGTTTTAACTGTGACATATATATCTCTACTTTTAAATTTTCATCCGGTCGGTCAGTATCACTAACTTACTTGACTATAAGGGAGGTGCAAAATAGTTTAACCTGATTTAAGGAAGCTGAAGCGCAGCAACTGGCGCATAATAGTTATTAAAACTAGGCCTGGGCTATTATTTATTCTGTGGCCTGCCTGGGGAATCTTCTAAGTACGTCTGATTAAAAAACCGCTTTTTCATCTATTATCTGAGTCAAATAACAGATTATTCATATATTAATTACCCTATCTATAAAAATAATAATATTAATGAATTAATCGAGATAGTTTTCCTGTTATGGAGCATACAGACACGAGCATATATCTTTATATAAATAGAACGTTATTTTTGAAACTGTATTTCCTCTTCTGGGTAAAACTACATCACGTCCGTCTCACAGAATGATCTAACATTTCCCGCTTAAAATGAAATGTCACGTTTTGTAAATAGACAAGTACCTACTTTTCCCGTTTTTTCGCCATGTGCATTTTGAGACAGCTATTGGGACGCCAGACACGTATTACAGTTAGTAGGGCGCAGCCCCCGGGGCCCTAACTGCCGAATACTACCAATGTAATGGCCCTTTGGCCCATAACGGCCAAAACATTCGCCAAGCCTTCACAACTTTGCACGAACAAATTAAAAACCTTTATGTGCAGTTTTCTAGTACTTTGTTTGCGTTATCGCGGTGTTTAAGCGCTTAATCGCCACTGGAAGGGAATCCAAGTAGCTGAAAACGTTCACTACCACTTGTCACAGTTATCGACATGACAAAGACCTCAAAGGGCACGAGTTGTAAGAGTGTAACGTGACTAAAATTATTATTAAAGAAAAGTATGAAAAGAAAAATGAATTTTTATTTCATACATTGCTATTTTATTTTGTTGCGGCGGTGCATAATAGGCTATTCAATAGAAAAAAAAAAAAAAATCTTTGATCTTACTTAGCCATGTTTGTCAATGTATTTGAGAATAGTCAGCTTGAGTTGCGTAGCTTTGAATTAAGAAAATAAACATGGCACCCAAACTAAAATCATACTACATACTACAAATTGATTCTTTAGACGTAATATAATAATTGTAATCATAACTCGTAATTAATTTAAAAAATATATGTGAAATTACCAAGTAATTTGCAAGCGAGTGAATATTCCCACAAGTTAAGTTGACCTCGTCACCTGCCACTGTCAGCTAGTTTCTGAACCCTATTTCACAGTAATTAGTTCTTCTATGTAGTTTGTACTTCCTTGGGTGCATATTGCCGCAATAGGCCAACAACTCTGTTTATTAGGCCATGCAAATACATTCAAGTCGCTTTTTGACAAATAAATAATTAATTTTAATATATTTCACTACGTGATGGAAATAACTGAAGCTAGCACGATGCTGTAGTGTAGTGACGCTCACGCACACACTTAAACGAGCAACTCGCTTGATCAGCAATATTTAGGTATATAAGTTAGCACTTAGTAATAATAAATCTCTTTGGTACAACGTCTCTACGTGTTTCATTCACATTGCCTCCAGTAATCTCCCACTCGCTATTGGATGGCGACCCTGCCAGCGCGGCCGTAGGCTGCGTTGGTTGGCATGGAGAATTAAAGAAAAATTTATTGCAAGATTTAAACAACTCCGTGCACAATCAAGGAAAAAAAAGAAAGAACCAGAAAATCATATAGTGAGTACAGGAGATTACCGTAACAACGTTACAGTACTTACCACGTAGAAGTGACACGTCACAGATACAATGACTTACGTTCGAGCGAAGGCAAGAACACTACGCCGCCGAATTCGAAGTCCACAAGGCAATCTCCAAGAAGCAACGGGGATATTCCAACAAATTTGCAACAAATGAAGGCACGCCGAAGATTCAATTCCACTCCACAAACGTTGCAGTGAATCACAAAAAATGGCACACAAGAATATTCGCACGAGCACTACGAACAACGCAGGAAGGCGAATGATGGAAATTCAAATTATAATATGTAACAAAAATCCAGGAATACGGATAAGCATATTATCAAATAACCAAAGACGGATACATGAGTATTACGAAAGTAAATTAATTGATTAAATATTAAATATGAACAATGGAAGAAATCACGACTACACAAGTCGATCCCTCACGTCAGCAAATACCATAGAAGGTGATATCAAGTGATATGACACGAATAAGTATATTATTATGGAATAAATATATTTAAATAAAGTGAACATGAGTGAATAAAACTCCAAAAATAAGACAAAGAATACCAAATCAAGGAAGACGACATCATACTGCAGCTATGAAGTTGAAACCTATGAAAATCGTATTCGAAACATACACCGAGAAAGATAGACAAAATACATTTCCTAAGGTCTGGTCAACTAAAGGATGTGAAAATTCAAAATTGGAAAAAGGAAAAAGAAAAAGTTACACGCGTTGCATTGCACGCGCCATGACACGAGCATATTTCAGCCGAATCAGCTATATACGCTTGGATTCAGGACAGCGATCGGACGATGATTGCGAAATGACTAGGTAGAACAATGTAACTACCTATGTACATACCAACACTGGATGTATGGTATTGGAAGTCAAATAAGAAAATATAGTATAGAAAAAATTGAGAGTTAGCCACTTTATTCGATCATAGTGCGAACTGCGTTCCTCCGTGAGAATATTTGGTACCAAGAAGGTTTAAAAAGAATAACTCCGATATTAAGATGAAGATTAAATCCTGTTTAACTGAAGAAAAGAAACAGATTACTTGAAAATTCTATGAACCTGAAAATATGGTTTTATTTGTGATGTCTCGATCGTAATCTACCGTAAGTGTGTTAGCGAGAGATTTACAATTCAAGAAAAAAATATAAAGTATAAAAACTTTAAATATGAACAGAAAAATGCACCGTGACAGCAAAAATGCAGTTCATTGAACGCACGACCACACGCACGAGGTTGAAGCGTGTGACACGGCAGAGCAGACTCAGCAAAAATGCTGCATGAAATATACGAGTACAAAGACCCATAGTCATATGGCTCGCTATCGAATATGACATAAATAATTTCAAGGACATGCCAAAAGCGACAATAATGAAAAGGAAAAGTGAAAATTGAAGTGAATGAATAACAAACTTAGTGAACTTTTTTTTTTTTTTCTCAGTGTTTAATAATAGTAAATTCATTTTTATTAGAACTTTACATTTTCTTTAGAACTTAACATAATGAACTTTCGAATGGACCCAAATAGTATAATGTATTTTTAATTAATATTTTTAGAATTTTAGAATATTTTAATATTTACTTACTATTTCGTTATTATTATTATTATTATTTTTTTATTGTAAGTAAAAATGTGTATCAAGTGATTTGCTCCACATTTTTTTTTGCAATGCCCCGGGAAGGGATGAACTAAAAGGGGAGGTGTAGTGTAGTGACGCTCACGCACACACTTAAACGAGCAACTCGCTTGATCAGCAATATTTAGGTATATAAGTTAGCACTTAGTAATAATAAATCTCTTTGGTACAACGTCTCTACGTGTTTCATTCACATTGCCTCCAGTAATCTCCCACTCGCTATTGGAATGCATACTAAACATAAAGAGAATATAATCTACGAGTATATGAATGGTTATATATCTGAAATAAATAATATAATTATAATAATAATAATGATAAGGTGATTATTTATTCCTACAATTTACACCAAGAGACATACACAAAAGTACTTAAGATTTTATTTTATAATAATTACCAAAACGTGTTTTTGGATATTTCGAAACGAGTTTTAATGGAAAGACAATCCAAGAGCTCATTAAATACTATTTCAAAAAGAAGCAGATAATGAATGGCCAGGTAGACACAGATATCCGAACGGTGCTATCATGAAATACGAGTCATTTAGGCAAAATAGTGGGGCGGGGGCAATAATCGTTAACGGTAACGGCGCGCTTAGCCTCGAGTTTCCATGCTTTTCCCGGGAAATCCTTTTTAATGCTTTCGTTTGCAACACTAGTTACCTCCCTTCTAGGAGCAACCTTTGCTACTTCGGTATTCAATACAAAGTTGCTAACGAGCAATTAGTTTACATTTTATTGCAGTTTAAACACAATGCTTCAGAGAACAAAGAAAAGAGTGAATGAAGAAAGTAATTGCACACACTAATGCACAATACTGAAATATAGGACATTAATAAGGTATAGAGCTAGATCTTATAGCATAATAATTTCTTCAACCAAAAAAAAACATTCCTTAATATAAGGTAGAGAAATACATTTTAAAATAGAGATATAAAAATATTACATTGTGTTTTACCTATATTCTGACATTAAAATACTTAATACTATTAGTTTTAAATGAGTTCGTAAGTTAGTAGTGTATATAATACTATTAGTAGTGGTAGTGGTAGTGTAAATGCAACAATAATAGTGGTTCATTCCCGTTAAGGCGGCGCCATCTTTATTAGTGGCACGTCCGCGGGCGCCGGACGGCGGCGCCGTGGGTGAACCGACGACAGGGAAAGATTTCTGCCATTTTTATTTATTCTTTTTCTCAAAGTAATTTGGTGTAATTTGATGTAGTTTCGTTGTTATTATAATTGCCGAATCTAGTGGCCTATATCTCTGAAGTGCTTTCTTTCTAAAAATCCTTTCACAGATGACTTCCTCGATGGTGCTGAAATGATTAAATTCGAACACGTTCATCGGTGTAGTCGAAATACTTTAAAGATAATTTTACACATAATTTATGTATCCAAAATTGTTTGCGTTTGTGTATCTATGAATAGCACACGTTCCGTTCCACTCGATTTATGGTGGAACCTGTAAAAGCGGCATGTTACTAACCCCAGGAATATTCGTCTATTTTAGACGATTATTTAAACTTTCGTCCGGAAATATTAGTATTTCTATCACGTGGCAAGTGGTTTTTAAGTTATTGTGATTTGGCTGCATGTCGCTATGGCACCTGAGTCGCTAATGGCATGCACTTCTGCAGCGCTGCAAATTATTGTGTTCCCTTGTTAATGGTAAATTTAAATATAACATCTCCCGCAGGTTCGCCGCTCCTTGCATCCGGCCGTATCTCACCGCGGCGTCTGGAGTCACCTGAGGACGGTTAATTACAAACGCTAATGTTCGCGGGACATCTTAATACCGAAGATAAACATTAAAACATAATTTATTTACAATATTGCGACCAGAATATTTTTAATTATTATAAATAACAGGGAGGCGGAAGGTTAAGATTTGTTTAAACCCCACTGTGGGACAAACATTATGAGCTGACGATGCTAAATAAAGATAATGATCTAATTTATCATTTCCATATTTTTCAAGCGGTTTAAAATACTGATTAACCACAGTGATATGTAGTAAAGAAATTTTCAATCAATTTAAACTACTTATTTAATAAACTATTTTTGTTAGATTTTACATACATACAGATAATACATTAGCAACATGAAAAAAAAAATCGAATGCCGCTCTTCCGCCTACAAACTACGTATTATATAATTTCCTTTACGCCCACTGGGTCATAGCTACAAAGTGTTCTCATAATCTCGTTGCAAGACTCACGTACCAGCGAGCAGGTAAGTAATGGCTGCTGTAGATGCGCTAAGATGCTGCATTACCAACAACAAGACGGACCGCTTCCGCAGCCGTATCCGCCTACCAGTGCTCATTTAGCACTACAACTACACCCATGTAATGAGAACTAAAATAATAGAATAATATAGTTAAAAAAATATAAAAACACTGTTCGGTATTCGAACTCGCATCAAACGCATCATCACGCGCTAACAGACTATGTTCAAAAAGTAATGTATTAAATGTGATAATCTGTCGGCGAATACAAAATAAATAAAACATACTTTTCATCAAACTTGAGAAAAAGAATTCCGTAATTAAGCATCAAAAAGGCAAAAAGAGGCCATCGTTTGACGAATTCAATTGATTTATTTTAGCATATTTCTCATAATTGGTCGACTGTACTTACAAAAATGTACTATTAATTTCAAAACTAACCGGCCATCATCTTTCACTTTAAATTAGTAAAATTATGAAAAACAGTACGTGAAATGTAAGCTTAAAGCTATTTCAGGGCTTCTAGTTCGCGGCACTTCACGAGACTCATAATGAGGCCTTAAAATAAGTACCGTTACCGTAAAGCGAGGCGGTCCGCCACACTAATTATAACAACCAACGCATAAATAAAATGGGTAATTAATGCAAAGAGACATTACGAAACATAGGGAGGTGAGAAAAGATACTCGCTTTTAACTGACACACCGTTCTTAATTTAATTTTGTGGCTTTAAAATTCTTTGCTGTAAATGACTAAATATTTTTAACGCACCAGTTTTATAACTTTAACTGCGTTAAAAATACCTCTGTCTTTCTCTTAATCTCGGTTGTATTAAATATTATTGTTTGAATAATTAAAAGACAATAAGGTTTTAGAAATAAATAGAATCATTATCGAAATCATGCATTCTTTAAAATATATTTTGCGAAAATTTATGACATCGCAATACATTAATCTAGCGCGTCTACAAACACATAATAATATCTTTATTTCTCTCCATAACCATGAAACAAAATGCCACGCGTAGCACCGTCCGTAGCTTGTAGCGTGCCGTAGACCTAACTTGCTACGGCGTAGTCTTGCAGTGTTGCGTAGCATTGGATGAGTTCGAGCGAGATATGAAAGATTATTTTAAATTTTGTATTTACGAAATTCGGATTTACTTCTGAAAAGTTAAAATATATTTAGCAAGTTCACTATGAAAATAAAAATCGTTAATTATTTACGATACTCGATTTCTAATACGGAAAATCAATCCCTGTTTACTGTACCCTGTTACTGAAAAAATATTCCTCTTACATAGTCAATTACGAAATCAAAATTACGAACACGACCCAAAGGAATTTTATAGTTAATACTTTACGTTACTTTAAACCACGATAGCGAATAAACTCACTCGATGCATGCTCCTGTACTTAGTAAATAGATTTAGCCCGAACTGTGAGCATATTTGGCTACTTTGATCGATCATGTGTCGAAGAGAAATTAGCAGGCCAGCAGTGCAGCGTAGTGCAGTGCAGTGCAGTGCATTCACTCGGCTAAATGAACTGGCGCACTCAATCACTGGCTCCCTCACCAATACCAATAGACGGACTCATGAATAAACTTCGACATACGGGTTCTTGACCATTATTCTAAACTAGCTTCTCACCGCGGCTCCGCACGCGTTAATAGTTTTTCCCGTGGGAATGAGGAATTTCCCCGCGGTAAAAGTTAACCTATGTTCTTCCGCAAGGTCTATTCTAACTTTGTACCAAGTTTCACTAAAATCGGTTCAGTACTTTCGGAGCATTTACAATTATTAGGAATATTTTACGTATTTTTTTCACACCTTGGGTTGCATTATTGAAGTTTTAGTAAGGATCCCTAATTTTTTTGAACATAAAATATAGTCTATGTTACTCAGGGTGAATGTAGCTTCCCAACAGTGAAAGAATTTTTGAAATCGGTTCAGTAGTTTCGGAGCCTATTCGATGCAAACAAACAAACAAACAATCAAACATTTCCTCTTTATAATATTATTATTATAGTATAGTATAGAATAGATAAATTATTAGTTTCTATGCTTTGAGTACTAGCTAGTTTAGTTAGATCAAGTATGTAACCTTTTCATACAATCAATTTAACTATGTAGAAAATAAAACAACCGAAAATTTACAAATAAATAGAATATACCTTAGAAGGTAACGTAATTTTGAATTATAAAGATTGTAACTAAAAAATCTAAATAAGGACAGTATAACGTAAACTAAACTTTCTTTGTTTTTGTAAGTAGAAGAATCCAAGAAAAACAAATAAGGCTTATAGGTGATTTGGGAGTAAGTGCATGAGCAGTAAAGGGCGGGTTAGGTTACGGCTGCGGAGCTTTACGAGTCACAAACCCTCTGGAAGAACTGCAGATCACCTCCTTCTTTGCGTGCGAGCGTTTTATACGCTTTGTTTATATGTTACAGTTTTTAAGATCGGATGTTATGGATGTGGTAGGAGAATTGGCTTTCATTTTTATTACCTACAATAAAATTGAACAAGAAACGTTTATATTAATGGGTTCAGCCTTGTACTAACTTTTTATTTATTCTATAGGATGACCAGCAGTTTATGAAATTAATGAAATTGAAAGTTGTACATGTACTTAAAAGCTAATTAGAGGTTCCAACTAATAAATACACCGTTATTAAGACTCAAGACATGTAGCTATTCCAAGACATGAAGCTATAATAGGTACTAGTAAATAATGAACATGTGTTTTTAGCACCTCCTCTTACACCCTGAATATGGGCTGGTAACGATGATGAATTGAGGAGGAGGTAAATTGAGGAGATCGGTTGGCTCGAATAGTGAGTTATCCTACCCAACACAACAAAATAGGCGCGCTAGACGTCGAGTTGCGGAAAATAGCCCGTTGCACTAATTAACTAAACTAAATGATTTGTAAATATTGAGTAATTACTTGCAAGAACTAGAGAAGACACCTCGCAAATATTCCATGCGCCAACGTGGCAAGAAAGAAAAACAAAAGACGTGCGTCGTGACCACTAATTCATACTAGTATAAGTATGGTTCTTGGGTGTCGTTTCTATGTACGCTAGTACAGTAGCCAGCACATGAAGCTGGGCATAATGCCCTTGTGAGCGCCTTTATTCCATAGTAGTAGGGCAGTAGGGTAGGGACTTTTATCTACACTCTTTCCATACCTAAAGGTTCCCTGGCAGAAATTGCTACCTTAGCAATAAGGCCGCCTTTTGACTCTTCTGTTTTGTCCGTATTGTTTTCTGTGTACTGAGTGCCGAGTGCGAGTTTTGCAACCAAAGTAAACGCGCTCGAAATCGAGAGCGTAAACGCGATTTTGTATGGAATTGAAACTACGCCATCTGTGCACAGTTAGCTGAACTAAAATTTCTCCATACTAAATGCACGTTTACGTCGCGTCGTCGTTATCGAGCGCGTTTAGTGAGTAAAAAACTCGCACTTGGCACTCTGTGTCTTTAGTCAATAAAGTATATTGTATTGTAGAGGCGAAACTCTTAATACGATTGTCCAGTCGCATGTGTTGGCTACTGTGTGCCGAGTGCGAGTTTTGTAACAAAAATAAACGCGCTCGATATCGAGGGCGTAAACGCGATTTTTTATGGAATCGAAAGTCACCATCTATTGACACTTCGCCGAAGCAAAATTTCTCCATACTAAATGCACGTTTACGTTGTCGATATCGAGCACGTTTCGTGAGTAAAAAACTCGAACTTGGCACTACAATAGTAGGTGAATGGGTACCTCCTGGTGCCGGCCACCTCGACGACCTTGCATCGCGACCGCTTCCACCAGCAGGGCTGCAGCGTCCAGTACGAGGACGACGCGCTCCGAGCCCACCCCTCCTCCGGGAACAGCAGCACCTGCCACACAAACACATACGGCATTTCAGTACTTCTCCCAGCTGTTACTATCAGCTTACTATCTAAAATTCAAAGATTTTGTGCCTCACACGACTATTGAGCACATTGCAATTTTTTGAATAACGTATCTTCACAACTCTCCGAGATATATTTCTTTATAATGATTTAAACATACAGTAAAAAAAGATTTTTGAGAGGAGATTTTTCTATTTATACTATTTAATTTTTTGTGATATAAAACTACCTACCTACTTTTCTAGAGCGAACGTAAAGACATTTCCAATGTCAAAAGGTGCAAACCCACAGACGCCGTAAAAGGCCTGTTACATTAGCTTTTTATTTAAATCAGATATCATCCCGCTACCCATTTTTCCTGCAGACGGTAGGTTCACCTTTCAAACGCGTACTAATTGGAAATGCAATATTTTTCAACAAGTTAGACGGATGTCATTTCTGGACAGAAATGTAACTTGTAAAACCATACGACTTGGGACAACAATATTTTCGTTATGCGCTAACACAAAAGTACATAAATAAATACCTATATCTATTGTTTTTTTAGGCATAGAATGCATTTATCTGGTTCTCTAGAAATTGAAGATTATAAAACACCTAGCGATTAAAGTAAAAAACATTTTGTCCATAAATGAAAATACAACTCTATAAATTTTCATTTTCCATTAGCAAATTCCGCATTACATAGCGAAGTTCTCTCCTCCGCTCCGCACCAATCATTTCCAATAGGCGCTCAATTTGCATCGATGCTATCTTAGCAATCGGAGCCAAATTCGCAAAGCAATATTTTACCGCTGCTATCTTCAATCTAAAGTAAACTGGAGCGAGCGAAATGTTGAGTATGAATTAACTAAATTAGAAAACTTTTCAAGCCTTTCGACGGCGCTGAAAAATAGCTTTTTGACTAAAACTAATATTGCTAGCCAGAAACAAAACAGCGAAGTTGGAGTTGTAACGAAGTTGTTTGAGCGCTGGAGTTTACGGCCGCGGGCGGGGGGTTAACGGGAGGGGGTGTCGGTGTTTCCGGCTGCACCGTCATCGATAACGTAAACGCGGAAGCGAAGGCGGCCCGCGAGCCTCGAGCGCTCGATTGGCTGGCATTCCGTTTTCATTTTCTTCGCCTCAATATTTTTTTTCTCGTAAAGAGTTTTCCTGCTTTCGACAATATTGCGTCAGTTTCAAAGAGGCAGAGCGGAGTCGAGACGAAATCGCTTTCACATTGAGTGAGCACACTAATGATCGGGTTCCGCATCCGCACACGTCAGGCGGCCGCCCCGTGTCGCCCCGTCGCCGCCTCGTCACCGCACGGGCTCGCGTCCGTCCGCTCATCCGCCGGCGACCCTTTGACAGCACTCGCTACTACTTAATGGATTTAAAAGCATTTTATTGTTCTGTCGAAATTTCACATTACCTACGATTGTATGTAATGTAACAATCCGTTTTAAAAGAAAATAAATGTTTGAGTACGAACGATTGTACGACATAAAAAGTCTACTTTAAAAACTTGATTTTATTTTTTAAAATCCCAAGATAGAAATATAACTTGCTTAACATTTCATTGATGACTACAACATCACAAGACGCTTGGTCGTATGCGGAGATACTTGTTTCAGTAACACATAAACTTTGATAGCAAATTTATTTTCAGTCCCATTGGTTGGTACTTGTTCACGATTCTGCTGAAATAACCATTTCTCCTACGAATCGGTAGAATATAAATCATTATTGCTTTTGTTATCATTTATGATGAGAATCAAAGGAAAGGTCGTTAACTTTTTGATGTAGCTTACTTATCACTATCACTCATCATAGTGTTTGCTTTGGTCGGCAGGCCCGCCGCTAGCTATTTGGACGCCCGCGTGCAATGCTGATAATGCCGCCCCTACGCACTGATAACGACGACTTATCCACTGAGTTCAATAAGGGTTTTTTAGAAAAAAAAAGATCATAATATAACAATAGCTTTATTTCTTCATTTTTAATTAGTTTCACTTACAAATCAATAACATAATTATGAAAATATGTTTACTTGATATTTAGTTTTTTTTTTATTAATGTATTGTCATTTTTTACTAATAATAACTTATTTAATTACTGAAATAATGATCCAATGAAACAATGCAAAGCTTTAAGCTTCCAGTAGTGTATAGTCTGTTTTTTTTTAAATACAGTAAAGAAGTCATTCTCTGTAGTTTTTTCTGAATTTGGAAAATTCGTAGTATTGGTAATAATTTGTGTGTTTTTCTTCTATCGTCATTAGTATGAAAATTCCACCTGGACCTGATCACACTTTACCTATACTGGCAGGCCACGAATCAGGAGCATCATCACCATCTAAATTGCTAAATCACCAACCGGTTCTTCAATTATAGTACCTAGTTCTCTTTTTTTTTGCTGAAATCTTCTTCTGAAGAATATTCTTATTTTTCTTCAGACATTTTCATAACTTCAGGAAATAAAGCTGTGTTTGTTGAAGCGACACGTCAACATTTTTTTGACACTCCATTTCCTTATTTTGTGCCATGCTCAAAATTTTCATTACTAAGGAACTGGACAGATTTTCTTTCTGTGCTTCCTTTCCTCGTTTTTTTTGTTGGAATGGGGCTCCTTTTCTCCTTTCCTGTGACCCTGAAATTATTTGTAAACAGATATCCGCTCACGTGACCCAGTTAACCAGGGATTAACAAATGAAATCATCCGTTAATCGACAATGTAAACTAACGATTAACAATATAAAACACTCGTTGATTGACCTTGCAAACTCCTGGTTAACAAGGCCATTTTTGCTCACAGCTGTTGAAAAATGATCCTTTTCTTCTAAATAACTAAGTCTAATATTGTTATCGTACTTGCTTCGTATTCTCTATTAAATTTGACGTCTAAAAAACCGGCAACACAAGCCCACCACTAGCAAAATTAAAAAAAAAAACAATGTCAAAGTGCAGTCTGTCAGTTGACCGCACGGAGTACGTCACGTCGCGTGTTATTGAAAAGTTTTGTGGGTTTTTTAATAATAATCTGACGGAAATACACTTGTTTTTCGGTAAGTACACACTTAAATCTATTTTATTACAAGTTGTCACAGGTATTGAGGTTTGTTTTTGAGTTTTGAACAATTTTGTAAAAGTCGCGCTAAAAATTCATAATCTCCATTTTCACGACTCTATATATCAAAAACTGGATCGCTTTTCAAATAAAATAAGCCATAGTAGCATGACTCATTCATTCAGCAACCCATAAATCAACACTTGATAGTGTTTTTGTAAGAAACCAAGGCACAATGAGCGTTTTTGTGCCACTTGACGCGGCGCGCGCTCGGTTTAAAATAAACAAATGGATCGCGGGCGAGTTACGGTAGGTTGAGGCGGCGAGCGCGGCCGTTCAACTGGGTATTGGGATGGCGGCCTTGGGCACGTGAGCGGTTAGTAAGTGGGCATATTATATTTAAAAAAAAACTAATTTTCTATGCAGTAATAGGCTGAAAAAGATACAGAGGCAGGCCACGAGTGGGGTTCGATTCGAACCCACGACTTTCACAATCCAGACGTAAATCTTAACCTCTGGACCACCACCGGTCTGCTGGCACTGGGTATAGATACCGTGCGCTGAATAGTTTTCCGAAATATTACCTAGATTGTAACTATGATGTTGGCCCTGCTCGCGTTCAAGTAAAACTGTTTTAGGGCTCACGCTCATTCGATTTCGAATCAGATCGGACATTCTTGTGATGTATTCGTGCGAGCTCTAAAAAAGTAGCGATGCGATGCGAATTAGCAGTTATATGTGGGAGTGGGAGCCCTTATACATATTTGTGCTTATATTATACTTTATTGAATCTTACAGAAAAGTAAATTTAAAAACCTAATAAAAGAAAAATTCCGATTATGTCCGCACGCGCGAGCGATAGAGTAATCACAAACAAATATGTAAAAAGAATAGAATATAACTACTTTATGGCACACCAGAAAAAACAGTACAGTATCATTCACAAATAATTTAATTTAATAATCCTATACTATTGCAAAACAATATTAGGAAATGTGCCGATAGTAAATAAATAAATTAACATAGGAATACTTACCAACTAACTATTTCTTTTGCACTTATTATGCACTGTATTCACTTAATGCAATACCTACTTAGTTATTACATGAAATACTGTCACAATGAATATTATATATTTTAGTCACTGCAGCACTATGATTTCCCGAGAAAGCAAAAATCGCTTGTTGTCTTGTTGCCAGGAACGCTCGAGTGATGAATGAGCAAGGGCAAGACCATCTCTCATAAAGGATCGGCAAAAAAAATCCTGCCTGGGCTAGATAGACAATAGACGATATTTTTTACCGGGTATTCCGGGATCTGGTCAACATTTATTGCCACCAGATGTTGCTATTCGTAGATTAACAACGCCTGCAGGCCACTTAAATATATTTTTTAGAACAATAATGTATTTGTTTTTGAAGTTATCGATTGTGCGACGCACTGGTTTGTTTTTTTTTCTCCGTGCATGTGACAAAACTTGCCCGATTTGCCGCCCCCCTGACCGTGCCGCCCGCGTGCGGTGCACGCCTTGCACGCCCGCTTGCGGCGGGCCTGTTGGTTGGTAAAGGATGAACATAGGAGAGATAAAAAAAAAGGTAAATAAGTAGGCGTGTATTTAATCAATACGAGTACTTAGCCTCAGGCATTTATTTGTTTAGTTAGATTGCCAACTTACCTAGTTGGTAGTACGTGTAGTGCCTTCAAAGCGGTCGCGTCGCGGATTCGATTCCCGCCCAGAGCAAACATTTGTGTGATGAGCACTTGAGTTTGCCTTGTGTGTGTCTGGATGTTGTATATCTATATATATCAGCTGTCTGATTGTGACCCATAGTACAGGCTCTGCCCATGTAGTTCGGAGTTAGATGGCCATGTGAGATGTTCCCACATATTTATTTTATTTACTGCCGCTAGGCACTGACAATTTTCATAATAATGCAATAACAATTTTGATAGATAGGGTTCGTCGTGGTCGCCATATCGCGGTCAAGCATGTCATAAATAGATCCGGCCATCCTAAGCAAACCGTTGTAATCGAGCATACACATGGACGTAAAAGAATGATCATATCCGGACAAACCAGGCCCGTCCCGCGGCGCAGACAGATTGAAATGGACGGCGATTTATAGCCTTTTTACAGGTTTTAGGATTCTCGTTTCATTCATACGTCAATGGATATAAATAATTGGTGATACATTGATTGGTGTTTATGTATGTTAGTCTGTAAGGTATTTATAATATAGGCCTCTGTTACTATAAAATATGTAAGGAGGTCTATATGTAAATATTGCCTGAAATAAATGGATTTATTTATTATTATTATTATTGAATTTTGCATGTTGATGTGTTGAACCCATGATTGAAATCTTGTAGAAGCTTTGTGTTCTTATTAAAATATGACTAACGTAGTTGCGTGTTTACTAAATGTACCTTGTGGAGACGCCAGTGACGTCACGAGCTTGTCTATCTTCGGGTACAGTTAGGAGGAACAACTTACAAAGTGTCTACTACTAAATATACCTCTGCAAGACACGCCGACTCGACCTACATCGGGTATAGATAGTAGCACCATTTAAAAATAAATCGTTACTAAACATACCCTGCATTGATTATAGGAGCCTGCTTGGCTTTGATCGGGTATAGTTAGGACTGCACTTTTTTTATTGGTAGCTACTATCTATACCCGAACATAATTCGTAGCTTTCGTTACTCTAATCGTCTCTGTCGCGCACCGGCTTCGCGTGCTATAACCCTTAACTAGGCAGAGCCTGCACTATGGGTGTCAGACAACTGATATACATACATATATAATTATATAATATCCAGACAGAAGGCAAACACAAGTGCTCATCACACGAATGTTTGCCAACTAGGCTACGGGGCCGTCCATCACATCATTATATCATATCACTAACCATATATACTTAGTGTTTAAGTAACAATTAATTAATAAACATACCCGTTCATTGCATTTAAGTCGGGCGCACTAAGTAGTTCAAATATTTTATCATGCTATTTATTCTCGAACACAATCCTATAGGGAGGTACATTTTGTAGACATACGATGCTAGCATTCAAAATACTATTCACTCCTAAGCATACCCGATTATGAAATCACAACTCGGATATACTTAGTAGTTAAAATATTTTGGAAGCGCTGTACTAAGGTATAGTCGCGCCCTAAGGGTGGAGGCTGATCCCTAGCTGAATGAAATACGGATATAGGGAAAACAATCACACGTTTATTATATTAGTAATACGAAATATTTTACATTTGCTTTTTGAAGCATGAAAATGGCGTCCGGCTCGTAGCACGGGCTACGGCCATCTCTCTCATCAACGAAATTCAAACAGATATTACTTTACATCTTTATAAAGCCTCAAACGCAAAAAGAGGCTGCCAGCATGAAACGGCGTGCATGAAGAACACATGCACACCACATCCCGCCCGGTACAGCTAAAAAAATAATATTTGCAATACCATTGCAAAAATTTTTTTTTTAACGATATTTCGTTACAAAGTTCTGTCCTAAGCTAAGCTACCTGCCTAAGGATGGACAAAACATCACAAAGTCACAGACATGTCAAAAACTGACTGCTGCTACCAGCTAGTTGGTGTTTTATTGTTATCCAACCAAGTTGATCAAAAACCATCAAAAAAGAATCAACACAGCTAAGCATGTCTGTCTACAGTTAATCCAAACAGACATTCAATAAAATTTTGAAAAAGTATACTAAACCTATTTGTGTCGGATACTATGAATAAAATAATATTAACTAGTTATTAATAATTCAATAGTCACCAAATAATCAATTTAGAAAAGTTATAAAAATAAATTTGAAAAAGTTGGACGACCACTGATTTTCAATAACAAATCATAATATATATCTATAGTAAACGTTCACGACTATCTCGAATATCAAAACCTAGCTTTGGGCAAGACATGGGAATGGGAGCTATTTTCTTTCTTCAGCTCCAACCTATCCTCTGAAAAGATTACTGGGGAATTTACCTAGCTGTGGTACCGGTAACGAGAGTACTCAAAGTCATGAACCCAACCAAAGTTCCTCCACAGCACTACGTGCTTGATGTGGAGTGACAGTAAATATTCCGTCACGGAACACACCTAACTAAGCATCATCCCAATTAACCCCAAAAAAAACTACCCAAATTCTAGTTAAACGCGCACGTTTTTCTTTCTTCATACCGTGTGGTCATCTAGATTTAAGTCGTCCAGCTTTCTCGAAGGGTCATCATATCAGAAATGATCATCATAGTAAATTCGTCATCAGTTTTTTGTTTTTTTTTTTTTTTGGTTAATCTGAAACATTTTAAAGCATTAATACAGGAAAACACTCGTCCATCCTAACCAAACCTAACAAGACAATAAAGAATTGAAACTAACCTACATACATTTACTACATTTTATATATTTTAGCGTAAAAATTAATCAAAAATTCATATATTTCAATGTTTACAAATTGTTTGACATAATTCCGTCAAAATTGTCACGAGTCATTTTGTTCATGACACAAACAAAAATACTATTTGCCGAGCAACGAACCTATCACCATGACTACGTCAAATTACGAAAATAATAATAAATTAAATCAAAAAGGGAAAATCTGCTAAATTATTTACACAATATTACACTTTCTACGCTAATTCTACAAACTAGGTAGGTAAAAAAAACGGCGACTCTTCAGTCGTCTCTCCACTTCGCACTCTTCTAAAACACATCTTGAATGAAAGCATCGGAAAAATAGAGGGTATAACATCGACACATTTGCTTTTAGCAGCAAATCACATGAAGCTCTCCAAACTTCATAAAGGCCTCTTCTTGAAACCTGTATGGACGCACTTGATACAAACAACACGACTTATCTTTTAAAAATGAATCCTTTAGGCATCAAATAACAAATGCGCCTGCAACAACTGCAACAACGTGCGGCAAACATCTTCGTAAGGGCATCAACGCTCCTCGTCATGGCTGCCATCATCTTCGTATTTCATCTTCTTCGTCATCATCGTGGTAGTGGTGGGGGCATCAGATAATAAGCAGCTCTGCCGCTTCGCCTCTGTGCGAGAGGCACTTAATCGAACACAAGCCTCCACCAAGTCGCGCCCTAAAGGTGGAGGCTGATCCCTAGCTGAATGAAATACGGATATAGGGAAAACAATCACACGTTTATTATATTAGTAATACGAAATATTTTACATTTGCTTTTTGAAGCATGAAAATGGCGTCCGGCTCGTAGCACGGGCTACGGCCATCTCTCTCATCAACGAAATTCAAACAGATATTACTTTACATCTTTATAAAGCCTCAAACGCAAAAAGAGGCTGCCAGCATGAAACGGCGTGCATGAAGAACACATGCACACCACATCCCGCCCGGTACAGCTAAAAAAATAATATTTGCAATACCATTGCAAAAATTTTTTTTTTTAACGATATTTCGTTACAAAGTTCTGTCCTAAGCTAAGCTACCTGCCTAAGGATGGACAAAACATCACAAAGTCACAGACATGTCAAAAACTGACTGCTGCTACCAGCTAGTTGGTGTTTTATTGTTATCCAACCAAGTTGATCAAAAACCATCAAAAAAGAATCAACACAGCTAAGCATGTCTGTCTACAGTTAATCCAAACAGACATTCAATAAAATTTTGAAAAAGTATACTAAACCTATTTGTGTCGGATACTATGAATAAAATAATATTAACTAGTTATTAATAATTCAATAGTCACCAAATAATCAATTTAGAAAAGTTATAAAAATAAATTTGAAAAAGTTGGACGACCACTGATTTTCAATAACAAATCATAATATATATCTATAGTAAACGTTCACGACTATCTCGAATATCAAAACCTAGCTTTGGGCAAGACATGGGAATGGGAGCTATTTTCTTTCTTCAGCTCCAACCTATCCTCTGAAAAGATTACTGGGGAATTTACCTAGCTGTGGTACCGGCAACGAGAGTACTCAAAGTCATGAACCCAACCAAAGTTCCTCCACAGCACTACGTGCTTGATGTGGAGTGACAGTAAATATTCCGTCACGGAACACACCTAACTAAGCATCATCCCAATTAACCCCAAAAAAAACTACCCAAATTCTAGTTAAACGCGCACGTTTTTCTTTCTTCATACCGTGTGGTCATCTAGATTTAAGTCGTCCAGCTTTCTCGAAGGGTCATCATATAGCGTCCGGCTCGTAGCACGGGCTACGGCCATCTCTCTCATCAACGAAATTCAAACAGATATTACTTTACATCTTTATAAAGCCTCAAACGCAAAAAGAGGCTACCAGCATGAAACGGCGTGCATGAAGAACACATGCACACCACAGTATACCCGACCAAAACTCTACAGGTAATCTCCACAAGGTACATTTGTAAACACTTGGAGCGCATCATTCACTCCTAAATATTCCCGATCATGACACCCCAACTCGGGTATATTTAGTAGTGCGAATATTTTGAAAGCGCCATGCTAAATATACCCGACCAAAACCCTATGGGGAGTCTCCACAAGGTACATTTAGTAAACACGCAACGTAGTTAAAAGCGTAGTTAGTTTAAAGTCAATTCTTAGCCGGTAGTAGGACATTTTTACCCAAAGTAGTACCCTTTTCTAAAATTTTAATTGATAAATAAAGCTATCGAAATGTCTAGATATTTAATACATTCAAATATGCAAGACATTTCATATTCCGTAAACTTATCAAAATCCCGTGAGCTTATCCCAGCGTGGATATTTTAAACTAGTAAAGTAAAATGATGGCATTAGCGAAATCCCTGAGGCAGTAATCCTCACGTCGTATTCATAGTCCAGACTAAATCCAATTACCACGAGCACCGCTCGGCTGAGAGCTGCTGCACAGCGCGACAGCTCGCTGGATCTTACGTAAGCTGTCCCTATATTATATCTATTTCAATAAATAACCTAAGTCACAAGTTTACAACTGCTGCGTAAAGTAAAATAATTCTTATTTGTTACCCAATTACAATTCGGACGTCCTCTTTGTTACTTGCCAATTTTAGCTAAACACTTGCTACGAAATATCGTAGCCGTCGCGCTACGACTGCTACGTCGTAGCTGTGACTAGATAGACGGATTATACTAACAATCTTTTTATTTTACATAATAATATAGAGTAGTAGTAGCAACGTATGCGAAGGATTTGAATTTAAAAATGTACTCATATTTCGTAATCAACTGTTGGTTTCCTGAATAAAAATGTATTTATTTATTATTATTATTATTAAGGATAGTACTCCTTACTATCTTTCGCATATTTACTATGTACATTTTTATGAAAATCTTTTTTTTGGCACTGCTGGATTCCCTAGTGCTTGTTTCAGGCGCATTTAACTTTTTCTCACTATAGTAGCGTACAATACAATGGTGGTTGTGAAGTAAGTTGGCACATCCAGACTCCGGTGCTCAGTGGTTCGCTGAGTCGTGGGTCGGCAGTGTCGAGAGCCCGGACGTGACTCTCGACGGCTGCTTTGATCCTGGCCTGGACTGCAGATATACATTTAAATGCCAATACTATTTGGAAAATAGGAAAAAAGTTTTTGAAGAAACATAGTATTTACAACGTCATTGTGTCTAGAGATTGTCTAGAGTGGACAGAAGTTATCTAAAGCAACATAATAATATATTAATAATATACCTATTATTTTCATTTTCTTGCGAATCAGTATTTTTCTTATTTAGAGGTCACTTTATGGCAACGTAGAGAATTCCTTGTATACAATACAAGAAGCATTATAGACGTATTCAGAACTTTTATTTTTACTATTATGTATATTAAATAATGGTACAAGTATAACTGTAAGAACATAATTTGTTAAATAAAACTCGATTTAGATAGATATTGGAGAATTTTTCTAGGCTCGTATAACCCCACTTTTCCTAGACTCACTCACTTTGTAACGCGCGAGAATCTAAAGAAGATTTACGCGACATAATGACAGAATTACAATGACTCATATGTCTACAGCCTACTGAAAGACACGGGTCTTTCCATTTACAATTAAATCCAAACGCGAATTCGACTTGAGCAGGACTTGTATGCTTAACAATTTGGTAAAGTTCCCTGGCACGTCTGACGTCACAGGAGGGTCCTCAAGCGGCTGCGGGTGCGCAGCGGTCGGGACGGCGCCGGAGCGGAGCGGTCGAGGGCCGGAACGTGATGATCCGCTGCCAGCTGCGAGATGCGAGATGCGAGCCAACACGACACAATCGACAAACGCTATCGCAACTGATTTGCAGCGGAATGTTTTCTGATTATGAATAACATAAAAAGATGAAATAAAAGGAGAGGAAATTAGAAGAATAAAATGTATTTTTGGTTTTACTTAGAAAGCAATAGGTATTTGTTTTGTTTAGCAACACGTAATTTTAATTAAAGGAAGTCAATACTTTACAATTAGCATAGAAGAAAATAATAGTAGGTACTAACCCGTACAATTAGGCTGAGAAGTTAACTTAATCAATCAGAAATATCTTGAAACATAATTTTTTAGACAAAAACAAAAACAAGCGTTTAATAATAATGTTGTTTTTGTTATGTATAAGTTTTAAGTAATAAAAACCATAGCGGTTACCGGATAGAAATTGCTACCTTAGCAATAAGACCGTCTTTTGTGGATATGGATTTCTCTTTATATGATGTGTGTAAAGAGTATATTTTATTATGCTGTAATACATACGTTAAATTAGTTTAGTTTGTTTTTGTTCTAAAAATAAAACATGATGCGCTAGTAGAGATGGCTGCTGTCGAAATTGTATGTAATTGTTATGTTAAAAAGTCTGCATACACCGCACCGTTATATCGTGAGTTGTATAGAGTTAAATCTCTACAATCCTCCATGTATATTCAATGATATAATACAGCCATTCTCAAAGTGTGTTCCGCGGAACCCTGGGGTTCCGCGATACTTCTGTAGGGGTTCCGCAAGAATTTAGTAAAAAAAGGTCATTGTGTACAATTCACACATAGTAGAAATAAAACTTAAAAAAAAAATTGGCTTTGAGATAATGAGACGAATGTAAAATTTCGGGAAGAGGATAATTGTAGGTTTTAGTAATGATCATAGTGATACAACAACACTTCCTCGCAGAGTGTCCAATGTTTTCGATGCCCAGATGGGAGATTATAGGCACAGACAGGATAGAAATGAACGACTTAGCTGAACTAACGTTAGAAAACATCTTAAAGATTTCGTAGGGCTACCGGTAGGTTTGAGGGGATGACGCAGGGGCAGCCAGTAAAACCAGAGCCCCTTGATGGTGCCATGATGCTAGAGGCAGAACTACTAGTCTTCGCGAACCTGATAGAGGAAGGAAAACTGTGAGGCAAGCTCTCAAACCCTTCGGATGCACGGTGGGCTGGGGCGGTGCGGCGGGCTTGAGGGGTAGGGGCCCGGTAGACACCAAGCCGACACCATGGCCATCCGCCCGCAGCTCGTCCGTCCGCGCATCCCCGGTTACCGTACTTGCGACTGGGGGCCTAGGGAAGCGGGCCGCGCGACGCATTCTTGAAGGCGATGCGCGCGGATAGGAGAGGAAGCTTACTACAAACGGATGAGTGCCATCATCAGGCAAGGATTAGGGGTGAAATAGTTCCTATACCGGGAGCTGACCACCCGTCTGCGCCACTCACAGACGTCCTGCACATAGATAAATAGATACATATTGATACAAAGTTTGATATCTCGCCGATATCTACTTGTGACTGTTACATTTTACTTTTATTATGCTTATTAATGAAGAATACACTTTTGAAAACTATTGTTTTATTGTAGGGTTCCGTCAAGTATTTCGCTTTGCAAAAGGGTTCCGTCACCTAAAAAGATTGAGAAGCGCTGATATAATAAATTGGTGATTCGATTCAATAGGCACAATGCAGGCGATTACACCCGGTCATAAAGAGGATCACATTCAGTAGTGCCGGTACACATCGGCTGGCGTTTGATTGGATTTGAATACCAACGTGCGCCGGTCGCGGTCCGAACCAATTAATCGCATCGGCTTTGGAGTGCGTGTGGCCGACTTCACTATCTGACAGTTCACTATAATATACGCGTTTGAAAAACGCTGACATTAATTATTTTTATATCAACCATCAGAATGTGTACCTAAGTCTACACTAGTCTACAGTATGTCAAATAATACTAGTCGCACTTACCTAGCTGTACGTACAGTCAGTAGCATAGATTGTTACCCAGCTGCGCCACAGTAAATGTATTTTTTCAGCTGTTTTAACGTCGTCGTTTATGATTTTTCAAGACACCGATAGAAGCCAGCACTTGAGGTTGGATGAAATTCACCTCTACGGCTACGGAATACGGGCGCTCTCAAGATCAGCATGTCCAGCCGCATGTGCTGGCTACTGTACACTATGTACGTCTGTCTGAGGTACACGTTGTAATTAATTTATTGCGAAGTTAGATGGTGGCGCAGTTGTAGAGATTACATCGATTTTTGGCAGCGGGTGTATACCTAATTCTAAATCAACCTGTATGTAGCTATGTCTGTCTACACACATAGCTTAGTAGTTCATATGTTCATAAATATCTCACATTTTATATTTTAATAAATAAAATAAATAAATGTGAGATATTTTACTATAACAGACAGAGTCTGTGTATAAATAATACATGTTTATTTAAATAGACAAAATCCAGACAGAGAGAAAAATACATCATTCTAAATATGTACATAATTTTGTGCGAAATTCGATCTCACGAACTTATGCTTGGAAGGTTGGCGCATTATCCAACCTGCTTTCCTCTCTGCTCTTCAAACAAATATCTAATACTAATATGTAGGTAATGTGAACACAATCGTTATACTGCGAATGGAGCATTAAACAATTAATGGCATATTCCACACACTGCGTATGTAACTGATCGAGACAGCGTCTAGGAAATCTGACATAAAATCAGTAACCCGACTGACGTATCCTCAGTGCGCGACTGATTGCGCAGTAATATGTGGTGACTGATCGCGCGAATACCAATATTGGAGTGAGGTTAACATGAAAAGCTGAGAAACTTAATATTGTATATACTCGCTTTATTCCATGCCGGGGTATGCAGCGAAACGAAAAATGTGTTATTCTCACCTAATCAAAGTTACGTTGATGGTGTTGATGCCCCCCGGTCTTATGAGAGTATTAGTTTGAAAAATATATAAATCTTATTACTTTACTTGATGTATATCAATATTTTATTAGATTTTGAAGAGTGATTGCAATTACTTTAAATTTAAATACTCCTTTGACTGAATTGAACACTGTGTATTACTTGCGCTCGTCAGTTGCAAAAGCCGGCATTCTCTGGTTCCGGCCGATTGACGGCGGTGAAGGCGTCCGGAGTACGGACGACCGCAAGAGCTTTTGAATATTTATGCGGGAGTCTCGCTCAAAGTATGGACACTTCTATTTACTATAGAATATCTATCGTTATCTTGACGTAAGTTACTACGATAGAACGATAAACGCCTATTTTAATTTAGACTTCAAGTCGCCTTATTCAGAACTTAGATTTTTTATAACTTTTTTTTATAAATTTCTACCATTTACCTTCTAGATAACGTAAATAGTGGGGCACAGTGGAGTAGATAATTTTACTTGGTAGAATTTTTAGGTATGTTATTTTATCACTCGAAAACTTATTGTCCCGAAATACAACTAAATAAATATAAAGTATCGCAACCATGACACAATGAAAAACAACATCATTTAAAATCTCTCGTGTTTTTCTCGCAATACCTGTGCGCAATACAGACTTTCAGGGTGCATTGGTTGTTCTTGTTCAGATCCACGTAGACACATTTGTTCCGTATCAAACAAATGGCAATTTTTGAAGATGCAGCGACCAACTGACAAAGAGAGTGCTCTGGACCACTTTGCCTTTGGCTACTGGAAATATTTAGTGGGGAATATAGTTGGGAAGCCAAATGGACGTCGCTTTACCCGGGGGAGCGCCGGGCTCCAATCCGACAACTCCTGGGTGACCGCGCTGTAGGAATTGCGATACTTACAACTACACGACTATAATTTACTGCATTTACGAGTATATCGCTCTGTGGTAACTATATTTACGAATATATTATTAATTGTATTGAATTGTAGTGATGCGTGTAACACAATAAACAAAAAAAACCCGCGGAAATGATATAGAAAACTGCCTAGTTTTGGCTTTGGCAAAGTCGCGTTGTTACAAAAAGTACATTATACTGTGCAATATGCATCTCCGCCAAGTGATTGTTTGCGAGAGCAGCGTGAGGTGAATGAACTTTAATGCGTAGAGCAGATTTAAAAACATATATAATTTTTTTTGCATTTAGTCTTATGTACGTCACTAACACTATGTCTAAAGGATAAATTATACTTATCCTAACACCCTATATTACATGACTCGTATGATACCTACATTAAGAATTGGGGTAATTCAATCCTAGCCTGAAACTACACGACGACTCCACTACTAAAAACATTTTTTTATTATTATAAAAACAAAACATGCTTAGGGTAAATACAAAACTGCATATACAGTTTGATTTCTACGAATTAATTCCATTAATTTAATTCCAAATACATTTTTGGGTCAGTCAGTATACGTTCAAAATAACCGGGTAAACATGCGCCCGAAATGAGCGCTAACGAATGTAACCAGCAGTGTCGGGTGTTGGTGCATTTATCAATACCGGGAGGGTTAATGAAATTTCGCGGAACACGGCGGTTCAGCCCCTGTATGCAGCGCGGAAACCGAGCTGCACTACTCCTGTGTTGAACTCGATAACATCTCCTGCTTTAAATAAACAAATAAATCCATTTATTTCAGGCAAAATAAAAAAATTCATTCCATATTTGCAATACGACAGATGAACGAAACCACGTTCAAGTCGGGTGAAGTTTAATCCGTCGTACTTTCTCGACACAAGCATAGGCCAATTAAAAAAAAAAGAGAACGAAACCACGTAGTGAGCGTTTCAATTGACTTTTATTTATACTCGTAAATAAAAAAGGTCACTCTTGAAATAGAATGGGAGCAATATCCAACAAAAATCCCTTTGAGATATTCCTAAGAATGCCTAAAGCTAAATCACGAATATTTAACCCCAGTGCTTGAAAGACACCTTGAATAGGCGCTTCCCAAGGGTATTTACCTAAGAAATATAATATAGATAGTTTGTAAGTATTTCAACCTAAATCAATAACGTACTAGTTCAATCGAATTTCGAATGAAAAGGGAATATATAAATAAAACGCTAACGCTGTTTAATAAAACACACAACTCCGATCAGAGATCGTTAAATTAATGCAATTTAACCAACAACTATTTTCAACAACCATTTTCTGTTCTCGCGATAACAGTACGAACAATTTGCTATAAATTAATGGTTTATCTATTCCGTTTCTAATATCAATTATTTATTCCAGGGAAAGTTACTTTTAAATTTGAAAGTTGCATTTGATAAATAACTTTCAAGATAATTGCTTACAATTACAATTACTAAACAATTACAATTGCTTACAATTGCTTACATTCATTAATTTTTGCTTACAATTGCTTACATTCATTAATTTACAAAGAAGCTTACAATTCAGCAAAACAAGTACTTACGTGGCGAAGCTTAGAAATTGACCTCAAATTAGAATTTAATTAATGAATACACTTGACTTCCAAAAAAGAAAGTGTACAGATAGGCATCCTCAAAGCTGCAAAATCATCGAGTTATTATTATTACCCTAGCCTACCAGTCTACTAACTGAAATTGGTCAAGTATTCAAACTCATTTGAAACGGCAAACGGATCAAACGTTCGACCGCCCGCAGAGCGAAATATGCGACCATTGTCAGTGCATTTTACAGCGTGTTTGCAAGTCCAGTGCAGTGGGAGTGCGGCCCACCCGCAGGACCTAACTGCCAATTTACAGGCCACAAAGGTGTCTACGCGTGGCCGGAGACGGTACAGTCGGACACCCCTATTGGCGCTCGCGCCCCACCGCCCCAGATCCGCTATTGTGCATTTGACTGTAACGCTTTGACAAAAGCTCTTTAGAAACCCGTACTGATTACGCCCTACTAAGGTATACACGAGTAGAGTTTAGTCAAAATCGTATTGAAAGTAATTCGTTAGTGCAAAACAAACATATTTTATAAATCAGACTCATCATCAACATTTCAGCCAGTAGACGTCCACTGCTGGACAAAGGCCTCCCCCCAAAGATCTCCACAACGACAAAAAAATTAGACTACTCTAATTAATTTAATTAATTTATTGTGCTTATTTGAAAGTACATAAAATTAATAGCACGGACAGAAACCTGACTTTATTTACAGACACACAATATAAAAATTCCTAGAACAATTTTGTTTCTTGACTTATTTCAAAGTAGACTAGGAAGTTTACTTTAACAGTAATTATATTGTCTTTTCCAATTCCTCAATAATCAAAGATCAATAAATACTACGAGTAAAATGGGAAATAATTCAATTTTCTTTTCCGCAAAACACACAAGGAAGGCTAGGTTCATTACTCCCAGACGGCCGGCGCGAGACAATCACGTTACTAGAATCAACTCTCGATTTGTACACTAATAAATCAGTTTAAAATGTTTATAGCAACATCAATCGAGACACAAATTTTCTTTTGTAATGTTATGTTAACCGAGGATTGACGCAGAGCGGTGGGAAGATACCTCGATTTAAAAAAATCTTAATTATCGATGTGATCGCGTCATTGCATTGTGTAGGTATAAGGCGGTGCGTGATGTAACCAAGGCAGTTTTAATTAAAGTGTTTATAACATCCTCTAATTTTTTTACGCGTTTCTAGTATGAATCAAATATGTAGAGTATGCATTTTACATACGGAGTGTACCTAAATAGCAGCTTAGCAAATACTGAAACTTTATGGTTTAGTCAGCAGGTTTAATCAATTGTCCCTGAAACTTTTTCCGGAATCGAAAAAAAACCCTTCTCCATACAAATTGTCTCATTCAAATGACAATGTATGTTGTATGCTAAACTGCCACTTACACCCTACATAAAATAAAAAGGTGAAATTGTCGTTAAGCAGCTATCAAACTGAAACTACTAGAAAAGATCGATATTGGCTGTAGCGTGCTTTAGAAATGACGCAACCTTGATGAATATCTAATAAATATGAATCGCGATAAGCCTCAAAATTTCTTACATAATATATTTTTTACTGGTTGTTTATCAGAAACATAGTGGTAGTGTACTCATAGAACTGAGCAACTTTCCCTAAGGAGCATAGGTCGAAATCTCAAAATTAAAATTCAACTTGTCATACAGAGTGGTCGGTCACGTGACTGAATTTTTATGAAAAGTTGAATTTTAATTTTTAGATTTCAACCTATGTTCTTTAGCTCAGTTTCATGAGTTGCACTATGTTGCGAATATACAACCAGTTAAATTTCACGGTGTATAGGCACGGTGTGTACCTATACAAACAGACGTTGCTTACGGCCACAGCTGTCTAGGTTTAGACGGTAAATAATTCAGAAACGTTTCCAAAGTTTCCAAGGGCGGGACTTTTAATTGAAAGACAGCGCGCCGCGCGGGAGAAATCGCCTGTAATAATTCTATTTGCGGTCTGATTGAGGGTATTTTTCTTGTCGCGGCGTTGTTATGGCAACGAGGCGACACAACACAGGGCTGAAAGGGGTAAGTCCGAGGCTGTCTCTAGAGAAAAACCCTTTCGGACAGTGTTTGACGATATCAAACGCAGCTTTTAATGTTGACAAAGTATATTAGCGCTTTTACGAATCAAATGGCCATCATGTTGGTTTTATTTTATTGCAGTTTGATGTATTTATTACTATTTTCTTTACATTACGAAATATACAGATAATATCTAGATTTGTATAGGCTTTAGGTATTTATAGCAAGCAAATATTTTGACTCCTTATAGTACGTTCATACCAACAGTAATACTTGTACAGAAGTACAAGTACGCGGGGACATCTCAGAAGTAGAAGATTCCATTCCTTTGGGAATCGTACTCTAACTTACAGTACAACTGATGAACTCTGTTGCACGTGCCTCCGTAGGGTAGCTTATCAGATAATTGGCTGCACGGCGCGACACGCCGGGAATGCATTGACGGATCCCCTGGCTGCCGGTTACTGGTCGACAACCTACCGGCCACCACCGCTCTTCGCTACCTAGTGCTGAATGCTAAACAAGAACGCTTCACATGGAGATTACAGATACGGAATCTCATGAATTTTCAATCTTTCAACTAAAGATTTATTTCAAAGATTAGTTTTGAAATCATAAATAAAATACTGTTGTATAAATCGTAAATGTTACAAATAAATATGGTTACAAAAAATACATTTTGCGATTTCACTCAGCAATATGCACATTGCAAACATTGTGTTAACAAGTTTGACTTGAGAGTACTTAGCGGCATGTTTTTAGCTTCCAACTTTCAAAACTGCAGAGTTTGTTGTGATTCGAAAAGTTATCAAATTAAACAGAGCGCGTTTGAACCACCCCACGCCAGCGAAATTCAAATGTATCTGCTTACTATGCGCACTATCGCCGTGTACCAAAATTTGTACATTAAATGCCAAGATACGTTATAATATTCTCATTTAAAGTTGTTCGGCAACTTCACATCACAGATATTGTAATGACAGTACAAAGCTATGGTAACAAGGTTGAATGGGGTAACAGGAACTAATATCGGTTCATCATGCATGCATAAACTTGGAGGCAAAATGGCGAGAACAGGAGCGCTCACCCTCCCCGGAGTATTGTCAGCTGTTAGGCAACCATTATTATCGGCGGCTTACCTTGTCGGGACCTATTTCAAAAGGTTTTTTAACGAACATTTATCGTCCTCACCTTGCAAAAACCTTTTATATGAAATTCGTCTGAATTTACTAACAAGCTACGAGCTACGGTTGGAATTTGTGTGACTTTTGAAGATCTGTTCAGAGAAAAACGACTTAAAATAAAACTGTTGTAAGTATTAATATTTTTAAAATCGCATCGATGAAAACTAATTTAAATAGATACTACAGTCAGTTGATTAAATTGAATATATAATATACTTTGTCTAGTGTAGATAATGGATGTAGCTGTTATCAGTTATCAGGTACTCCCAATACGGTATTGTACTCGTACTGTCTTCTGTGTGTGTAGATTGTCCCCGGGCATGCAGCTAATGCCCAAGCTGCAGCGGTGCGGGGCATTGCCTTGCCCCGGGGCTATCTAATGGCATCTCTTTGTTTGCTGAATTAAATTGAACTCATCATTATTACTTGTTATTTTCAGTACAATATCTTGTAAATACTAACTAAAGCTTTGTATCTACTACACTACAACTATCTATAACAGTTCACTGCTAAACCAAGGCAGCTCCTTTGAAAGAGAGCTGTTGCCATAATCCCCGCGCTTGGCAGACGAGTTGGATATTGCAGTTGTGTTACATGGTGTAATATATGTACCACACATGTAACACAACCTAGCCACTTCGACTGCATTATCTGTGGCATCCATCAGGTTCTGCTGCGAGCAGGTGGCAGGGCAAGCAGGGCAGGACACTGGGTGGGCCATAGACTGCACCGTCCCAAACACACACTCCAAATTTGGGTTCTCCGAGAATCCCCACCTGAACATATTTTCATAATTAACGATTGGCAAAGCTACATCCCGATGAGTGTGGTCCCCCGAGCCCGGTAATGCACAAAGCGAGCATCGCCTGCGGTAAAAATCAAATGGTGTGGCGGCGGCGGCGTGGCGGGCGCACAGTTCGTTTGCTTTGCCATGCTAAATTTACAAATTTGTGGATTCCCATCCTCGTTATGGAGGGAAAATTGGCTGTGAATTTGTATTTTTATGATCTTTTATTTTATATTTTTGTAAATATTTTATTGGGTTGGAATGCTACTGAGTAGGAAAAAATAATATGGTGCTGTGTTGTATTATTAAAATGTACAGTCTATATATTAAATTGTAATTTTTGTACAACTGAAAATCTGAGTCAAGCACATTTGGAAGTTTTAAACAATTTCGGTTTATTTATTTGAGCCCATAAATCGGTTTACCTAACCAAATATTAAATTCAGATAATAACGTCGTGCCTGTTCTTATAATTAATACGTATCTTACCTATTTGTTACGTAGTTATATTATTACCGATAACCCGAGGTATGTAATTAAGTAATAGCTGGCAAGTACAATAAGGAGCCATCACGACATTACAGGGATGGCAGGTGAGGTGACAAAAGAGCATCACGATAATCGATAGCTCTATTATCATCACAACAATGAGGACATATCAGGGAGGGGATCAAAGCAACTGCATTCCTAAACATGTGATGCGTCAACAACAAAACTATTTTTCTATAGTTATTTTCTAAGTATGCTTTTTATGACGACACAGAATATTACCTACAGTTGGCAGGCAAGTACGGGAAATTTATTTTTATTCTGGCAAGCAGCTGAGGATTTTATGATGTGTCGGGCCAAATCCGTTAGTAGTGTCTAAAACCATTAGTGTATTCAATAAGAAAAAATGTTACTTTATTTTGGTAAACCTCAACAAATACTTTGAATGTTGCTCCACAAAGACATCGAATCCATAAAATCAAAACAAACACAACTTTCTCCAAATAGCAAACGATCAAAAGATGGCGTCTAAAATTAGCGTCCGAAAAGGAATCGCGGCGTATTTTCCCGGTCCCGCCCGTTCCCGCGCCGACCACAATATCATTAGAGCGGTCATCAAAACGAAATTGGGAATGAACGAGCGCCGTGCTCGGTTGATATCGAAATTATTGGACGCGATTAGGGCTGCCACTGTCAGCAGTCGCGGATAAAACCTCGACACCTGCCTCTTTTATTTCGTAGGTCGTCTGCTGTCGATGATGAAAGTCAGAAATGAAAAAAAAACCAATGATTATAATTTTTTTTTATGTATGCAAAAGATTTTTAGCTTTTCTGAAGAGAGGTAATGTCTTTTTGAACGAATGCACTTTCCTTGTGAACGTTGAATGTTGAATCGTTTATGTAACTTCTCATTTATTTTTCGTTATGTTTATTTCATTTATTAGAAATTTACAACTTTCAGGACTTCATAACTCTTAAATAAAACATGTCACAAAGAAAGTTAGAAAAAGGACTTCATAATTTTTGCGATATCATCTGCATGAGAGATATGAGAATGGGTAGCCCTAGTCTCGAAGTGATCTGCGATGCGGCGCCACATGGGGGAAAGAAACAAATAATAAACCGGCATATTACTGCCTTATGTTCTGCAAATAACCAATACAGCACAACTAGATTTGTTGACGTACAGCGGGAAATTCATACCGAGTCTATGGACTGGCGCCGGTTCATCGATATCGTATTTACAGAATGAAATGCATTTCAGAGAGGAAATGCATTGTATTGCTGTTACACAATATGAACAGGCATTTAATTAGACGCGTTTATATTGAACTGCAATAAGACAAAAATATTGTGACGTCATTTTAGATAGATTTTAACTTTTATCATTTCCGCATTCAAGTTCTCTTTTTAGGGTTCCGTAGCCAAATGGCAAAAAACGGAACCCTTATGGATTCGTCATGTCTGTCTGTCTGTCTGTCCGTCCGTCCGTCCGTATGTCACAGCCACTTTTCTCCGAAACTATAAGGACTATACTGTTGAAACTTGGTAAGAAGATGTATTCTGTTAACCGCATTAAGATTTACACATAAAAATAGAAAAAAAAACAATAAATTTTGGGGGCTCCCCATACATAGAACTGAAGCTCAAAAATTTTTTTTCATCAAGCCCATACGTGTGGGATATCTATACAGGACGTCCCACGGCTATGCCACATGGAGGGAAAGTACCTTAAATATTGTAGATAGAATATTTTACTGAAAGAAGACTTTATTTTATTTTTAAAAGCTATTAAAACTGCATTCATACATTTTTTAGTAATTACATGGTTGAACCGGGAATCGAACACGCTATACGAGAAAAAAAAATATCCTGTAGTTTTATCATACCGATCGAAAGGCTTCATCATAAGGGTTATTTTTTGCTAAATAACATAGTGTCAGAAATAAAAGGAAGACTAGTACCCAGACTAGACTAGTAATAGAGTAGTACCCATGAAACTGAACAACTTTCAGGAATATAGGTTGAAAAATAAAAATAATATTCTACTTTTCATGTAAACTCAGTCACGCGCCCGGCCACTTTGTATGACTATTTTTTTAATTGACCTATACTTGTGTCGAAAAGGTACCTGCGTCCTTCACTGGACTTGCGGGGGAGAGGAAAGCTCTACCCCAGAAAAGTCATTTACCAACGCGTCTAGGGGCCTCAAACCTAGGCCTAATATATAAATAGATACGGAAAAATATCCCCTCGTTCGACGACGCCTGAGGGGATCTGTCTCTGATTATTAGTTAAATTTCACGGTGTATAATCTTGTATTATAAAAGAAATGCACGTCTTATCAAAAATCTCACCTTACCAAATTTGAATCATCATCATCATCATCAATTAAATTTGAATACATATAAGTAAATTGAAATGTATACGAAATTATATTTAGCTTTAAAAAGCATAACAAAATGCAAGTCAGCGATAAGTGGAAGGTGTTCTCGGAATCACGGACAATGTTCCTCGTTAGGGCTCCGCTGGGTGCCTGTTACAGCGCAGAATGGAGCCGTTTGATTGCACCCAAACAACATCTAGCAGACACGACAAAGATATACCTGCATATGTTGTACAATATTGTACATAGTAGAACAACATAGATATGTTTTTTACTTTTTCAACAGATGTCGTCTGTTAGCGTATATTTACTATCTACGTTTCGTTTTTCGCTTCGATTTATAGACAGTAAACATAAATATGTTGTCGTAGTAGCAAAATGTTGTATTATAGAACACTTTTTTGGTTTCCTATTTACATAGGAATAATCATCCAAGAATATTTCATAAATACCTACCTTTCCGCCGCGGTTCCGCCGACGTTTACAGTTTTTCCCGTTAAAAGATAGCCTATGTTATTCCCCAAGGCAAATTTCCATTCACGATGTGTTGTGATTTACTTGTGACGAAATTTTCTATGATAATTTTGTAAAATATTATCTCTTGGTATCATCTTAATACCTACTTGCAGCAAATGTAAACATTCTGCCAAGCTTTTAAACTATAGAATGCACAATGCACATGGTACAACTAGGACATTTCACGGTCCATGTTTATTAGCTGTTTTGTAATATAACTGATGTTACTGCACTAAATCTAATGAAGTGAAGAACAATGGAGGTTTATTTTGTTCCTTAATAAAATGCTTATACAAAATACAAAAAGCGACATGCGGGTAATTAAATAATTTACATACTGTCATAAAAAATATGACTCCAGTTTATTGTGCATTCTTTCGCTCCACTCAACATTACTGGGGCGAACGCTGTAGGTATTAAATATACACATAGACTGTTCATGGTCACATTCAGGAAAGTTAAATTGCTTCTTGGACGTATTACACGTCTATCTACTATTATTGTTAAACACAAGTTTTTATATTTATAACAATAACGAACTGCCATACTAACAAAAAAACAATTCTTGCAAAGGTATGAGTTCCTAAAATAGTAAGTAAATAATAAATATGTGGGACATCTCACACACGGCTATCTGACCCCAAACTAGGCAGAGCCTGTACTATGGGTGTCAGAGAGCTGATATACATAAATATATAAATAAATATACAACATCCAGACACAAGGCAAACACAAGTGCTCATCGCACGAATATTTGCCTTGGGCGGGATTCGAACCCGCGATCTTGTGCTTCGTAGGCAGACGTACTACCAACTAGGCTACTATGCCATCAAGGCCGTACAAAATCTCTTACGATAGCGTTGTTAAACTTTCCGTACCCATTTGTTTTTAAAACTGATAACACGTTTACAAACAGAAATAGAACGTTAGAAGTACATTGCCTACTGAAATCATTTACAGATGTATTCTGTCGTGCCAGTACCCAGTGGCACCAGCGGCACCAATTCCAATTCAGGATAAAATAAACATTAAAATAAATTCGTAAGCAGTGGAGTGAGCTCGGGCCCGCTTAAATCAAAAAGGCTCTCGAGCAAGGTGTCCAAAGGTTAATCTCTTAATCCGTTCCTAAGTCCGGCCCTGGCGCCGACCCCACGCACAGAGGTGTAACGAGTAATGTCCAATTTACAATTCACGCGTCCCGTAATGTGATTTATCCAACCCTTTGTGACGGGACCATCGCTCCCCGCCCCGCGCCGCACCTACCCCGCTGTCGCCGGGGGTAGTGGAAACCACTAGTGGATATAGTTTAGAATGAATAATTATTTTTTAATTAGGGCAAGAGAGGTTTTGTTGATTAAGGTCAAAGTAAGGCGTAGTTTGGGTAATTAGATGGAAATCAAAGCTACCTAAACTTATTTTAGGAAAACTGTTTCTTTGATTCAACAGAAGCACTTGGTTACCATTTATTGATTTGCTAATAGAATAGAATATACTTTATTGTACATTAGAAAAACAATACAGTAAACTCAAAAAATATAGAAACATACGTGTAGGCGGAGGTGAGGAGATACAATAGTGAGACGGGTCTGTGCAAAAAACTAAACTACTTACAAGAATTGTTAAAGATGTTGTACTTACTAATTACATACGTCTTTAAAATAAATAATTATATTTATATGTATACAAATTTGATGCATAGTAAAAAGGTAAATAATTAAAAGAGTAAACAAAACTAACTACACTATTTTAATTACTAATTTTATAAGAAATATTCGCCGTATATAATTTAGTAGTCTTCTTTTCAATACAAGTTGTAGCGAACTTTTTATTATCAGAAGACAAAAAATTTGTAGGTTACCAGGAGCACAGAATCCAGGAGTAAAAAAATTTACCTCTATGAGGACTACTTACATAAGTAAGCAACATTTATTTGAATAGTCATCTGATAAAACCAAATATAGGTGTTAACCTCGCACAGAAGTAAAATGGGGAGTTTATTTAAAATTCATACAAAACAACAGAGCGGCCGCTGCCCGCCCCGCCTCGAGATATATCGGCCCTCACCACCCACAACGACAAGAGTTACACCTCTAAAGAAGAATATTGTTTCTACAGACACAGTAAACACTTTTTTACAAAGATTTGTTCTGTGGGGGTCAGAATTTTTTGTCAGAAAACCCGCCGCCGGAAACAAACACCCCGCACAATATACAAAACATTTCTGAAATTGCCGAGCAAACCAAAAATACGTAGAATTAAAACACCAACAAAAATAATATTTCATAAAAAAACAAATGAGACGAAAGGTCTCGACTGTTCGTGATCCAAAGTCAATGCCCGTTTTTACATTTAAATCTAAAGCCAATTCAAAGGTTCCAAGCAAATCGTATTAAGCTTCGTCAACAGACTTTCGATGTACACAAAATTGAAACGAACATATTTCTCCACGCGTCGTTTCTCTAACGAAATAAGTATTCAATCCTCGGAGAGAAAACAGAATCCACCAGAGGAGTTCCGATAAATATGACTGGGAGAAAATTGTAATGCATTACAGAGATGGAATCCAGATGGCAACGAGGCATTTTTGCGAAAAGAACAAACTCACTTTATCTGACTAACAAAATGAATTGGAACAAGTGTTCTTATTGGCTATTTCGGTTGAATACACACGTCTTATTTCCCAACAAAAAACAAAGACGGCTTCAGCTTTTTCTGGGCTTCTGTAGGTATTTGTTATTCAATCGCAAAAGTGAAACAAGTGAACTGTTCGAATGGCCATCTACAATGAGATTAAGGAAGTTTCCGGCGAGAATAGTCGTGTAAGGTAGACCGGAGTTGTGTAAAAGAAACGCTTGGAATTCGATTGGGCCCTCGGCCGCGTCCTCCCTGAATGTAAATCGAGGGTAAATTCGCTTCCACTAAATTTTCCCCTAACATTTTTAAATTATAGCAAAAATTGGAACTGTCTCATCGTTCAGGAGGTTTACTCCGTAAATAAAATTATGGAGCGAGGGACAACTCTGTTACCGTGTCGTAAACGCGTTTCAAAAACGATACAATTCATCAACTTTGTTTTAGAACATTTTACAAAAGCACGGAGTTAGGTAAAATTAATATTAGAGCAAGCAAAAACTAACACGGTTCACCTAAATCTAACAGTAGTTCATGCTCCAACTGAACTAAAATTGTGTTAAGTACCTACATATTTTTGTAAAGTTTCAAAATACAGCTTCGTCGATTGTAATAATGCGGCAGAAAGTTATTTATAGTAAGTAAATAATTGTAATTACGTTAATTATAATGAATTATCGTCAATGTTGTAGTGTAGTTGTTATGAGTTGATCCTCTGTCCTTACACGACATGTTTATCCTTGAAAGGCGATATCCTTGAGGCTAATGAATACGGGATCGACGTAATTACTGGCCCCGAGATTGCGTTTCCATGTAATTTGTGTAACACCCTCTGTAAACCGCTATATAATTTGAACACGCTGTACCCATTCTGCGCCACAGAGCTTATCAATAGGAGTTTGATTACTGAATTACTCACAATATGAACGCGACAATTATTTTATAAGTTACTAATCAGTAGGTAGGAGCACATCAACATTTTTGTTTCATTTAGATGTTTGAAAACGTAACAATTTAGCTAGAATAATATTAATCTATAATCCTTCAAAATAACAGGGACTGTATAATTGTAATAATTATAACAATAGGTTTATTTGATTTGCATGGAATTCGATTCTCAAGGAAAGTATTTAAGTTTTTTATTCCAGCAAATGTAGAAAAAAAATACAAAAATATAACAGTCTCCCAGTAGCGAAGAAGCGTGATCGATCACTTTATTAGTATCTATTTGAGGTACTTGGTTTACGGAAGTTCCGAAACAGCTTAAAATCACTTTCATCCTCTTAGCATCCCAACTTCACCGTTCAAACTTACAATCCAAAACGATATCCGAAGACTGAAGAGCCGATAGTTTCTTACCAACTCCTTAAAAAGTTCGCGGATCTACTAAAGAAGTTAGAAATGGAACGGTTTTAATACAATTCTACACTGATTTATATTCTATCCGTCTTTCATCCGAAAACAGACAAACATGTCTACAAGATGTTTGTTTCCGGATGAAATTCGGCCGAATTTGGAAATGTATTGTTTGAAAACCGCACTTCAAGTTTCGTGTTTGTCAATAGTGCTTTATTACCTACCCGTACTTTGCAGAAATGTTTGTTATTATCATATTAGTGACTCTGTGTTATTATGAACATTTTTACTGTTTTTTTAGCAAAGCATAGAACTACTGTTATGTGCTTCAAATTTCATAGGATAAAGAACCTATTTGCCCATTGACATTGTTAGCGAATTGAACCAAGAGCAAACCTATGTCGCTCATAGACAGGTAAAACTGCGAATATTTAACTAAAAAAAAAACAGAAAAAAAGGCTTAAATAACTGACTGTCTGATCACGTTCCTCAAGTAGAATGTAGCGTTGAACGTTTTTATTTCGCAATATAAATAAGGTAGGATTATATTCGTGGGTGGGGACGAGACGGTCCCGGCGTAGCACCGAGCCGTGGGCTACGAGCTACGAGCTACGCCAATCGTAGCTAGTTGCTACGCTCATAAACTTTCATAGCGTTGTTTCTTTCAGAATAACAAACAAGCGAAAATGTATCCTCTAGGTTTCAGCAATGTTTCAACAACTAACACGTTGTCTGAGCGTAATAATTTATATTCCGTACGTGGTGCAGTATGTGCAAAAACCGGATAAGTTTCAAAGAGTATTTTACACTTATTTTCCTGTAGAGACAATGTTTTCATTTTGTCTCGTGGCTGCGGCGCCGTGTAATAGCGTTCTTTGTCGCGGAATTAGCAATCAGGCGGTGGCCGCTCGCGTTGAAAAAAGCCTCCAAGGTTTTTCCTTAATTGCCTCACAGATAAGCTTTACACCGCCAGCCCTTGCCACACAAATTACTATTATTTATTTAACGACTCGACTAAATGAAAATATAAAATATGCTCACCCCTCCCTAACACAATAAAGGGTCAAATTAAGAAATATCACAAAGCAGGAAGTCTTTAAAAGAAAGAAGAAGTCTTTGCAAAATTTTAACCGCCGCGCCTCGTTATGGGGGACGTAAAACTTTGGATTTCTTCTATAAAAAAATGCGGAGGGCTGAAGTTTTCCACTTTACCGCCGTCAAAATGAACTTCGTTTAAGGGCCGAATTGTATTTGGAACTTGTTAATTCCGTCGTGGGGTAGTTACTTAAGCAAGTCCTTCATTAGCGGCGGTCACGTGCGGAGAATTATAAACCGGGTTTGAGGTTCGGAAAAATTGGAACAAGTGGCACCGACTAGCGCGACCGCACTGAATACCAAGCGGGCTCGCCGCCATAGCCATCGTCTTCATTATAAGGGAGTATACTGTAAAAAAGGTAACATACCTTTGTAAAATAGTAAATCTGTTGTATATGTTATGGGCCTATTGAATAATACGGGCATTATTCATAATGTCCAGCTCTATTGGGCAGTGATTAATTACTATCTAAACTTCATTATTTAACATATTGCCCGGTCATTATTATATTGCTACGTGACGATCGGGCAATTTGATAATAAAGCAGTTGTTCTAATAAATAAATCAGTTAATTACTACATCATCATCATCATCATTTCAGCCAGTAAACGTCCACTGCTGGACAAAGGCCTTCCTCAAAGATCTCCACAACTATCGGTCCCGCGCTGCCCGCATCCAGCGGCTTCCCACGACCCTCACCAGATCGTCGGTCGCCATTCAAGAACATTTTGTCCCCAACGGCCATCATCGGTTCTACGTGCAACTTGCCCCGCCCACTGCCACTTAAGTTTCGCGATTCTTTGGGCTATGTCGATGACTCTGGTTCGCCTGAGGATCTCATCATTCCTGATTCGATCACGCAAGGAAACTCCAAGCATAGCTCTCTCCGTCGCTCTTTGGGTGACTTTGAGCCTTCTTATGAGGCCCACGTCTCAGATCCGTAAGTCATCACTGGCAACACACATTGGTTAAAGACTTTAGACTTAAGACACTGCGGTATTACTACATATTATACAGTTATTGTTTTTAATTTTATATTCTATATTTTTATTCACCAGGCTGGTGCGAGCGTAGCGAGCCCAGTTCGCTTACCATTCACCACCTTCATCACCTTCGTGTTAGGTTACACATGAACCTAATACTAAATTTAAACGGTTACATATGTTTATATTATTCTGACATTATGTATAATTCTCGGTCACTATGAAAAATGCCCAATTTATCACTTGGTCCAAAACAGTTTTGAGCCAATTTTCTTTTCAGTTTGTCCATGTGTTCGCTCGAACAAAGGTCTTCAGTAAATTTTAAAAAGGCAGGTAAATTAACTAGTGTGAGATCTCCCACTTTATTGCAACGGATTAAATGTTTTTTTTTTGTTTAAAAGAAACTTAATTTCCATTCAGTAACACAAGTAACATTCCGGGTTTAAGGTGACCTGGGAAAGTGATCCGAATTCTGGCGCTTTTTGTCTCCAAGCTACGGACACTGTTTCATCAGAAACATGACAAACTAGAAGACAGTTCCAACGGCTGCGATCGGCAACCCCTTCACCGCGCCGCATACCAAGCGCGGCCTCGATACCTACACTTTTTATTAAACCGACTTTTCTGGAAAAAAGTTATGCCAGCTATTTACGCGGCGTACGAGCGAACGTTTACTGGCCCATAGCAATAGTAATTCCATTTTATTCACATATTACAAGCAACTTTATTGACTATATTCGTATGATATTGAGGTCAGTAATAAAACCAAACCACAATGCACGTTAGAGTTTGAAAATCGTAACAGTTTTAATATCTAGCGGAATAAAGCCAGACCGCTACTATATAAAAATAAATAAATACCTAGACGTTTTTGGTCAACTCCACACATAACCTTTGAATTTCTTCGCAGGTATGTGCAGATTTTTTCACAATGTTTTCCTACATAATAAGAGTGCCAAATAACCACATATCAATCCGAAAATCGAAAATTGGGAGTGCCGAAGCCTGAACCTGCAAACTTCCGAATGAAAGACAACTGCCCTAGCCACTGGGTCACCGACGACGCTCGTCGAATTTGAAAACTTGACTAATCAAATACAATGGTAATCTCTATAGTGAGTTATTATGTCCCGTGAGGCGCAAGTAAGGGCTAGCTAGAGATGCTGTAGTAGTAGTAGTAGTAGCTGCTAGAGATGCCAAATCAACATTTTACGATTTATAAAACAAGCCATTCACTTTACTAGTGCTTTCAGTAAGCAAAAACACGGCAAATAAAGATTACTGAGTGGGTGTAGACGCCTAATAGCGAATCCTCTGTCCTGTGTCGATATCGAATAGAAAAATTAAAATGTTTATTTTTATTTTGACGTTAAAGCATAGAGTACACTAGCGCCAAAAACAGAAAAAAATCATAGAGTACCGTCACAGAAGTATACGGGTTAAAAAATATAATGCAAGCAAGTATGCCCATAAATGTGACAAAATAATAACTTTTCAGCGAAAATTTATTTTAAAACGTTGAATACAGTTTTGTTGTTTGAAACTCTATAACGGATGGTCTTGGTGTTAGTATGGTACGGAGGGCAAAAAGGTATGCATGCATGTCACTCAAGCCGAGCGACGGCGGCGCGGGCGGCGGCCGATGCGAGGGACAATGAAAAACACTTTCGCCCCGCCGCGCGTCAATGCAAAATAGGGTGAAGTACATGAAAAGGAAATCGCTGGCTTTTACTGTATATCACAGAATGGCCCTTAGAGCTGATATGTCTCATGCTGTTTTGAATATAAGTTACATTATTTTTTGGTGTAAAGTAGGATATTTTCCACTTTCTATTGCCACTTACTTGAGTGGAGGTATAGTATAAGACGTAATCACGAAGCTGTATGTAGGTACTACAAAGAAGGAACCAACAATGCAAATAGATATCATTTTACGGAAGAAAAAAATAATTCTGATTGACCAAAGTCACAAAATACGTGACGTATTGTGTACCTACTTGCGCGAGTCGAAAAAGAGACACTTTCGCACAATACCGCATACGCCATCCCATTTCCCTTCGGGGGAAAGTTATGTGCGCACCGCGAATTTTTATTACACATGTAAAGATTTTATCGGGGCCACACTTGTTTATTAAATAAAGGAACTTGTGCACGCAGCACTTTGTGCCTTTTGTACAGACATGAAGATATAACAAAGGAATATAATGTTATGGCCTCCATCGACAGAACCCTTATAAAAATACCACAAAATATGGTAACATTTTTATTGGAAAGTTACCACCATGCACACAGTCACATATTTACTGGTTTGGTATGAAACTGGCTTTGAAACTTAAGAGTTGTGAGCTATATTTCTCTTTTTACGGCTGGATTTGAGTTTCATAAATTTCGTATGCAAAAATGCAGAGCGCTCTAGATTTGGCAACAAAAAGTGCGCGTAAACTAAGCGTCCTTAAAATTTTTACGTTGGACAAATTCGTCCACAATGTAAAGTAGAATTATTGTAGATATATGAAACATTATAAAAAATCAGTTATGTCATTTAGAAGAGGTCACATAAAGAAGTGGTCACTGACCGCCTGAACGATGATATAATAATAGATACTTCAATATACTCTACAGGGTGTTAAAATAATACCCGTAAAGCTTTAAAGAGGTAAAAGGGTTGCTTGTAAGGAGTCTACTGACCAAGTATGAGACCTGTAGTAAGACATTTTGACTTGATAAAAAGTAACATTCTTTAACTAAAATTATTTTTTTTTCGTCATATGAACCCAGCTCCATTATTCCCGGAAGCACTGGTACTGGCAAAGAATAATGGCAATGCATTTCTGCAGATACGTCATTTCACGTCGTTTAAATTTTATTAAGAATATTAAGAATATTTTACATAAATTAAGTTGGATATTAGTACTATTCCATGTGAAAGACAAAATCCAGAAACAAAAACGAAATGTTTAAAGAAAATTACTAAGCGATGAAAGTATTTTAAGAAAAACATACTTTTATATTCTTTAACCTATTTGAACCGCTTACAGTTTTGAAAAGCAGCTTTTATTTAAACTATTAATATTTTTTTAACCTTTCTCGGAAACGTAGGTATTAATGAGTAACCAAATGCTGTCAAGTCTGAAAGTAGGCACTCTACGTCTCATTACGCACGACGTCAAATTATAACAGCTGACCACTAGAGTTAGAAATGAGGTACTAAGTCACTGTGATGAAAAATATTAGCTATTTCTGTACTTTATGAAACGCGTTGTATACTCTATAGTATAAAGCATAAGATTGGTGATAATACGAGTTACTTTCCTATATGACCATTAAAAATATTAAAATTAACTTTTATCGTATATTTTACGAGAAGAGTTATATCGTTTATTTAAAATTATTTGGATAGGTATTAGAAATCTTTACGGGGCCACATAAGGCTAAGTCAAAATCAATGGCGGAGGCGCCACGATCCGCTAAAAATGATTACTCGCGGAGATCGCAATTTGATTTTGTAGATGGTAAAAGAAAAGTATTTTGCGTATACGATACTCGTAATATGAAAAAATACGTATAAACAAATCCAGAGAGACAACAATCTATCAGAGTGGTGCATCAGCAATTATTTAGATTGCGCTCTAGCTGGCCGGCATTAATTATCACTTCTTCAACATCCGCGCTCTATCTGCGCCACTATGTAAATACATTAATTACCATAAAACAACTATTAGTTCCAACTGCAAATACCGCTACTGCTATCTTCTGAGACTTGATTCATTACCACTCTTAAAATACCTGTGAATTTATTTTTGTAAACATAATCATGATAATATGATCTTTAAACTCTCAATCCACTCATTTCGCTTTAACTTTAATAAGCTGCTTTTAGGTACATACTTTTTATATCATTCTGGTTGTAATATGATTTTGAAATTACTTCCAAGCTGTTTTCATTTCGTTTCTTCAACTTACTCTTTATATTTATGCTTTTAGTTATTAACAGATGTTTAAGGTACTGGAAATAAAGGAATTGATTATGTAATTCAGTTTATTATGTACTTATTGTTCTTCTTTACCTTCCAAATATATTTTATTTCAGGTTATGATAGTCATTCAATATTCTGGATGCAGTCGTCAAATGGAATCATTGTTCACATCGCAGCTACAGTAGCAACCACAACTTTGTCAAGTTACTACATTATATAGCGACAAAATGTAATGCTAAAATTTTTAGAGAAATATATTTTTCAAATTAAGAAACCTGTAATAGAATGGATTTTGTTCTGCGTATTGTAGTGATTCAGCCGCTAAATAAGCGTTGCCCCTCATGTTAATCTCGTACATTACTGCTTCGTAGAACACGTTGTACAGGTAGTAGAATGGGTAGAGCAACACAGCGTTCACTACGCAGAAGATCACCGCGGAGCGCAGGAAGTTGCGCACTTCCAGTAGCGTCATCACCATCATCACCGTATACAAATGAAAAACACAATGTAACGTATTCCCACTAGGATTATATTATGCAAAATCCATACGATTTCAATTCAATTCAATAATTTTATTGTAATGTGACTTCGAGCGTTTCCAAAATATTTTGACACCATGCTAGCTTTACAAAAAAGTCATAGTATTTTTTCTCTTTGGTGTGTAAGCAAAAAAAATCTACTTCTTTGAGCGCAGTGGATTAATAGGCGCAGTTTAAAAAATAAAAATAGCTTTAGAGTATAAATAGTAAAATTCTGATTGAATTCGGATTCTTTTTTTTACCATATCAAAAGGCCTTTATTGAAAAAAAAACATCTATCTGTAGTCTGTAACTACGGCGAACTATATTCAGGTAAGAGCTCATGGCTACTAAATCCTACAGTATTCCATTTCCAAAAATACATAACTTTATTTTTTAATTACTCGTCTGAGAATAATAAATTAATTGTTTAACGGCTGACGGCGCCACTCAGCCTTCGGTAGCCTCTTAAACCAAAGAAATAAAAATTAAATCCATATTCGATTTTCAATCAAATTCTAATTTACATACACGTAATATTTGTTTATTTTGATGCTATTGTAGCATGCTTGTAGCGCGGGGGGACATAAAGGTATATATAAATTACGTGCACAACCAACGCGTAGTACCTATATCTGGCTGACACGCAATAAGACTCAGGCTGTCTCTGTGAGTGGTATATCCTAGACTGGAGTGTTTACTCGCGCCCGTCCACGTCCGATGGGATAATGGCTTCGGGGTGACACCCACTCGCTTCGATTCCGACCTACCTAATGAATTTCCTAGCTATACGTATATTTAGTGGAAATGTGGTCTGGAATTTGAAAGGTAGATTTATATTACGCTTTTGAGTTCGCCTGTTGGCTGTTATTTATATGATGCTAATAAATTGTATTCCATTAAAAACTGTGTTGTCATTAATAATGTTCCATAATCTTGAAATTTTAAAGTGATTAACTTAAAATGTTGTGTCTTCTTAATTTCCATCCGGTGGACCATTGTATAATAAAGGTACCTACCGTGATATAAATTTTATAACTAAGTAATTAAATCTGTGTTCCCAATTTCACTGAATTTATTTCGATTAACTTTAAATATCTACTCTTAATACCTACTACTCGTACATTAGCATTGAGAGTTTATTGCTGGGCCTCTCCTCATTTAATTTTGTCTACAACTTTACGAGGAGATGGATAATACCGTGACGTGACGCAAGCAAAAGCAAAAACTGCTTAGTTATCAATTCGTTGCTCGCGCGCAGCCTTAGTATTGAACCGGAACTAAACACGAGGGAATACACAACAATTTTCACCTCAAAGGAAAGCCATCTCCTCCATCCAGAGCGTCCTCGCAGCAAACGCCAAAGTAAATATTATTTGGGATTTCCTGCACACCGATCGGTTTTAAAGTCACGTAGGAGCCAGTGATTTCAATTTCGTGCGAAGAGCTCGGTCCCGGCGCTCCCTCAGGAAAGTGAAAGGCGCGTGCGAAATAGCTCTCGAGTCGTAAACGCATCCATGAGTTTTGTTTAACTTTCAGGCACCTTACCCTCTTTTTGCTGCTAAATAAATCAATTTTTTAGCTGTATGAGATAGATAGAAGCAAAAACATTTTTTTAAATAATAATCTTTTATTTTGAGCCCAGGCTATTTTCTGTTCTATTATCCGTATCTTTTTTTTATTGAAAATAAATACTACAATGATACTAGAAATGTGTAAATATATAATTATGTTCCCTTTTTACTTATATAAGACCTAAAATATCCAAAAGTAAAAAATATATCCTACATACTTTGACTTTGACAGGGCATTCACCGAGCCTGGTGACACTTTTCCCTAAAATATCATTCCGTTTGTTGCTAATCTTATAATCTTCGTATTTTTTTCGTATAGTTTTTTCTAGAAAAAAGATGACACTAGCTAGTTTTTCGTAAACCTCCATCAAGAATAATATAAAGAGAAAATTTGTGGAAAGCTGCACGCTTTATTCCGCATTTAAAATGCTATGGATCCTCTCAAATGGTAATCCCCACGGGCGATGAAACAAGTGCTCGTTAAGATCTCTATTTACCTGCTCTCAGTGCCATCTATACGCAAAATACAAAAAGAACAGTATCCACTTTACCTCCCTCTACCTATTCCATGCAGGCTACGTGGGTTTCCAATACGAATGGGGAGCATTAGACGAAACGCTGAAATGCAATCGAAGTTTTAAAAGTTCCCAGAATAAAATAAATAGCTTGAAACATTAACGTTACTTTTTTGTAAACGTTACCATCGATCTAAAATTGTGTGTAAGTGTATGGTCATATCAGTTCAGAAAATAAATAATAGGTAAGTAAAGTACCTACCTTAAGTACATAAGTAACAACTGAGCTCAATTTACGAGTAAAAGCTCAAAATTATGAAATGAGACAAAATGCTCTTTATATACTAGAGGCAAGAGGATAACATTCCTTGCACGTTTTTCTCCTATAAAGCGTCCGTAGTTCGCACAGAAGTGTAAACGTTCGCAACCATGCAATGCGTGACACGGAGGAATGCACTACAGCCATATTAAACCCGGCTTGTCTCGAACCCGCTTAAGGGGCTACCTAAGGCTAAGTGGCGCCGCCCTCTGTTAAAAATTAATTACTCGCGAAGTATATTTTTTTTCTAAAATCCGGACGGTCATTTTGAAGTTGGCGTGCTATAGGATATATAGGGGCCATAAACTGTATTTATTATAGTCCGCTGTAGTTACAGATAGAAAAGTTGCTAAAAACGGCCACTTTTGTCAAATTTTCTATCTGTAATTTTTAACAGAGGGCGGCGCCACTTAGCCTTGGGTAGCCCCTTAATATTGTGCGAGCTTGAAATCTTAGCGCTGCTGGATGGAACTAGTTCCATCAACTAAGGGAAATGTAGAAAATGAGAAATTTTGTTTAGTGTTTGATTTGGTTTTCTGAAAAATATTCAGGCGTATAGTTATTCAGATCAAAGATATTCAGATTATATGTCCCATTTCTTTTTCTTTTTCTTTTTCTTTTTCTTTTTCTTTTTCTTTTTCTTTTTCTTTTTCTTTTTCTTTTTCTTTTTCTTTTTCTTTTTCTTTTTCTTTTTCTTTTTAGATAGATAGATAGATAGATAAAACGTTTATTCCATCAAGAACACACATGAACATATCATTAAAACAGGCAAACTTCAAGGTTTTTCTTTTTCTTTTTCTTTTTCTTTTTCTTTTTCTTTTTCTTTTTCTTTTTCTTTTTCTTTTTCTTTTTCTTTTTCTTTATCAATATTCACATTGATAAACTTTTAATTTGTTTTTTTTGCAATCTTTATTTAAAAGCATTCGCTTTTCGTTAGTTTTACAAATCTCGCCTCAATGGATTAGTAGCTATGTGATGTATGTAATGTATGTGTGTATAGTTTAGCTGTGAAATTTAAAAACTACGTTAAGTAGTACAATGCGAATCACGTCAACTGTTTTGATGAATATTCTATATTAGTGAGGGATTTTTCATGCCATTTTTGCGCTTTGTGCGCTTGTTACTGCATTGACACACGTCAAACGAGGCAGCGTCGTCGCCATGACAACGGCTCGGGCGACCTCTCTATGTCAAGCATGTCAATGCGAGCTCAAAGGCTTAGCGGCTTAGCACATCTCCCACACAATATCTCCTCTAAAAGGGCTTCACGCACGTCAAAAACGATATTTTATAGCCAAAAAATTGTTATCTCTAAATCTACGTTTAAAAAAGCCAATATCTCTTGAACAAGAACTAATACCCATTACTTTTGGTAATATAGTCAAGTTAACCAAATACGCACCCAATATGTTTATTAAATTCAAGTTAGTTTTAAAGGTTTGGCACAGCGCCAAGTCGGTCGCTGCAAAAAGCTCAATGGAAATTGCCAAAATATTTGCACACTAAAAATACATTTTGGCAATTTCGTGATATTGGACCTGGTTATTTACCTGTACTGTAATCAAAAACTCAATACAATATGTTTCAAGTAACGAATAATTTATAAAAATATTGTTTGTTTATAATGTGTACTTTGTGTTCTTGTTTTGTGCAATAAAGCATATTATAAAATTGATTTTGATTAACTATTTTTTTACCTTCGGACTGGAGGCATGAAGGAAAAAAAATTAACGCGTAAATTTTTTTCTTCCTTCATGACTGAAGGTGTTAAAAACAATACAATACTGGTATGCTTCTTCGACATGGATACCAAATAACAGAAGAATACATGTGTTTTTGTCGTAAAATTCCGTAGACCCTTGGTAGACCCTGTGTTTTCTTCCTCCCTACCATGCAATATCTGGCGCCAGACTCACAAAAACTGGAACAGCAGCTGCTCAAAGTGATCGTTCCAAAACGAACTCTCAGAGAAAGAACTTGCTAAGTAGTTAGCAATATAAGTTCCATGTTTGAACTTGGATCGAACTTGCATCAGTGCCTGCCTGCCTGCATCGCAGAGATGCATTCTAAAATGGCCAGTGTTCCGTGCAAACTTTCAAATAAAAAATAAAATGTGTTGCACAGTGATCTGAATTTAAAATGGGGACATGCATGATCCCGAAAGTTATTTTTTGTACGAGCGGACGGAAGTTGCGTCACGTGACGAATATATTCGTTATTTACAACATTTTTCACATTAAAATTGGAACATATTTGTTGGTAAAATAAATTTAATTCAAAATTAAAGCATCGGAGGCGCAGTGGCTCGGTTTGTTATTGATCATCCTGATAGTGCTGGTTCTACAACGTGTTTTTGATTTGAGAATTTAATCTTCTAAACATTTATCCAAAGAAAATATATAATTCAGGAAAATTTCCCGATATACTACAAAAATATGGCTTATGTGAACAAATGATAGTTGATTTATTAATGAAGTATATAAAATAAAAAAAGCAATTATAAAAACTTAACATGATTATCCTTTTGGAACGAAAGCTCCGCAGTTCTTTCTTCTAACCACTGCTAATCGAGTTTAAATTTTAAAAAGGCAGACGATTGCTGGCTACGATCGGGCTATTCGCTGATTCAGCATTACGAGTGTAAAATCTTTTATACCCGTGGCTCTGAGCAGCCGGCTCGAATTAACACCCGCTCTGATGCATGGAGCAGGAATGTCGGATACTTTCAAAATTGGACCCAGTATAGTATAATATGACACGTCGTTGCTGTTTTATGAGGCGTTGAAACGGCGAAGCTAGAACAAGGGTAACTGGCGAGTGGCGACTTAATGACCGCTCATAGAAATTTAAGTATACTTTAATTCTAGCAGGAAAAGGTTGAGTAAAAGTATATGATTCTCTAAGAATAGTGATTGAGAATCTCTTTACTGAATTAGATCTTTCTTATATCCATTTACGGTCTCATCAGATATAGAATTCTACGTGTTTTACTGGGAGTAAAAGTATGCTTTACAATTTTTATCATAAACTTGTAACTTATGACCTGTTTTCCGTGCAGCGTTATCTCCCGCGCGTAGTTTCCTCGTACGTAAAGCTCCGCCGCGCTAAGACTAAGCAAGCACACACTTTATCCCAAACCACAACTCCTTCGTTCCCTCTCAGATGGATAAACTGTGAACGGATCGTTTAAATGCCGCTCAGGGGTGTAAGTTATTGCTCGCGCCGTTGTTTCCACCAATTTATAAGGGCAAGACATCGCGGCCCCGCTACCACCCGCTACACCGAACACCTATCTCATACTGAGATGAACACTAATTTATACCTATATGTGCCTCAGCTGGCTTATCTCACGCGTATAGGAGGAACAGCACACTAAGTGAATTTTAATCTGTCTTTATCTTTTCTCAACAATGTAATTTGTACCGAGTAGGTACTTCACTACTCGTACGAAACTATGTATCATTCGTGTTACCTAACAATAATTTAACCTAGTTAGTTAGTAGTTAGTTACATCTGACCTAGTTGACTGCAATTTCCTTTCAAAGTTCTACTGAGGAAATGTTTGCGTGGTAGATTTTTAACCGACTTAAAAAGTAAAAAAAATATAATCAGTGTCCAATTACATATAGGTACATATATGTAGCATTTTTACATATAGGTAGCATTTTTGGTAGTACATTTATGTATAATAATATCTTATTTAACATTTTTATTAAGTTTTATTTTTTTGCGAAATCAATTCATTTCAGCAAAGCAGAGCAATTCGTCTAATTGAATCAAAAAGACAAGACAGATAAGACATAAGATTTATTGATTATCTCCAATACTGGATTTGCTTATTTTTTTGTAACTTGATATTGAGTCATTCATATAGGTATATTGAGTCATTCATACAACTACAATAGTTCATAAGTGAAGAATCTTTTCCGAAGAACTTTCCTATTTGCCATCCACTTGGTGTAGGTACAGTATAGGTTATTCTGATAAAACTTTTTTCATAGTAAACAGTCTTGATACAATGTGGATAGTTGCTTAACAAGCTTTTATCAAGGATAAGAAGAGGATTTAATATTAACTGGTTTCACAAACTTCTAAGCCGGAGACTAGATATTGGGATACTTTTAGAAAGATATCGAGTTAGCTCTCTTCACACTGGCTCCCCAGATGTTGCCTGGCATTTTGTGAGGGCGAGATGTAATGAAATGGAAAATAGATGGTAATAATTATTGTAGGAACCTAAAGGTGAAATGTTACCGGAATATCATTAAGTGGAAACTGTGGTTCGAGTAATTCATGTAGGCGTTTGCCAGTGATGGAACACCAGATTGCGTGCTGTGTTTGCTTCTCCACAAACATGTACATCAGACGAAATAGATTACGTACTTCGCCCTAGGGAGAATGTTTTAGTCTTTCTATTATTAGCAGTTAGGTACTCTAACGTACGGTTACAGCCTCCGTGGTTGAGTGGTCAAAAGCTCGTCTGACGTTACGGAGGTTCCGGGTTCGAATCCCGGTGGGGATCCGTCGCACAAATATCACTTTGCAAGACTTTCCCCAGTTTGGTTAGGACATTGCATGCTGAATCACCTGTTGTCCGAAAAGAAAGATGATTCCGTGCTTCGGAAGGCACGTAAATCCGTTGATCCCGGCTACTATCTACGGATGTAGTCGTTATAGGAGCCATGTCGGAAGCATAAGGCGACTCAACACTTCCGACACCAGGGTTTGTGAGGTAGGTTAACCTCGGAACCCACTCGTTGTGTAAGCAAACCTAATTAATATTTGTTTAATATGTAGTTGACATAATTCAACAAAGGCTCAATCAACCAAGTTGGGAATAATTGGGGCGCGAGAACTCCTTTGAAGTCCGATTTTTATTTTTATTCGAACAAGTTAAATCGTCAGCAGATTTACAAAGAATCTCAAGTGATTTTAATTGCAAATTAGTATACTCAGCACATTTTTTTATGGAACGGAATATTTTTTTCTCAATTATTATGCAAAGCTTAATTAGCTGAACGCGAATTAATTTACTTACCTACAAAGAAAATTAGGGTGACGTTTACGCAACTTCTTTTTATATTTCCAAGAATATTTTTTGTTACTGCGTAATTGGACGGGTGACATTCTCCAAAGTTGCTTTGTGAATAATTTTTACCTTCAGTCAAAAATATAATTGTATAAGTAGGTAAAAGCTGCCTGTCTAATTTGTAACATTAATTAGTGTTCACGTATTTTTTGACAAAATACTACAGCTATACCTACCTACCTACCATAGCAAAGTTGTACATCTTTTGTTTTTCACGTATCAACTATTATTATAAAGAGGAAAGATTTGTATTTTTGTGTGTATGCATGTGTATGTTTGTAATTAATAAACTCAAAAACAACAGAACCGATTTCAAAAACTCTTTCACCATTAGAAAGTTACATTCACCCTGAGTAACATAAGCTACCTTTTAACTCGGGAAAATGCCGCATTCCCACGGGAAAAACTGTTAACGCGGGCGGAGCCGCAGCGGAAACCTCGTATATGTATAAATTTTATGCATTCGATAGCTCTAATGCACTCTTCATAATGCATTTCAAATCGTCTGCAACAAGAGACAGTGCAGTGCGCGCACGGTGCACCGCGACCCCCCGCAGATAGCGGACACATTAGGTAGATTGAAACCTCTTCCAGACTTAGAATTGCAAAACACTGGGTTGGAACCACTCCCAGATGCCGTTTGATTCCAAAAAACCTCCGTTTGAAGGATTTGTTTGTTTGGTCGGTTTCGGTAAAATAGCAACGGTAGAACCTTCTGATTTACCATGCTATTCTTAGTTACTTTATTTGGTTAACAGTTACTGTTATCCTTTAGAGCACGCGCATCGCTCCGCTGCTTTTATGTCAAGCGTAAGCAGATGTTGTATGGGCGGTGAAATCAATAACATTTTTCTTTTTGGATTTGTTCCTCGAGTCATGTTTGCAACTTATCACTGCATATTCAAAATGTTCTCCTATTAAATTAATTATTTTTACCGGGAAAAACAATCAGCTCCGATAACCATTTGACACTAAACGAACGCGCTGAAGATATTCGGACTGTTCATATCCGTGCTTACGGTTCATACTCGATTAGGCGTACTCTATCCCTCACAGATTTTTTTCTATTATACTCTATTTATACTCTAAGCTATTATCTTTATATTTCTTTCTCTGATATCTTTTTTTGCCGTGTCAATGTCTATAGCTCTACGTTAAAAAGAAGTTGAAAAATTAGAGTTCTATGAAAATATTCGTATAATTAGTCTAAATAAACTCCCTCCTCCTATACTTTAAACAGTTTGTAATTTTCCTTTTCAGATATCAGTGTCAATTCGTCGGTATTATACATGCATATTTCAATAGGTAATTATCTCCCGTTTCATTTGCAACCCCGTAGCGCCCGCGGCGCGCGTCGCGACGTCAACGAGTACTAATTTGATCTAAACTTGCTTGACTCGCGGCCAACTTATTTGCCTTAGTAGTTACGGGCCTTAACACAATGTACATAATATTGTCTTCCGGCAACGCTGAGAACTTCAGTAATAAGTCTGGATGTCTTCGAACAACTTGCTGGTAATGTATACTTCATGAGTAGGGTGCCCGCTTATTCGCTTCAAGTTCAGAATACATATTCTCCTGAACGTATATTTTTTGCTCATAATCATATATATTTAGTGTTTTAACTTTTTTGCTTTGACATCCTCTTATCGACAAAAGGTAAGTTGAGCAGAAATATATCTACATTACTCCACAAAAGTATAAAATTTAAGAGCGTGCCACCTTCTCTTCCTTTTTCAATTAAACGTTCCCTGCCTAATATTATATTACTGTCAAATCTATAACCGAAATATTTATTTTTTCACCTGGCAACCCCTACTACCATGCTGCACTAAGAGTATCCGCAGCTCGAGTCAACCGCCGTGACACAAACTTGTTCCAAACTTCGATTATATTGGGCTCAAGCCGGTCTACCTTGAAATATGAAGGCTACCTTCTCTTGAATATTGCAACATTTCGTCTCGATAGGATGATTGTGGTATTCCATCCCACCTTTAATCAAGCCCTAGGTAATGAATCCAGTAAAACCATGCAAGTTAGTTACGGTGATTCTACTACTACTAAAATCGTAGCCATGTCAAGTTGCCTTATAAGTTATGACCATTACCTCTGTAAGTATAATTTGCATAATCGTATATCTACCTACACACACAACTACACACACAAGCTGATCTAAAATATATATTTTAATCAAGTAGATATTCAACTTTTGCATGTAACAAACAAGGTTTTTTTTGCCTCTCATAGTTAAAGTTGTTCAAATACATTTTGTAAAATCGTCCTCCACAGAATTTAAAACTGTCAAAAGAACGGAAAGTCATGGTGTAAAATGTAGCATACATTTTTAGAACTTTTAGCTTGCGCCTGTTATCATTTGTATTATCTGTGTTTGGTAGTACTTACCTTTTTGGGTTTGCCGTTGTTGCGCAGCAGCTTGGCGCAGCAGAGGCCGCGGGTGTCCGGCAGCGGCTGCGGCGGCTTGCGCTGCCAGCACAGCCGGCGCGGGCTCGGCACCGCCGCCCCCCGCACCTCCTCCTTATCCTCACACATCGCCCGCACCCCCTCAGATACCCTATAACACCCCCAAATCTAAACTACGCGCCAAAAATCACAACCGCCAAGATATCGATGCTTTACGAGAACCTCCGACATTGTTTTCCCCTATAAAACTACCCGCCCGCTCGATAATGCTATCTCCCTCTAATATATTACAGTAAATAGCGGCGATTTGGCAAGCCGTTTCCTTCTTCCTATTCTAAGCTATAATTTAAGAGCATCTAAAAATAAACTCATCTGCCTAGTAGTATGAGTAAGTTCGATATTTTGTACTATTTTTACGTTGAAACTAAAGAGGAACCCTTGTAACGTCCGGTTTAGCATCTGAAACAAGAAAATAATACAATTACCTTATAATGTGTAGTAATTATTTGTCTGTGTAAACACTTGAGGGCCGCGGTCGGAATGTTTGACTTGTAAAGATAACATGGACACGAATGTGGATGTATTTATTCAGGGCTTCAAATCTAAAGTCAAATGAGGTTCTAGTATAACTTCGCTCACTCGCTGTAAAATATTCGCATTAAATTTTCGACTCTTACAACTGAAGACAAGTTAAGAGAGAAAAGGGGACTCTTTTTCTTTCATTTATAAAAAAGTTAAGACATGAATATTTCGCGTCTGTCTCTACTTAAATGGGTTTAAAACACCTGCGTTCCTATGGACCATTATATAAAAATATTTAAAAATAAACTCTAAAAGCAAGTGTCTAACAGATATTTAAAAATCTGTGAGGATAATTTTTCACTTGATAAAGATTTCTCAGATATAAATTGTATTCCAATTTCGTCTTCATTTTAAACCTTTTCTTATCAAGCCTTTGTTTTTAAATTGAAAACTTTGAAATTGAAAAATTGAATAGCTATTTAAATAATTTATTTTTATTATTTTCGATGCTACTTAAATATACAACTTTCTAACTTCTTATTATCAGATAAATATGCTGATTTACAACATAAATCCATATTTTTTTTAACAATGCGAACATTTCTTTAAAATTGTGTTAACGCCACTTCAACTAAAGTACAGATTAGTTCAGGTAACCCTTATAAGTACTGAAGCAAAGTAAAGGAAATTCAAAGCCCGTCCCGAGAGTTAGAGAAGGATTCTTTGTAAGTGTAAGAAAACTCTGCAAACGAACTTACTCTAATTTACATGTGATTTGTATTTGCAGGGATTCCACTTCTTGCCAAGTACAGACTCTCTTAAATCGTCAAGTAGGTACGTACGTATATTTCTTTAAAACATACGTCATCAGGTAAATCGTCAATTTGCATTATGTAAATAAGCGCTTCTTAAAAATGTGAACTACGTAATACATATAAATATGTGTAATCGCTTACTTTGTAAAACTGAAAAAAACAAAGAAAACCACGCATGATCAATAACTTTTATAAAAAAAAACCTTAAGAAAATATATGTTTTTTTAATATTTTCATTCAGTCATGTAAAACACTTTTTACAATTTATGTCATACAATAGCAAAATATGAAGAAAATGAACACTACATTGATTTTGTACTAATACCTGTCCTAATACTTGACACTTAAAATAACTTGAGCCTTACAATTTAACTTTTGGACTCCGACATAATCAAATCTTAGACTTGTCTGTTAACAAAATTAAGACGAACTTGCGTTGTATAAAACGCAGCGGCGGCCGCGCGGCAGAGGAATATTAACCGGACTTGGTGAGAATACTTAAAACAAGCCGACCCGGCCGGCCTCCTTACAAATAGAACGTTATAAGTATCCAGCCTATAAATTATAGGTACAAGGTATAAGTGGCGACCATGCCGTGGAGCGCAGTATGCTGGGTCTGAAATTGAGTGATCGAGTTAGAAATGGTATACTGCGGTCCAGGACTCAGATTGCTGACGCCACTCAGGTTGCTACTAAACTTAAGCAGAAGTGTTTCTGCAGCATGCCTCAAGACCTATGGGTAAAAGAAACCACGGTCTGGAACCCACCAACCAATAGGCGTAGACGTGGACAACCGCGTAGGAGATGGCGAGACGAGCTTCTTAAAAGACTGGCCAAGAATAGCTCATGACCGGAGCAGTGGATAAAAAAGAGGCAGGCCTTTCTCCTTGGCAGTGGGAGAGTTTAGGCTAAATGAGATAAGGCAAGTGGCGACTGAGCAAATACTGAAAGGACAGTCTCAGTCAGTCAGCTCAAAAAATAAGTTATGTACGATTAAAATTACTATTTGGTATGGGTATGTCGAATAATTATTTAGTTTCCGAGAAAAATTTGGTTTGGAAAGTTGCTCAAAACTATTGACTGAGCAGTAATTCTTTTGATATTAATTTTGTTAAGCCGCCACTTACAACCTGTATACTAATTTTATGTAACCAACCTCTTCAATAAAAGTTTAAGGACCCATTCTCACACTACACCGGCGGTGGAAGCACTTAGACCTTCTCCGTTCTATCTTAGAAAACTTACAAATCACTTGCTCGATTTGATGGGTAATAATACTCAAAATTATAATTATTGTAATACTGTAAAATTATCGTCCAGTATCAATCGTTAACAGCTCATATATGTCCCCACCGAGGGGCTCGAGCCTACCCTGATACCAGGGTGAATAGGCCTTAGTCGACCACGCTGGCCCAGTGCGTGTTGGTCAACTTCACACACAACCTTTGAATTTCTTCGCAGGTGTGTGCAGGTTTTCTCACGATGTTTTCCTTCACCGTAAGAGCGTCGAATAAACGTACATATGAATTCGAAAATCGAAAACACATTGGTACGTGCCGAGGTTTGAACCCGCGAACTTCGGAATGGAAGTCAACGGGCCTAGCCACTAGGCCACCGACGCTCTTATTATCAATAGTATATAGTATAAATACTGCAATACTAATCAATTTAGCAATACTACTAAATTAGATCCCAATTTTTTTTATATAAAATATTACCTATGTTACTCAGGAATTATGTAACTTCCCAACAGGGAAAGTATATAGATGGTTAGTTCTTCAAAATTTGGTTCTCCGGTTGATCGACATGGTACTTTTTTATTTCCAATATTTATTGAATTTTTTGTCAATAAATAGTTAGTATTGCTTTTAAGTAAGCAATATTTTTTATTGGCCTCAATTTTTTTCAAACGGTTTACAAGTTATTGATGGTCAAAATTGTTGTGTCCACGGTGATCAATTTTAGGGCCACGTCGATCAATAAATACTTTAATTTGGAGGTCAAAAAATGATAAAAGAGGAAAAAACTAATTATTGTGTTTGATTTAAACAAAAATATATCATGTCAGTTTAGAATTATTACTTGCATCATTATGAGAGAAATGAAAAACATGTTTAGTAGTCCCATATCTTCTTTCGGGGCATTTTGAAAAAATTATGAATTGAGGCTTTCGCGCTTAATACACATTATTAAAGTAATTTACGGGTCTTAGCGCGATAATTTTAAATAGGTAGGTATGTATTACGTACGATACCTTATTTTGCCCGACGTTATCGCGCTAAGACCCGTAAATAACTTTAATAATTATGAATTGATCTGAAAATAAAATGTAATTTAGTACCTATTTATACATTGGTTGGTCGCATATAAGTCGTTTTTTCAATTTGCCATGAAATTGAAAATAAAGAATCAGAAATAGCATTTCCTCCTCCTTAAACGTTCACTCTTGAAGTCTTGACAGAGTGGTCGTGGTTAGCGATGTAGCATTTTTGTTGGCGAGTGAAGCTCCTGCGATGCGTCTCTACTTGTCACGGTTCACGGCGTCTCGGGAATTCTGGACTGTAGAGCTTTGTGTTGCAGCTCTAATGAGGTTGGTCCAACGCATAGGTGAGCGCCCGCACGACCTCTTCTCCTCCACTTGTCCCTGGACGAGTCGCTCCATGGAGACTTTGTTGCGAACAACGTGGCCGAAAATAGCATTTTGTTAAATGGAACGTTTTAAATGTATCTACAAAGCAATTCTGTCTTTCACTCTCACATAAAGTTACAGCACGCAAGAGCAATAATAAGCTTGATGCAAAGCACCAGAGCAATTGGAAGAACCTGGGGACATAAACAGCGAGTATGTCACTGGATCTACGAAGCGATCATTCTCCCCAGATTTCTCTAAGGAGCCTTTGCATGGTGGCACAGAACAAAGATCAGTAACAACTACAAAGGAATTAACACAAATCCAAAGGCTAACTGATCTAATGACCACGGAAGCCATAAAATCAACTCCAACCGCAGCACTGGATATGATTTTGGGACTATCCATTGGACCTGGCGGCCAAGAAGACAACTTTAGAAAAATATCACAAAATAAAGTCATGTGGACTCTGGGTCAACAATACCAAACAATTAAACATTACCTCCACCCGTGACTTACTCGTCTGCGCATCCCCGGTTCCTGTGCCTGCGATTGGGGCCCAGGGAAGCTGGCCACGCGACACATTCTTGAAGGTGACGCGTGTAGATAGGAAGGGAAGCCTACTACATAGGGCTGGGAGGCATCATCAGGCTTCGATTAGGGGTGAAATAGTCCTTATATTGAGAGATGATCTGATTACCCATCTGCGCTACTTGCAGACGTCCCCCATATAAATAGATAGATATATAGAAGCAATTATTTATTTATGATTTATAATCAGCCCATTGAAAGGTGTCTTTAAATCTAAGTTAAGTCTCTTACAAATGCTGTAGACTTTCAATACATATTGATCGACGTGGGCTATTTGACCATATCAATCAACACCGTATCGATCAAAAAAAGTTACAAATTTAATTATTCTGAAAAAAGTATAAAGTTTAGACAATAGTTATTTTTATGTCAAATAATAATCTCAATTTCTCTACTATTTAACTAATTAATGCCTTTGAAAACTGAATATTGCACGAGAAAATTAAGACACATTCATCAAAATTTTTGAAAACCAAAGACACGTCGATCAAACATTTTCCTCATTATCTCCGAAACAAACCACAGCTGCACAAGTTGGTGTCCCGCAGCAGTTAGAATGCTACAGGAGACGAACCCAACGCGGGATGCATGGCTTCTAAAATGTTGCACTAGGGCTGTGAGAGTGATTTAGTGCTGTCCCACAGCGATCAACCAAAACCGGCGGACATTCATTCATTTGTTTATAAAAGTTAAACTATTTACAACTCGGTACATTATTACATACTATTATCAAGATGAATATATTCATAATTTTATTAATAAGCATTGGAGTTGATAGCGTATTTCATAAAAAAGTTACAAGCCCTTTTTTTAACCAAAGTTCAATCCGGACACACCACGGCGATCAAGATTTGCAACTTTGTAATTTTTTTTAACATAGTTGTAATAAAGTTATATAAACAATTCAAACTGTCCTAGATAGCTTAGGGTCCAAACTCTTAAGAAAAAAATATTTTTGTGCAAAATTCATATTTTGAAGATCAGTTCTCCAGCCCGCCACTCAAATCTAGCGTTTGGAGAACTAACCAGATATGGATTTTAGTAGAGATATTATTATAAGATAGAATCAAAGTGCTACGCTGTAGTGCTACGCTTCCGTAGCAAAAGTCTACGAAGTGCTACGAAACAAAATATCACCATCTAAAATCAATCTGTTTCGTTCCTTGGCTTCCGAACAATCTAAAAAGCTTATTAAAGCCCCCTTTAACCTGCCTTCTTGTTTTATTCAGCCCCGAAATAAATGTGGAGGTGTCAGGACTCAGGAGGCAGATGTTACTCGCCGCATAGTTCAGTTCACACCGCGTTTTGGATTCATTCCAACAGCTAATATCCCATTCTGTTTGTCTTTGGAGGCAATAAAATGACTTTTATGCAAATCATGCGAATTCTATACATTTTTGATGAGCTACCGTCGACGCATCCGCGCAGCTTAATTAATATATTTCCCATTAAAAGTTTGCTCAACGGATATTTTTTCTTGAATAAACTTTGTTCGTTTGGAATATTCATTACCAAGCAATTTCTTATCATGAAAATTAACAGAGAGGCATGAATTATAATAATTGAAAAAAAATTAAAAAGGTAAAATAAAACTTTTAACATTAAAAAAATAAAACGCGTTTTTGCAATTAAAAAGGCAGTTAAGGCGTAGTTCAATGCAAGTTCTATTTGAAACTCTCGGCGAGCACACGTGGCTGCACAAACGAGCCACTTTACGGTAAAAGAACTCACAATTCACCCTCATTAATGAACACAAATAGGCGGTCGAGAGCCCGTCTGCGCGCACCGACGGAGTTTGTTGACGTGCCAGAGAAAGCCGCGCTTTTCCTTTTTTATTCCCTTTTAAACCTCACGTCGCGACTACTCAGCGTCACACAACTCCTTTTATTATAAAATCAAGCGCTTTTCAGACTAAAGCGATATACATGTCGACGGAACAACATGGAAATGCGAGTCGCGAGAGGAAAAATTAGCTGAACATTGTTTATGAATAGCTGACGGCTTTCACACGCCCACTGCACAAGAAAAAACTAAATAAAGCTTACGAGGTGAAGCGGAAAAAGCTTGTTATTTTCTCGAAGTACCACACTCTCCTACTACTTGCATTTATTTGCATGTGAATTGAATGTCTTCGTCTCTACATTGAATGCTGTGACTAGATGAAGTTGATTTTTCAGTCCACGAGACGTGCATTTTTATATTCGAACTTTCCTTTGGATAAGCGGAAAACTCTTTAACTCTTAGAGAAAAAAAAACATGTAAAACATTAAAGAAATAATAATATTAAAATAAAACAATAAAAATAATAGCACTTTAATTTAATTTAATAAGGAACACAATTCACATTAATCTTACCAAAAAGTAGAGACATATTCACCAACAGGATTCTTAAGAAGATATTTGAAATGAGCGGTTGGGTGCCGAAGAAAGTTGTCGGAAAGTTTGGGGCTAGCGCGAGACAAGACGCGTCGTCACCGGGCCACAGCCGCGCGCGCTCTGCGGGCCGGCCACTTGCCGCCCGCCTTATATTCACCACACCTCACCTTACCTGCCTATATACAGACCTATAAAAATACTATTGATATTTTCCTAAAGTCTGCTATCCTACTTGTCTCTATTGGTTTTATCATGGTCTAAGAAAACAAGGCTTAACAAGAAGACCATGTGACTGACACAAGCCTACGTCATTTTGCGCAGTTTATCCTTGTCTATTGCACGCATTCGACAAGGATGAATAGGCAAAATGACGTAGAAATGACGTAGGCTAGCGTCAGTCACGTGGTCTTCTTGTTAGACCTTGTTCTCTTGGACCATGGTATTTATTATAACCAATTTGTAATTGTGGAACGTTTCGAGAGAATCCGACTTAATTTGAGTTAGTACCTGCTGGCCGTACGGATTTGTCTAGTCTACACGCACAATAATAGCTTTTGAAGTTAGTTCAAGATGTGTAGGTACAGATTTCGTAATTTTAATTATCGTTGTAGCATTAATGATAAATTGCATTATCATTAAACATATTTCTTAATGTTTTTACAGAGTCATCACATTTTACTGAAATAAAATTTGTCTGTCGCTCACGAGCAGAAATATGTAATTTCGTCGGCGGATAATAATATAAAATGCGTGGCGCAAGGCAAGTCCCCGTGTAAACAAATGATGCGTTGTCGGCAAATTGGAGCTCGAGGAAAGCCCCGACCGATCATTACTCGTCATTTGACTGGAAAAAATGGTGAATAAGCTAAAGAGATAAATGTCTTTACATACTCAAATACTTTCTTAAGATAATACCGTTTATTTCTATGGGTCTCTGAAGGAGGAAATTGAAATAATTCATCACGCATGTTAGTGTAGTAAAAGGCTAGTAGCAGGTGTAGCTTGTTTAAGACAAGTATTATTCGTTATATATATAAGTTATAAGGATAAAAATATGTTTAATAAAATGATTAGCTTTATAACATAAATTATGAAGGCAAAGACTAGTAGGGAACAAAACAAATTTTCCTTATTTTGAACACAAAACATATGTTTTTGACGAGATATAAGTAGGTATTAGAATTTAAATATTCTTAGTTAGAATTATTAATCAAAACCAATACGTCATGTGTAAAATTAATAAGCTATGTGTAAAGATAAAAAAAATATACATATATCGAGAAATTCTTCCAGAACGATAAGTTGATGTTTTTATTTAGGACTTCTTTCTTTGTAAATGGGTGACGAAACGGAAAATTTATCCGCACCCAAGACGTTTTGTGACAATATTTTGATTCGAGTGAATTTAATCTAAGAATTATTTCAACAAAGGACGATGAAAGAAGTTATCTAACGTCAAGAGGGTATGAGGAAAAACTCAGTAAAACTGCGTCCTTCCGAGCTGGAGTTACGGCGGCGTGGACCGCCTTTGTGACTCGAGTAACTCAATATAACGCCTTATTCAGCGTCTATTCATGAGGTGGGTATTAATAAAGCTATCGAGATTAGGCCTCGCTAAGTAATGGCACAAGGGAAAGGGGAACACTAACTGATATCGAAGCTAGTAATTGAAACTATACTTAATTGCGATTTCCGAAGACATTTCTAACGACATACCTGTTTTAGTACTTCGACAGTTATTGGATGGGTGACCTTTTGGTACTTAATTTGCACTTTTTACAAGCGCTGTAAGCCTTGGGTTGCTTAGATATTGTTCGTTAAGTGACGTCAAGGTCATTAAGAAGCTTAAAAACTCTGACAACAGGGATAGCAAAGCTGATCATGAGCTTGGAAATGGTCCCACCCTAAGACTAAGAATCTCTACAAAATCATCTGGAGATTTCGATGGGGGTACAAGAAGGGCTGCGCGAAAGCCCGGTGTTCATTTAGTTCTTTGTTAAAACAGTAGTAAGAATATTAGCTTTTGGCTCCGCCCGCGCCAACCGTTTTTCCCGTGGGAATGAGGAATTTTCCCGCGGTAAAACGTAGCCTATCCTCGTAAGGCCCAACCTAATTTTAGGTCAGTTTAGGTGACGACCCAATGTACTAATAATTAAAATAGGTTCAAGCGCTTCCGGCCCAGAACTTTGATTTTCGAAAAGAGTCTTTAAATGTATTGCTATTGATATAATTCAAAATTAGAACTAAAGAAAGATCACAAACAGTGGTAAATATTGTGAATTTTACGTTTTTGTTGGTGGTCCCTCAGTTCACACACTATGCAAATGCTAATTATTTAAAATATAATTAAATACAACATTTACAAACATGTGGAGCCTTTCAGTGTTTAGTAAATTTGTATATTATCGATCTGTATTTATCTTGTCACTGGTTTTAATGTTTTTTTACCAAAATTTTACACGTTAGGTTTTCCGTACTATTAGGGTGTTCTATTAATTATGAGATAAATTTATGTGGGCCCTCAGGGACCACAGAAAGGCGTTTGTAATTTTTTATTATCTATTCACATTACGTTTTTTAATGTTGTGTAGATGATTATTAATGTTTTACTAAAGGTCTGTAACCAAAATTTGTTGGTAAACTCATTATACATCTAGATTTGGGAGCTCATGTGTGTGAACTGAGGGACCCACTTAAGACGACATATCTTTTGAACTATGTCTTTACAAACTCTAATATTCGTTTTACAAATATTTCCACACCTTTTACTAAGGACTGTTGTTAGTTAAACTGCAAAAATCCTCAAAAATAAAAATGGGCTCTCAGTCCACACATACATAATTCTTTTATGAGCTATGTTTAGTACCTAACGCTGACTATTCCATATGAAAAAGACGTCGAAATCGTATGTACTTTTTTTAGCACTCCGGGACATAGTAAAATAAAAATAACTAAATACATAAGTTATAAATACCTATAACTTTGTTTAAACTTGTTTTTATTTACATTATTTACTTAATTGTTTAGGCATAAAAAAAATCAACAGTAACTAATATTTTTCAAAATCAGTATAATTTCTAGGAAACAAAGCCATTTGCTTGCAATTATTAGTAGCAATAATAACGAGAGCGTCGGTGGCCAAGTGGTTAGGGCCGTTGGCTTCCATTCGAAAGTTCGCGGGTTTGCACCTTGGCAGTCGGCACGTACCAATGTGTTTTCAATTTTCGAATTCATATGTACGTTTATTCGACGCTCTTACGGTGGAGGAAAATATCGTGAGGAAACCTGCACGCACCTGCGAAGTAATGCAACTGTTGTGTGTGAAGTGGACCAACCCGCACTGGGCCAGCGTGGCCATCTTAGGCCTATACACCCTGATTTTAGGGTAGACTCGAGCCCCTCGGTGGGGAAATTTATGAGCTGTTGATGATGCTAACCTAACCTAACCTAACCCAACGACCTTATGTTGGGACAAAAGTCTTCTGCTTCGTGTAGTATTTTACTAAAAATAGTTAACGATAAAATTTGCGCGTACTGGCAAAATATAGCATTTCAATAACCCTTTACATTAAAATGCATCATTCGTAATGCAATGATTTAATTTCCTACTTTTAGCTAGGACCCCGTTCCACACAGTTGACACGTGAAAAAAGCCAGTTTATTTGTTCTATCTGTCAAAACTGCCAATGAGAAGTTCGGATACGTTCAATGGTTTGCAATTTTTTATAGGTGAATTGGAGTTGGCAAGACTATTTGAAGTGTGAAATGGGTTACAATATTATGTCATAATTTTAGAACGCTGGGCCGCAAATTTTTCTTTTAGATAAACATCTTGGGCCGGAGCAGCCAAGTATTTTTTTCTAAAAATAGGACGCTTGGGCCTTACGAGGCTGTATCCTTTCATAAGGTCTATTCTAACTTTAGATCAAGTTTCATTGAAATCGGTTCAGTAGTATCCTATCCAATAGAAACAAATAAACAATAAAAAAAAAACCTCTTTATAATATTTGTATAGATAAAGAGATATGTAGAGTGAATGAATAACATTGAAATAAATAAACCTGTAGGGACATCTCACAAACGACCGACTAACCCCAAACTAAACAGTCACCGGCATTTAAAACCAACGTAGCTCGTAGCAGTTTTTGCTACGCCGTAGCAACAGTGCGGCCATTTGCTACGGGTGGAGTAGCTTGCTAGAAACTAGAAACGTGTAATTAAGGATTGTATTAGTTTTTGCTTTACGTGAAATTGAAAATAAGTAAATAGTATTATTTGTACGAACTTGACTTAGTAAAAAATAGTAATACGACACCTTATTATTAGTTAATTCTTAAACCTAATGTACATAGTCTATATAAGGATAAAAAAACTGTTGTTTGTCTGCTTACAGATGTTTAACAATAAAATATACAGATATAACAAAAAACAACTATAAATTAACGTGTCATAAAAATCAACAAAACGTATATATACCTAACCCAGTCCTTAATTTGTTAACGGGAACTTATTATATCCATCGAAATGAATATTTAACACCCAGCCAAACAAACAGTAAGTACTTAATACTTATCAATAAGAATCAAAGAGACAAATTGAAAGAGACATCGCTTACCTTAAGCTTCTTCTCATTAGTCACATTTTGTAACACGACCGCAGCCCGACTAGAACCGACGCAATGAACACAGGAAGGAACTGGTTATGTATTGGTATGAATATGAGTGTACTAATTCGCGGTTTGGTTTGTTTGTTTACAGCGCTAGGTGCGTGGCGCAGGTGTGCTCATGTTGTGCTGGCGGGCTGGTGGCGCCGACTGCCGGTGGCGGCGGGAACTACGCGCCACGGCCGCTGGGCCGGCGTAGGGCGGGATGCGATGGGGTCGCCACACCTCTATTCAGGCCGCTCGGAAATACAACCCTATTTTTAAAACTCTGGGTTTTATATCACTAATATTATAAATTCGAAACTGCCTGTCTGTCTGTTTGTTACGCTTTCACATCCTTGATTAAACTTGGTACAGAGATAGAATAGAACTTGGGGAAGGCCATAGCCAACCTTATTCCTACGAGAAATCAGCACGAGGCGAAAAGCTAGTAAAAGTATAAATATATGTAATAAATTATTTATCAATAAAAAAATTTCCTTCAGAAGTTGTGTATGATGACTATAAAAGACAATTGCTTCGTGAAAAAGTGTTTGTGATTTAAGCTGCTGACTTTTCATAAACACCAAACTGTGAAGTAAACAAAACAAAAACAAAGTTAAGAAACAATCTCACCATTCGGTGCCTAGCCAGGACGGTTATTTAATTTGATCGATGCTTTCTGTAGCGGATCACATCCAACAGTTCCAGAATAAGGCTCCAGGGAAACACCCGTCCTTTTCCCTCTAGTGCAATTGACACAACCCTCTCGAGTCACGCGAAAACGGCGCTTTTATCAATGGCATAGAGGTATAATATTGGCACCGCCGCCGCCGCCACCGTCCTCGTGCGTAGCGTATTCTGGGCGGCACGTGGGCGAAAGAAAACTTTAATTCAGGAGTAAGTTTAAATATTATTAGCGAATTATGACAAGCATCACTACATAGTATAAAACAAAGTCTCTTTCTCTTTCCCTATGTCCCTATGTATGCTTAAAAGTACGTAACGGATTTTGATGCGGTTTTTTTAATAGATGGAGTAATTCAAGAGGCAGGTTTATATATATAATACATGCATAATATACTCAAGGATAACCCACAATAACCATTTCCCGTGCGGAACCGGGGCGGGTCGCTAGTTTCATATAAATTTTAGTATTGCTAATAAAATCACCAGATCGTCGGTCCACCTTGTGGCCATTCAAGAATCTTTTTTTGCCCCATCGGCCGTCGATTCTACGCAATTTCCCATTCTTCGGGCTTTGTCCGTGACGACGGTAACTTAGGTTTGGTTGATTTTGGTTTGCGGGAAGCCGCTGGATGAGGGCTGCGCAGTATAATGCGCAGCCAGCACTGATCGTCGTGGAAGGCCTTTTTCCAGCAGTGGATGTCTTTCGCTGACATGATGAATAAAATCATAATGACATAAGGATTCAGGTTTCAGCTTTGTAATATCAACTACCCGTCTTACACGTTTTACGTTTCCGAATGAAAATTAGTACTCACTTTTTATTTCAGTTCCTGAATTATCCATGAATTTCATTAAAATCTGTCAAGGCGTATGTAGAGCAAACACTAACAAAAAACACATACGCTATGCGGTTTCCAATAGCGATGACCCTTTACTACCTCCAGCGCCGGTATCAGTCGCCCCCAGCTAGCGCGTGGCCTTGAGTGCGCCTGATGTTTTCATCCAGCGTCCCGCGCCACGCGCTATAAACCGTTTAGCCCACCACCACACGGCAGGCGTTCTGCTATTGTTGGACATACATCGCTCCATTAACAACAAGCGCTTAAAATAACCGACTTAACAACAAGCAATATGCACGCAAAAGATGGAAAACATATTTGCTGCCTGTTACTAGGTTGAGGAGGTTTAGGGGCCTAGTGGCTGAAGAATTTATGACGGTGTCTCTACAATTAATTCCCCCGATTGTGCCTCTGTGACGCGGGGAACAATTATTTACATAATTAAAATAAGCATTCGCTGATTTGCTCCTGAATAATGGAGGGCTGCCTTGTCTCATCCCGTTTGCATACTCGACTTGTGACAGTATAATTTTATAAGTAATTGCATGCCAAGCTGTCGTAGGTAGGTAAGGACAAGTACAGTAACCCCACCACCAAATAACAAATTGTTTTCGTGTCCAAGCATGTCACAATCTCTATTTTTCACTTAATTATAGCCTGACCAAAAAAAAACCTCGCTAGTGCGGAATTTCAATGGAACTAATTTTATAATGGAAATTGTTTCCTTACACAAAAATATATACGTGGCGCCCGGCCCCCAGAGCAGGTACGTTTATTTGTTTGTCTGGTATAGGTATCTACCGAAGCAGAAAGATCTACTTTGATAGACAGCCAGACCACTGTCACCCACAAACAAAGATGCTTGGCTCTAAACAAAAATGTCAAGTAATTACAGAAAAATAGTGTATCGACTAAGCGTTATTCTTTCACCGTATATCAGATCTACCGCAACGATGACGACGTTATCTACTAGTACATAAATAACGTCATTGTTGTGGTAAGCCTGAATAGAGAAGATACCAAACTGATAACTACTATATTACGAAATATTTTCATATCATTATAAAAGATAATTTCAGGCACAGAAAAGTGTGATGGGAAGGTAACGAATATTAAACAAATTGAATGCTTTAGAGAAATCACAGTTTATTTATAAAAATGTTACATAAAAATACAAAATAAATAATTTATACAACCAAAACATTAATAAATATACTTTTTTTTATGGCATTTTAGATAAACATTAAAGATATATTAATAGTCTTGCAGAAATAACTAAAATTAAGTAGGTACCTAACAAATAGTTGTACTTTAATGAGCAATATTACTTAGGCATATAAATTGTTAAGTATCTCTTCGTTTGGTACTAAGTAAAACTGATCTATCACATTTTAAAAATATTGTCAAGTATGATCCATCACATTTTATAACTGTCCAATACTGTGACTGATGTATAGTTATGTATTATTTTCCCACTTTAGAACATGTTTGCAAATGAATACTAGACGATTTGTCTGAAAAAGAAAAAAATAAAAATAAAGTAAATCAGGTAATTAACATGTTTACCTATGTATTTTACAATTTACAATGTTTTTTGCCAAATATGGTGCTATGGAGATCGTGTTCAAATAGTCAACCGATGAGCATGGACTCCAGCTTGCCGGACTCGTACAGAGCTTTGACGTCAGAGCCGCCGCCCACGCAGCTGCCGTTGATAAACACCTGGGGCACCTGCAAACACAACATTACATTTTACCAGAGGACAATCTTTCGTCAAAATCTTACAAGATTTTGCAGAGGCAGAGTAGCCAATCACCAAAATAGCCCTTGAGCTTAGTGAACCTTTAAAAGTAAGACGATTACAAAGACTGCACACCTGTAACCCCTTCATGAATCATGAATCCCCTTTAAACTTTCTGAATCATAAAGGCGACCCAACAATGGAAGGGAACACCTAAACTGCTATACTCATCCAAACAACTGCTTATAGTCTGAGGACTGATCGCAATTACAGAATCACATAAAAAAAGAAAAAATCTTCTAATTGTTGCTGACAATTAATTCTATGGGCGGCAGCAATGGTCAGCAACCGAAAGACGTCCAATGCTAGAGCAAGGTGTCTCCCAAAGAACTTCAAAATGGTCAGTACTGCTCTACTCTACTATCCACAGCAACTGCACTGTTGAGATGAAATTATTTTTATTTATGCATTTGAGTCTACCATTCAAATACACACCATTTCAATATTAAGTCTTCAAAAAAGGAGGTCCTCAATTGGACACATAAAATTATTATTTTTAGCATTCTTTATTGGATATTCCCTACTCATTTGAATTAAATTACGAAATAAAATGTCATTGTGAGTTTGAGTCATAGCAAATTAGTCACTGCTAAAAATAGTTTTCTTTTTACCTACATACATGATTCAACAATTAACACTATTTAGGCAATCGAAAATGAAGTTAATCAACTTGAAAAAACAATTTTAATATCAATCATTGTGATTTAATTATGTAATTTTGCTTAAAAATACAATTCACAGTATTTTTCTTATGTGACAATAATGTCAGAAATGTATTTCTTATAGTATCTTAACTACATTTCTGCAACATAATCAGCTATACAATGCCCGATTAGAAAAATAAAAAATCTCCCCAAATTTACTTAATAGAATGGAACTATACGTAATTTTATTACAATTTTAGGAGAAAAATTTTCTGGTCTGGCTTTACTTTAAGTTGGCACTTACTGTCCTGAGTCCAGTAATTTCCCGGAGATTCTCCTGGATGAAAGTCCCGTCATCCCTCTCGTCCAGCTCATACACTCTAATGGGCTGCTTCACCTTGCCAAACACCTCAAAACAAACAACCACTTTTATAGCTAATGTACTCACAAAATCAGAAATTTGGTATTGTAACAATTTGTCTATATAGAGATAAGGTTATTTCTCACATATTATAGGTATCGTTAATATTGAATCAGCCATAAACGGGACATTATAAAAAATAAATTATGTAAAATAACATGGATACTAAATTCTAAACTAGTTATTTGAGTCATAAAAAAACTGTAAAATTAGTAATAATTTTACTTACTTCTTTAGCCATGGTACAGTAAGGGCAATACGACTTGGAGAAAACCACAACTTTTTCTTGTTTAATTGCATCTTTGATAAACTGTTGCACTTCTGCTGAACCTGCCATTTTGGACGCTACACGAGGAATTTTGCTGGAAAATAAGCCCATTGACAAAAGAAAACTGGAATTTATAGAATGACAAGTTGACACTTTGACGGACGTCAAATTGCCTAAAGAACCGTTCAGAAACTACTAATCGTTCATATCTTATCAGTAGGTATCAATGGTATCATCATCATCTTATTATCTTTAGAAAGAGCCATCGTATTTTTTATAGCACTACGATCAACTACGATACTGTTCACGTACAATAGATATAAAATGACAAAAATAATCACAGAGTGCTCAGTGTACGTTCCGAAGACCGCGCGAGCGTCGAATTTTTTTCAGAGCTTCTATTATAAAATAATAGATGGCGCTCTGCAGAAGTCTTATGCTCAGGTCTTATGTATCTCAAAGTAGGGACTACTATTTGGTATTCTGTGCTCAAAGGTGCTCAAAGCTTAGAGATAGATATTAAATTAAATTATACTACAATCTATAGTTAGGTATAGTAAAAAAGAAGCACGATCTTTTCAGTACCTAGCAGATGTCTAATAATAAATATTATTATATCTATGCATTGCAGTAACGTATTACAAAGGGGAAAAAAAATTGGAAAAAGGCTCTGAAAGCATCTTTCTCAAATATGTGATGGAATCAACCAAAACCAAAACTTTAGGGGGGAAAAGGCCAGCTAGGCGACCTTATCTCTTCCCGGCAATCTTACGAGGACTATTTAAAAGAAAAACAAAGTGAAGCAAGTTAGTGAATTTATTTCACTCAAAATCGTCTTCTACAAGTCCACTGCTAGATAAAATACAACAATCGGTCCAGTACCGTCTGTATTTAGCAGCTTCCCGCGACCTTCACCAGACTGCCGATCGTTAATAATCATATTAATTTTATATTAAATGTTGTAATAATTAAAATTATACAAGACAATGTTCTGCCGTATTTCACCATTAAATCACAAAGTCAGAAATCAGAAATCACAACACAAAAAAGCGGCCAAGTGCGAGTCGGAATCGCCCATGAAGGGTTCCGTAGCAGCCAGTAACATAAAAGTGACTTTGATCGATATTTTAATAATAGTGAAAGTTAAATTGCGGTTTACAATTTATGACTACTTACTAGCTCTCGTTCAAACCAATTTTCGTTGGAAGTTTTCATGATAATGCACATCATATATTTTTTTTAGTTTTATCATTCTCTTATTTTAGAAGTTAGAGGGGGGGACACACATTTTTCCACTTTGGAAGCGTCTCTCGCGCAAACTATTCAGTTTAGAAAAAAATGATATTAGAAACCTCAATATCATTTTTTTGATACCTATCCATAGATACCCCACACGTATGTATGGGTTTGATGAAAAAATTTTTTTTTAGTTTCAGTTCTATGTATGGGGACCCCCTAAATTTATTGTTTATTTTCTATTTTTGTAACAAAATCTTAATGCGGTTCAAAGAATACATCTACTTACCAAGTTTCAACAGTATAGGTATTATAGTTTCAGAATAAAGTGGCTGTGACATACGGACGGACGGACGGACGGACAGACAGACAGACAGACAGACATGACGAATCTATAAGGGTTCCGTTTTTTGCCATTTGGCTACGGAACCCTAAAAAACGACATGACAATTTAGAAAATACAACTAACTAGATAACAAACTACACAACATGAAACAAATAACGATGCAACTACCTAAACCCCGACCAAAGAAGTAAGAAGCCTCGCCATATTGCGGAATTTCAATGGAACTAATTTTATAAGGGAAATTGTTGCCATAGTCGTAAAAAGTGGCGCCCCCCGAGCAGGCTTCTTATGTCTTTGGTCCGGCTTTACGTGCAAACATCGTCCTGTGTTGCGACACCTACACAAAAAGGGCCTCACTCAGCAAAATGCCGCAGCCCGCCTGGGCTACGGCGCTGGTCTTCTTCTTAAAGCCTTCACGTCTATTTTACAAAGTTACGCTCGACGCTCGATTTAACAACCATTATTACGTACTATAATATGAAGTAGCATAGCATAGCAAAGCAACACCACCGTAGCAGCCATAGTAAGAATAATAAGTATACTTACATAATATACATACATAATTTAGGTACACTTATTAATACATATTGCAGAAATACTATAACTAGATGGAAAGCAATGTTAATAATATTTAAAAATATTTCTACAAATGTCACAGGCATTTTGTGGATATGAAAATGTCAAAATAATTTTATTTAGCGCAGCCATGCGCAATAAGATATATCTAGGTCTATGGTTATCCGCTTGCATAAAAAGATAATAAAATAAACAATCTCCTTCACACACCGAACTTTACATCTGGATTCAGATTAAATTTGTATTTAGCTGTATCATATTTTGACAAATGGCGGTGGATGGGGTGTACCGTACCGTATCTTTGAAATATTAGATTAATAACTTTTGGTTTTTCAGGACTTGCTTGAAGAAGTATGTACTTACTTATAATGAAGTAAGTACTTCATTGCGTCTTTCAGGTAGGCTTATCAGGCTGATGATGAATGATGGATGCCTTCGCTGAAGATACTCGTATACATACATACATATGCATAATCATAAATAATTTATTGCATAATTATAGGTACCTAATTTGAATGCGCATACTACAGTTGTTAATTTATACATATTTGATTCACTACTTATAATTTTCCAGGCTGTGTAAATAAATTTATAGGGCATGCATATTATTCATGTAATTAAATGCATAAAATTATCAAATCACAACTAAAGTCAAAATGCTCATCAGGACTTGGTCCTTCGCTTCCTTGAGATAGTATGATGTTAAATGAAGAACCCCTTTGTTATCTATGCAGAAAGTCGAGTAGCCGAGGTGTGGCCGCTACTCTGGGACTGGAACCTGTATAGGTAACGTGGAACCCACGACCCTGTGCTTTGAAGGTAGACGTAATACCAACTAGGCTACGGGACCGTCAACAAAGAATACAATTAAGTATTAACATACAAATATATCATTATATAAAATACATATCCAGTAGATGAAGATAATAAAATATAACACCTTCGCTGGCGCTGCTCCTACATGAATCCACTAGAGCTAGAACGAACAGTGTTATAATATACTTATAATTTAGGAGAAATCGCTATCACATTATAATGTGAACCTCTTGTTATACATTCCTTAACTTATAGAAACAATAACAATATCTAGGATACTGGCATGATGTTCGGAACATGATAAGTATTGATACAAGCACTATTGGGTCATGGAATAAAAATAATCCACGTGTCTGTGGTACAAATGACAGATTTAGGCAGAATGTCCTATAAAACATAAAAATAATGACCAATATGACCATTCGTTTAAACTTTTGTGGACGGTGGACAGTGCAGACTTCTGTATATTTATGAGGTCTACATAAAAGGCACTGACCAAAAATCTCTGGGGTTTTGTCAGATGAATGCAACATGTTTCTTTTTTGTTACTTTTAATTCAAAAACGAAATGGCCAGACAACAAAATCTACGAAAAGTAACTAAAGGTAGGTAGAGGATGATTTTGAGATAACGTCGTATAATATAATCTATGATTGATTATCGAGTGGGTTTCGAGGTTAACCTACTTCACAAACCCTGGTGTCGGAATTATTGAGCCGCCTTAGGCCTTATAATTTATAGAACTCTTTGATAGATAGAACGTAAGATTATTTAATAAATACATAATTTTTTATATGAACTTACGACTTTATTAAAAGGTCTATCAACTAAAGGGGAAGATGTAGGTATTAGCTGTGGTATTAGTAAGTGAGTATACAGAACACAACACGGCTGTCCGTCTAACAAAGAAACTGGTTTCTGCTGGCACTGAGACTGACTCAAATCGGAAATTGCATACCTAGTAACATTCAATATACTTTCTTAGCAATATTTAATTTAATTCTCGATTACTTTATTTAAAAGATTTTATTTAATTTTATATTTTTTTACATGAATTTGTATTATGTTATGTACAGTCTCTTGCAAAGAAATCGGACCGGCGATAAGCGGCGAGTAGTCACCGCTTATGACAGGGGTGTCATAAGCGGTGACTACTCGCCGCTTACGATAGGGGGTCCGTTTTCTATGCAGGAGACCGTACCTAAATAAAAAATATTATTTTCTTTAATATTTCGTTTTGTATGTTTTTTTACACCAAGTTGTATACGTACTTAGCTAAAACTACTTACGTACCTACCTAATTCTTGTGTGGCAAAAATTATAAAGAAGTTTATTTCTGATAAGACTTCAGGATATAAAAAATAAATAATAATAAATATTATGTAGGGACATCTCACACACAGCTATTTGACCCCAAACAAGGAAGAGCCTGTACTATGGGTGTCAGATAGCTGATACATACACATATAAATATACAACATCCAAACACAAGGCAAACACAAGTGCTCATCACACGTGTTTGCCCTGGGCGGGATTTGAACCCGCGACTCTGTGCTTTGAAGGTAGACGTACTACCAACTAGGCTACGGGGCCGTCAACAAAGAATACAGTTATTAACATAAAAATAATCATTATATATAATTAAACAGAGAAATAACCAAATAACAAATTCTAATGTTCATAATTTGATTTAATAATTGTAATGCGATGCCCACCGCAGCGCAGCTTGGAACGGTAAAGCTAGCACACCGTTATTAATTACAGGCTACAGCGCTACAGCCTGCAGGAGCTCGCTGTAAGCAACTCTTGAAGCAATGCGTACCAACGCAACGGTACTACTACTAACTGCTTGCCTGAAAGGAGAAAAAAGTTGCATTAAAAAATAAAACCCACAATCTTTTCAATACGGTTAGGTAAAAAAGTAAATGAAAAAAAAAATATAACAGAGTTTATTCAACACAATAGAAAACAGTACCTACTAGGTCCTAGGTATTGTAGGTAGGTTCTTACTCGGAGACTTCATGCTCAGCCATACTTAATGCTTTTATTTTATTGCCACCAGTGTGGTAAAGTTTTCGAAGTACATAACATGTATATTGTTTTTTAGATAAATAAGCGACTTAACTAAGAAATTTTACAGGTGTCGAAAAATAGAACAAAATCATAAAACAGCTCTCGTTGATGTCTTTTATATGAAGTTTTCGCTAATAGCTTTTGATAGTTTTAAATATTCGAACTAAAAATTTCCGACGAATTGCGACTAGGGTTTGCTCCCGGGAATTCTCGGTACTGAAATAACCGGGAATTCCCGGGAAATTTAAGGAAAAATTGTACCGGGAAATCTATACTATGTCCCGGGAATTCCCGGTACTGCAGAAACACTAAAATTTTAGTACGAAATTTTGATTTTTAAAACTGCAAGTGAGGCGCGCAAACGCAACCACGACAGAAGTACGTGGACGATTTGTATTCAAGAGTAATCGGTACCATTTGGCAGTTTTCGGTTCGTTGGTCGCATCTTTCCTGCCGCTCCACCATTCCGCCACAGTACCGCACCAAACATAGTACTGCGACACGTAGTGGTGTTTTGTTTAGACTAGTGAGTAAGTACAGTATTTACACTGTTGTTTCTTTATTTTATCGGATCTAGATGAGTTTGTATATATTGGGTTGTGTATATTTTGTTAAAGATATAGTATGAAACTTTATTGAAATACCTACATATAGTCATGGAATGACAATTTTACTAATTGTTTTCGAGATTCATCACGAATCGTCTCGCGCGAAATTTCGATGACTTCCAGCCCCCTGAACAAGCTGGTTTCCGAATGGACTATAGTACTATAGAAAACATCCACATGCTGCGACAGGTTATACAGAAAACTATAACCAGAAGAACCAGACCAGAGAAGACAGAAGAGTATAACCAGCCAATATGCTTAGCGTTCGTGGATTATGAGATAGAGAGAGCCTTCGATTTTATTGAGACTTGGGCAGTGCTGCAGCTCCATTTTAACTACCAGTATATCGAGGTGCTGAAGTGTTTGTACTAGAACGATATTATGTCAGTCCGACTCCAGGATCAGAACTTCAGACCAATCCAGCTGCAGCGAGGTGTAAAACAGGGAGACGTTATTTCTCCGAAACTGTTCACCACTGCACTGGAAGATGTCTTTAACCTTCTGGACTAGGAAGGACATGGTATCAACATCAATGGCGACTACATCACTCACCGTCATTTTGCCGACGTCATCGTAGTCATAGCTGAGACCTTGGAGGACCTCTGCACAATTCTCAATGACCTTAATAGAGTTTCCCAACAAGTGGATCTTAAGATGAACATGGAGAAAACAAAAGTCATGTCAAATGCCCATGTAGCCAAGCCACTGCAATACAAGTTGGAGACTCTGCTCTTGAAATTGTAGACGTTCCGCAGTGTCTCAAGTTTAAAGTCTTTGACCAAAGTATTTTGGCAGTGATGACTTACGGATCTAAGACGTGGTCGCTTACGATGGGCCTCATAAGAAGGATCAAAGTCACCCAAAGAGCGACGGAGAAGGCTATACTTAGAGTTTTTTACAAGATCGAATCAGGTATGATGAGATCTGCAGGGGACCCAGAGTCACCAAAATAGCTCGAAGAATCGCTAAACTTATGTAGTAGCAGGCTGGGACAGAGTGGTTCTTGAATGGCGGCCACGCGCCGAAAGGCGTAGTGTGGGCAGGCTTCCCACGAGGTAGATCGATGATCTGGTGAGGGTCCCGGGAAGTCGCTGGATGTGGGCAGTGCAGGATTGATCATTATGGAGATCCTTGGGGGAGGCCTTTGCCCAGCAGTGGACGTCTTTCCGAAAGACTCTTTCGGCTGAGATGTTGATAGATTGAACTGAGTGTAAGCTTAAAGATCACAAATATTTGATTTGCTATGAGCATTGAGTTCAAAGTATTCTCTTCTAAAAATCTCAATTACTGAATTTATACTTTAATTAGTGAATTACTTAGTTAATTATATATTTTGAAAAGTGTTTGGGTGCTTAATTGCACCATACTCATAAAATTATTACAATTTAAACATTTTTTTCCAGTACCGAAGTATCGAAATTTCCCGGGAATTCCCGGTACTGGGTAGGCTCTAGTACCGGGAATTCGAAAATCCATTTCAGTTCCGGTACTGCAAACCCTAATTGCGACCTAACTTCGCTCGTGACTGACTAACAAACAGTGGAGTAATGTAATGAGATAAGAAGGCAATTCTTTACCACCACACAGGTCAGTTTGATGATGGAACCAAGAACTAACAGTCAATATGATTTCTAGTCACTTCTTCGTGTATGAGTGAATAAATTTAAAAATACAATTTTATTATTTTTGTCGTAGAAATAAAACTATTAATACCTATTTCAAAGCAGACAAGAAATCTATTCCGTTTTCGTGTTGCTTTTCGGTTGACCTTATAGGTAATATCGTTTCCTGTAAAAAGCAGTTGGTACATACCTGTGCGCTGTGAGAGAAGTACGTGATTGATAGCAACAAAAGAATGATTCACGATCGCGTTGGGCGCGTGTGGTCGTGACTGCTGAGCGCTGAGGCCGCGCTTACCGCAGCCTTGCTGGCGGGTGACGGCGCTGCCGGGGACTTGCCATTGCCGAATGACTCCAACACTCTATATTTGGCCATCTCGCGAGTCGCGACTACATGCGTTCAGTCAGTATTTTATTTTATAAGACTGATGAAATAGGGACTGATACTTTTTTATCATCACAAACCTATTACTCGTATACCAAAGCGTGGCATGGTTTTTCTACCTCCCTGGTTTTTATACTAGTTATCCTCGTATTATAAATTTGTGCCATATTTTTTCAAATCCGTTCATTCATCTTTGTCATTACCTTCATGGACTTAGTAACATAGTTACATTACCTTAGAGTATAAACAAAAAAAATCTGCATTTTTTTTACTCAATGGTCATTCATTACCTTGAACGGCAAATATAACGTATTGGTGGTTCTTACGGTAAAAATCCACGAAAACCTGAAGTCAGATTGTTCATAGATCTGTTCTGACAGTTCTGTAGCAGCAGACACACTGTAACACAGGCATCGTGAGATGACGGTTTTAAGTAATTGGTTTAGAATGAGTTGAATTGAAAAATATAACAAGTTTTTTTTTTTAATTGACCTATGCTTGTGTCGAAAAGGTACGACCAATCAAGCTTCACCGGACTTGCGGGGGAGCGGAAGAATATATAACAAGGCCTACATAGGATATAGTAAGTAATATACCGTCGGTTTTTGAAAACCCGACAATGACACATTGTTTCCATTAGCACTGGTCATGTATTTGATACTTCCTCGAGCATAAAGATGCTGAACAAAACTGAGTGGCTATTTCACTCAGGCAGGTGTAAATCTTCCTTTAATCACCACTTTGCATACCAACAGCTAGCCTACAATACAACAACAACTTACTTGGACTTACAACAAGAAATTCCAGCGAAATGTCGCACCGCGTCCGTCCATACAGTGCGCAGTATTTCCGCGTTTCGGTGCGCGGGCGCAGGTTGTTTTGAAACCCGACGCTGCACCTGCCCGGGGCGAGAGAATGGACGCGTCCTTGCCTCGCTATAACCACCTATAATATAACTAAGTACTAATACCATTAAATATACCTACTGTAGTTTCTATACAAAGCACGAAAAGATTTGTGATCGTTGCGTTGGGTTGAAAGAAAAGTAAATCAGCAGAAGCACGCAGAACTAAGGCTGGGGTTATAAGTTGGCAGTAGCTAGCCAAGCCGGCTAATTTTGCCTGAAAAAGCAATGAGGCTCGTGATCCTCCTGAATAGATTTTTTATGTGAAACATCTATAGGCGCGGGTCAGGCGAGGGGTATAACTGATTGTCGGCGCTCGCCACAGGTGGGGGTTCGGATCGCGATTCCTGTCGTAATCTGTTCTTTTTAGGGTTCCGTACCTCAAAAATGCAAAACGGAACCCTTATTCTCGGGCGTCTGTCCGTCCCTCTGTCAGCGTCTATTTCCTCCGAAACTACTGGAACGATAGAGTTGAATTGAAAGGTACGCGTATGTAAATCTTTGACCCAAAGACAGACGTGTGACATTAAATAATAAATTTAAAAGAGGGAGATTTTTGAGATATTACAAAGGTTAATATCTCAAACTATTAACGCGAGCGGAGCCGCGGCGGGAAGCTAGTACTAAATAATTTCGATACCATTTTTTAAATTTTATTTTCTTTTCAAACTTGCTCTCAACCATTCCTTTCAGTATTTGCTAAGCGGTCACTTACATCCTGTATAGTATAATAACGTATTCCAACGACTGTACTAGTTGGTCGCATATCTGCAATAAATACTTACTGAATTAGAATGTTATGAGAACAGGAAAGAGTATAATTGCTCAGTTAATTAATAATATGTACCTACTTGTGGTATACTTAAAATATCCTTTAGCATTAGCATATTTTGTAAAATAATTATGTATTTAAATAAGCAATTTTTTTTATATTTTCTATGACCTAAAAAGGAGACGTGGGGTGGATTTTAATAACTGAGCAATGTCCTAGTGACACGAATCGTTCGACTTTTATTTTTCCACTTTTCATACAAATTCCATGAAAAAGTTGTTTACTTTATTGCGAAAACCACCGCTACACATAAAAAAAATCTACCTCTATTTTACACAATTACCTCGAGATTTTAGTACTAGTACAATCTCAATACGTTGGTAAATGTTATCTTTCAGATAAAATTTGGAAAGTGTACATATTTTATCCTTATCCAAATATTAGTTTAAGATTATCAGAATGAACAATCCCTTTTCTGTTTTTATGCGTGAAGATTCTAATCACTCTCTTTTTGATCTAATAATTCTGCTTCCTATTCACTATTCACGTTTGTATATCATACATACTTTTTTTTTTTGTATATTGAATTAATAGTTTAAAAAACTCTAAAAAGTAAGTAAGTATCTCTACTCTCAAGTAAGCATCATAAGCGTGTTTAAGATGCTTACTTAAAGAGTTTCACTATCTAACTTTGGGATCCTTCATCAGACCCTGGTTAAGTGGTGACCTCACCTCGCCAATATAAATGTCTTATTTAGACAAATCAAATGAGCCCAAATTCGGTGGGTTTACTAGCAGCCGTTGAAGAGTTCCACTATCCATCCACCTTCCGGCTCCAGCATTAGATCAGCTTGTTTTTGTCAAATTATTGTGTTGTCATTGGAATTACGTATACATTCCAAATTTCATTACGCTACGACCCTTGGAAGATGGTTAAATTAGTTACCTTAGATTCCATTACATACAAAGTTACATACAAGTGGACCTAATAAAAGCGTGTTAAAAATGGTTTGTAATTAATTCAGCTTGCTTAACGTATAATACTCATCAATGATCATATGAGCAGAGTGGAATAGCTCTTTGTATTCGCTCCGAAACAATGGCTTATTTATTTGTTCACGGACCGGTAGCTGTGTGGGCTCACCTTAAGACAGACGACATCAATTTAATCTGTTTACTAAATGATGGAACCGACCAACCCATATGTAATGAAATAAGCTTTTTTAACGATAACTAATAATTGGAATGTGAAATACCTATTGTCTGTCACTAATACGAAATTTTCGTTTTATACATTACGATTAGTCTAACTAGCATTCTGCCCCGCAGCTCCGCTCCGCGCAAAAAAAGTTTTCTTACTGGACTCTTTCTTCTAGTCCATGGAGAAATCAACATGACATAACTAGGTCAAAACAAAGAAGACAAAATTCCTGACGAGGCGGTATGGGCCAAGTTTCCCTTCGCCAGTCCAGAATGGACGAAAAAGAAAAAAAAACATTGTAAGTGAATGTCAAGGACAATGACTTACTGCTTTACGGTCGTATTATCAACGTGGTCATTTTGCTCTGTAGACTACCCACTCCGAATTGGTACATACTACACGCACGGTAGTAGTTATAACTAAACTAATAATTATTATAAATAATACTCGTACGTAAGTTTAAATCTTTGGTGAATGTAGAATCGTGATCGTGGACAATTTACATAATATCTTTATAATTTGTAGCTTAAGTGTTATTCATGAAATATGTATATAATGTTAAGCTATATTATTGTCAAGTTTTATTAAAACCAATCAGTAGTTTTTGCGTAAGAGTAACAAAAATCCATGCATCCACACATCCATCCATCCCATCCTCACAAACTTTTGCGTTCATAATATTTGTAGGAGTAGGATTAGTAGGATATAGCATAAGACCTAGTACTATTATTTATTGTGTGGCATAAGTACGAATTTGCTAAACGATCAACAGAGGACTTACCCTTAAAGCACGGGTATCTACCTACGAGCTTTATTGCTTTTAGTATATTCTGTGCTCTTACGGCGAAGGAATACAACGCAGACATCTGCAAGAAGTTCAAGTCGACCAATACAACCAATACAAGTGCCATAGATGAAAGCCTGTTCAGTGTTAAAATCATAATAATAAATTGTATTTGGGTAAAAGTACCCTTGGAGGCCCTATTTCCTTTGGGAGGATGCTTTAAGTTAAATGTATTGACGCATATGTGTGCATGTGTCCGCCAGCATTTGCTTGCAAATGTGTATTGGTTCTTGTTTTACCATTAATGCCTAACTAACCTACGACACATAAAAAAGCATGTCCTCGGTTTTTTTTCTGAGTTATATTAAATGGTACTGTATTTTAGAACGAGTACGCTGAGATAGGTAAGTCTGACTATCTAACCTTATCAGAATATGATAGGGTAAGTCTGTGAATAAGATGATAGATTACTAGGAATTCCTCAAATTTCTTCTAGTTGGAAAAATTCACCATAGCCTAGCATAGTTTATTTATTTATTTATTTGAGTTGGCAGTAAAGTGTTGGTATGCTTACTGAGCCACAGTTTCACTAGGGAACAAATTGAGTAATATGCTGAAAACATTATCCTTACTCAACAACTACGTGAAAGAGACAAATGACGCGGATAATTTATAGGCCATAGCACTTATCTACTATACAAGTTAGTGTTTTCAGAAAGAAAATAATGTCTGCAACATACGTCGCCACGTAAAATGCTGCGAGGCACGAGGCGGGATATCGTGCAACGGTTGCAGCATCACGTAGATTGGATGTTGCGCGTCATGTTGCGGAGCAAAAGGCGTTTTTCCACCAAAGAAGCGCCCTTTGCCTTGTTAATATTGATGCGATGCGTTTGATAAAAAATTACCAATCATATTTATTAGTGCATTTAGCTTAGCACTGGTGGAAACGGATTCTGCCAAGGTGTGTTTTTATATAGAAGGATGCGTGCTATGTATGGATATTATTATACTTCTCTACTATTAGCATATGGGCGGATATTTGAGTTCGCGCATATTGGCCGTCCTCAAAGAATCTTTTTTTTTTCGTTTTGTAAACCGTTCTTTATAGGTTTATTGTATTCTGTGTATCAATTTACATAGATTGGTGCAAAAGGGGTATCAAAATACTAGATAGTTTTCCAGTAAAAGCGGTTTGTTTTTCATCATGAAACGGTAATGATATTGGTACGAATGGTAATTTTTATATATGAATGGTAATTATATTTACAGTATAAACTATAAGGAAAAATACTTGTAAGTGAAATCAAAGATTTATTAAACAGATATATATTTATATTTCTTCTTGTTTTTAACGCCCACGTCCATATAAAATGATTAATATGCTTTAAAAAAAATTTTGTGTAAAAACGAGTACAAGGTGGACTTATCACAATAAGACCATACGTCATATTTATTTCTTTTCTTCGACGTCAGAAGTGGGATGACATATGCTCAATAAAATGGGATAAATACCTGTAGTTTATAAAAAATCTTCAGGATTAGAAACTTTTTAATTAAGAAAAAACGTTTTTATGTGATTTTGATTATGTTATTCTCAACAAGTCATCAATGCTTATCATAACCATTCATGTAGGCTCATCATCGTTCGCTAATATACGAACGTTTAAAACGGTAATTGCCTTTATGGTAATTAGAATTTGAACATTTTATTTTTTTGTAGCTTTATTATAATAAACAGAAATTACTGTTACGTCTGTACTGAAAGTTAACACTAAGGATATTATAATAATAGCAAAATAAAGTGAAATATGTTAATCCACTAACCACAAACAGAGGAATGGGATGAAGCTGTCCAAAAAACAAAATCCTCTCAGCGCGTGAAGATTGTAATTTTGGAACAGCAAAACCGTTCATTCACACATTTGTTTCAGCTGACTAACAAGTAAGGTCAACGACCCATCCGATGAAGTATTAAGAAGAAGTGTAGGACCGTTATAAGCAAATTAGTTAAGGTGACAATCTTATCAAATGGTAATTAGGTGGTAGCCCTTGGACATTTTTTAGAGTACATTAAATTAAGGAAAATATGATCTTTCATTGCCTGCTTTCTGTTATGTAATAACATTGAACATTATATTTATGGAATCTATTAGTTGAATTGCATTCTTCAAGGTGTTTACCGAGAAATTTGATAAAATAGGTCAAAATCTGGGAAAAGGGACACGGATGGTAATTAGATTTTCGGCTTTTAATGATAAAATTCTTATAGAATTTAAATACATAGCAAAGTAATAAATATTGCGCCATATAGAGTACACATGGGTGCATGTGAAAAGTGATACATATTCTGTAAAATGTAATTTCCAATATGTTATTTACGTCCGGAACAGTGATTTGCACATTCTCAAATAATCGTCCATATCGCATAGCAGCACCCGTAACATGCAATGCTATGAACATTCTTAGATTTTCGCGATTGTTAACTGCACTGACACACATTTTCACGGGTTTTTCTCCACGATTTCGTTTTAAATTGAGCTTACCGATATTTCGACCGAGTTACATCGATCATGGTCACGGCAGAACTGGTGAAGCGGCGGGTAGGACTGCAGAAACTTATTTCTTCTTCTAAGGGCAAACATATCTGTCTACCCTCTTTCTAAGTCTTTTTTCACTACCACTAGAACTCACTCGAAAGTCACCTCGACAGTAAGCACTCACAGTGTCCGTAGGTTTTGTACAGTTTTTAGACCGATTTTTATTCTTTAGCATCCCTAACACCGGATTCCACGTCTTAGACAATTTAAACACATCTTCCCTGTTGAAATTTCTAAACTTAGATATTTCAATGGCCTCTTTTACCAGCCTGAGAATGTAGTGGCGTTCCGTCGATAATACTTGTGGTTGATGGAGTTCGATCCAATGATTAGGGCCTGCTTCCAACAGGTGTTCGCAATGCTATGACAAAAGTTTGTCGCGTGAGAAACCCGCCATATTGACTCCAATAGGATAAGAGAATACGCACGACAAAATTATGTGTGTCACGAGTGGACCGGGCGTGTTAGAGGGGCTGGAGCGGCGCATCTTCCTCACGTAGCTACTTTGCGGCGAAGCATTTTCATAGCACATCTCACTCGCACCGCTACATACGAGTAGCATAGTTTCAGTAGAAACTGTCACGCATAGTTTGACAGCTTAGCTATCACATCCTCGCAACATAGCCCCGTAGCACACCTCTGGTGGAAAAGCACCTTAAGTCTCTCCTAGTGTGTCTGTGGCTTAACGCTTGTTGATGTGTTTGCTATTGCTTGTTGATGGGCTTGCTAATGCACTACTTGTTTCTGTGAATGGATTTCGCTGTTCACTGTCGAAGGCTGAGCTCAGATTATGAAGATAATCGCCTTTGTTGAATTCAGACCAAGGTTACTTACTTAGTCACCGCACTGTACACTGAGCGGTTGTTTTACACAACAAAAGTTTTATTCAGTAACAGAATCATTGTTTACCGAGTTACATCATTTAAGTAAATACTTAGTTGGGTATGACAGTTGAAACTATCTGCAACAAAATTATTTTGCTGATCATATATTGAATTTGAGATCTTTGTCTTTTGTACCCGGCCTCTATGTAATTGTACTGTTTGTTATATATTTTGTGGTAGTGTAGTGATATAACTTTGACATAAAGTGTTTTCAAGACTTATTAAATAATTGAATGTAGTTGAGCTTAGGTAAAATATTACTAACATCTATCAAAATAACATATTTTGTCCAAAGTTCAAAGGTAGGAGTTATCTCGGAACTAGATTTAAAGAAGTACCTAATAAACCTTGAACTAGACATATAATAACATCATAGACATAAAACCTTACATAAAACGATGTTATGTAAGTATTTACGTGGCGCACAAAAGTTTACTTTATCATCACTATAACCAAAGAGTGTGATTGATTACCTTAATTACGCTTGATTATCCACACGATACATAATATAATACATTTTGTATGTACCTACTATGAAGAGTAACCGTATCTCAGTAATATTGTGGTTTGCTTCTACAGATGCAAGGATATACAGAAACGACATATACGTACAATATATGTCTGCATCTGACCACAATCTGCAGTGCCTTGAGGAAACTGAGTCCAACGCGCCGTTTCTAATTACAATTATTTATACTGTTAGGTACATAAAACTTATGTGAATTACCCGATAACTTAGCTTGATGTTAATTTGTTTTGTTCCTGTTTTTGTATCGGGAACATATGTAATTTATTCTTCGCCAATCATCTGGTAGATAAATATATTTAGTTCTTTGCCTAAACTGGTGAAATTGGTAATTCATGACAGCTAATTTTACAACGTATGAACCCTATAATAGGACTTCAGAGAAAACAGAAAGCGATAGAAAGCAGCACTGATATGAGAGATGTAGATTCGAAGACGGAGGCGGGGATCGAAACACTGAATACGTACAATGACCTCTAGGCCTCTACCACGCAAACCATACTTACTCACTCCATACGAGTCGTTCGTGAGTACCACTAACATCACACCAATATTCATTATTATTACCAGCGAAAACAAAGGATTAAAAAAATATCGTAGGACCCCTTTCCGCTGCTGCGGTGTGCCCAGCGGAAGCGGTGACATCATGACTCATATGGCGTGCGCACGCGCCATTGTCTGCACACCCATAAACTATGGACCTTAATGGACCTATTCTATACACTAGCCAGCCAATTAGAATAGCGATCATGATTTCACTTGTAAAGTGGGTAGCTAGTAAAAATGCTGCTATTTTGTTTTTAAGACAAAGGAAAGAAAAACTGACATTGTCATGTTTTCTTCGCTTCTTTGGTGGAGAAACTTGAAGTGCCATTCATTATTTTAACTAACTAAGTAACTACACTAACCATCCTTGACTTATTTTCATAACACGATCGGCAGATCCAGCTCTAGTAGTCAAAGATATTATGTAATATATTATGCAACTCACTGAAGAAGTTATATTACGGTCGGAGACATGCAGATCAGCTTGTCTTAGCTTTCAATTCAAACCATCCATATGATGGATTCAACATTACCTGTCGAAGTCCGGTGAAGCTTGATTCATTATACTTTTCTCGACTCAACCAGAAGTAATAGGTCAACTAAAAAAAAACAACTTTAAGTTTTAAACTTTGACAATCTCCCTCTTTTATATGAGCGACTTTTTATATGGCGTCTTGTCGGTGTGGTTAAATCGCCATCTCCTCTATTTCCTGCTATGTATGCTAGTTCTTTTACCTCTTAATAGAACCTGACCTGCGCATAAACAAATAGGTAGGTGCCAAAGAGGTTGGAAAAGCCGCGTTTCGATATTCCTACTCCCCACTTTTCTAGATGCCCAAAATGGAAGTGATGTACTTTTTCTTCTCATTTGTGAAGACACTTAGATATCGGTGTTACGTAATTCTGACCTATTTTTTCGCCCGTGTATCTGCTATTAGACCTATCTAATGTTGTTTGATGTTCCACAATCAAACTTTTAATTAGCGGCCATTATAATTAGCGGATCGTTATAAAATTTCGCCCTTGCTCTGGCTACTGAGCGTAGTTTACAAGCAAGAGATGAAAAGAGATGATGAGTGTTATTGTTTTGTTTTGATTTGAAAGAACATGCAAAAATATAGTATTTGATACAATTTATTTTTTAAATTTATTACCAATGAAAGTAACTGTTTCAGTCACAATGAAATATTTACAAAATAACTTAAATCGATGACCGTATGGTGATACAGTTTGTTATTGTCTGGTCACAGCTGCTAGTATATTTACATGTATCTTTAAATATGAATAAAGAGAGCAGTTTTTTAAATGTGTTTCTAGTGAGAGCGGTATACATGCAAAAATATATGGTAGGGTTATTATATTAATGCATGCAAACAATTTTAATACTGCTTCCCTCAAACTAACTTAGTGTCATCACAATACTCGTACATCGAGCAAAAGATGCTATCTATTCTACTTACGTTATTAATTATAATAAAATTTTCAATACAACATACTGAAATATTATTTATTTTCCAAACTTAAAAATAGAAGTAAATGCGCGACAAGCCTCACGTGATTCAAAGCATGCTTATATCGTAAATGCCTTAAAATAAGTTATTTATTAGACTCAATTCCGGCGTGGCCGCTAAAATCTGTAAATTTTAGTTCTTGGTCTTTTTCATTCTTATAAGAACGAAAATGGACAAGTGATTTTCAACTTAAAAGAGACGTCAAACATCGATTTTACGCGTAGTTCGATGAAAATGATCAATAACTTAAATTTAGATATTTTAGCGGCCATGCCGGAATTAAGTGCATTGTCATTCGATTTCATTGTTATGTTATGAACATGATTGATAGTTTGTAATGATAAATATGAGATAAAGAGTTACTTTAAATTACATAGATTACAATAAATTATTGAATGCATGCGACAATGACAACATTTTCATAAATCTTACACAAAAATCATGGAAGTTGTCTATATTGGACGGAAGTAACTGGCCTCATCAAACCGAGTCTGCCCACTGCTGGCCATTTCCTATTTCGCGTCATCGAAAACGATCTATTCTATTATTCTTCTATCTAGAACGACATTAAATGATTTCTGGTCTCTATGATCTGGTCAATCATTCATGGGTCTGTTCTAAGGCAATCTTAATCAACCCATAATATCTGCCTAGGCCTATGAGTGTAGTGTAGGTAGGGGCTCAGCAAATAATAAAGGACATGCTAAGTCAACGACTTAGAGACACTTTCCCGAAGAAACTTTTCTCGGAATGGAAAAATATTACATTACACTCCTATACAAAACATTTAGGTACTTAAATCGTAAAGTTGGTATGGAGAAGTCGATGTTTCTTTTTATTTCCGGGAAATGTTTCTACCTCTTTAGTAAAGTTGGTCAAATCTATGGACAGATGATGTTTTTTCAGTCTTTGCTAAGCAGGTAAATATTATCGTTCAGCTGAAATGAGATCTGCCCTAAAAGGTTTTTCTGTACAGGGTATAAACATAGTTTGATGCGCGGGGTTTGATCTTCATGTGATGTTACAAAATGTTCACTTTCTTTGAGTCATAGATTTCAAATGTACTGCGCAGAGGTTGTGGATTAACGACTTCAGAAACGAGAGCTCGACACCATTATATGCGCGCGAACTGCGGCCGGCGCATCTCGCACTCGCCAGCCAAACTGCACATTAAACCCGGCCGTTCATAAACTAAACGACCACCGGCCAACACCGATAATAAACTTCCCACTAAAACAGCCCAACACAAAACATCGCTTAAATCGGAGGCCATATAAATGCACATAATTCATATTCTAGCGCTTTCTATTGGGATTTGACGATTTCTAAGCAATCCCTAGATAATAAATTAACAACACATTCGATATCACAAAATGCATATCCGTTGCACGCAGCTAGACACGCTCGGCGGCGCACGCGCACGGCGCAGCTGTCCATTGCAAGCGCACTCGAGTACTCCACGACTACACCCACACGGTCAGTCTTTATCACGCAACAACTCAGATTTTGCACTTTTTTCACTCCCGTGGAACGAAAAGTTAGGAGAGTCCTTCTGTTTATAAGCTTTGTCAAGTTTTGCAGATGGAAGATCATTATCTTTTGGTGCGTCTGCCGTTACGCTTGGGACAGTAGGGCTTATATTTTCTCCCTTACAGAATTCTTTCAGCCAA